>BFEA01000028.1:2256617-2267401 GCA_003427395.1 Chara braunii
AACTACCCCACTCGGTAAGACGGGCCTTCAGTTCGGTTCCCCGCCTTTCCAGCCCAAATCTTTCACCTAATTCCTCCCCCTAACATCCTGCGACATCGTTACCTGTCTCTGTGACATCATTACCTCTCTCTAGCCTCCTCTCTCTCTCACTCATGGTGCGCGCAGAGCATGCAGTAGGGCGTACTCACACTAAAAGGCCCTACCGGTAGCTGAACTACTCAGGCGTATCTTCAGCTACAACGTGGAAAATACGCTCACCATCTTTTTGTCTTTCTTGGATTTGGCGGGTGGTGGACCGAGGGGCCCTCCTATCGCTGCAACTGTGGCTTGCCACCAGGTGGTGAACGGGGTGGTGTATATAATCACGACTGCATGCATTTTCAATCAAAAGTTGGGAAGATACGCTCCACTCTTTGTTTTTCTTTTGCCTTTCTCACACCTGTTGGTCAGCCGTTAAGCCAGCCCCCTCCTCTCGCGACTTCACCGCCATACTCTCCTCTCGACCAACAGACGTTTTTTTGGCTGGCGCGCGCTCAGACTGAATAATCCGCATTTCGGCGCCACACTTTGCGCGCCCTCCTTCCCTTTTTCGTCCCGCGGCCGTGCTACCGTCTTCCCCCGAACATAACGTACCCTCAAAATGAACGTATACAAGGTATGTTTCCGGCCCGATACAGTCAAAATGAGGGTGCGTTGTGTTCGGGGGAAGAGGGTAGACTGCTGACTTGCGCGCCCGACACATTAGCGCGTCCCGACGTAGCCACGTTCCCAGGCACGGTCCCGAGAGCGCCGCGTGGCATCGCCACGTACCGACCGCCCAATCTGTTGGTGCTGTGTTATTACACTGTTTTTTTACCGCCCAAATTTGATCCATTCATTCCCGCGCTCAGCGTCGACGTATTTTCTTGGCCGTTGCTCCTTTTTCCCCACCGCGGTAAGAGTTCAGACAGACAGACGGCTCCTCGGGCCGGTCAGTTCAATGATGATGGGCCTCGCTCCACCACTACTCTCGAAATGTGCAAAACGAAACTGAGGGCCTCGCTGCACTACTCTAGACTCTCGAAATATTTCGAGAGTTCGACTAGCATTGTCAGAGACGCCAGACTCTCGAAATACACGCCTTACTCTAGAACCTGTGACACTAGATGAATTCCCGAAACCCTGGGAGTAGTCCTACTCGACTGAAGGGCTGCACCACTGCGCTACGGGACAAAGTCTGGCCGCCGGGACAGGAGGTCCACTCTCGAAAAACGAGCCCGTCGGCGTACAGAGGATACTTGCAAATTCAGTTTTTGCAGGCAGGGGACTCTACTTTTCGAGAGTTGCGTTATAGTGTGGCTTCTGACAGCTCTCGATCAGGTTTCGAGAGTTTCCCGATCGAGAGTAAGTGCAGCTCTCGAAAATTCGAGAGTCTAGAGTAGTGCAGCGAGGCCCTGAATCTTCTGGTAGACCATGGAAAGGATACATAGCCATGATTTTTGTCTTTTGTACATGTCGAGAGTAGTGGTGGGAGGCCCCATATCTCACTCAAGCCTGCCGAAAAACTTCATCTGCAGACTCTGTACCCCATTCAAAGCTGGGAGTTCCCTTTAAACCCAGTGCCAGCGCCCAACCTGCATCCACAGGGCCCCTGTCCAGGAGCACACAAGACATTATGCTCATTCGCACAAACCAGGCAGGCAAAGTTGGGTATGGGCCTCGTTTGACACTCCTTGGGGATCCAATTCCATCCCCAAAGTTGTGGTTACACGTCATCCTAAAAACCAAATTCCTTGAAAAAATGTGAAAACGCTCCAAGGAAGAATCCTTGGGGAATCAGGGATTCCCAGCCATTTCTTCCTCGGCTCCAAGGGACCCTCATGAGGTCCCTTGGACCCAAGGATCCGTGTTTCACTAACAGGAGCGGGCACATGTGACGCACCAGCTTCTGTATCTGAGCGAACTTCCGTAGCCCTGAGTTTTGTTATTCGTGCTTTTTCTATCTCTAAGGGACTTTCGGGGTACCCTTCTTTTTGGCTGGTGCTATGCATGGAATCAATGGACGACAAGGTCCTCCCACTTTTAAAGCTCATTGTTATTCTTTCTGAGGACTTTTACGATTTCTCTCCGGTGATCCATCAATTTACATAGGACTTACGCGCGCCTTAGTGAGCGCGCTAGGAATTTTGTTCGGCAGTTGGGGATTCCGGAATTTGTGGCCGCACTTCCCGCTGACGTGTCCTTTCTTGCAAGTGAAATTCGCCCTTGAAGGCTCTGTGAATTTTCTGTCGGATCTGAATAAGCGTAGGATTTTTCCCGCATCCAATCTCCCTCGCGGATATCGTGTTTGAATTTCTCAACCTTTAATTACTTTTAGAGATAAAAATGGACGGAACATAACAGTTTTTGTGCCTTTTTGTTTCCGCACCGGCGCCATGTATGCAAACTTCCTCGGCTTCCCACTATCCCCATGTCATCTTCACCTCTCTCTTCTTTGCGCCTTATTTCCTCCATCTGTAACTGTTTTCCACCCCCTTCCCCTTCACGCTTCTCTCCCGCTCTTTTTCGTCTGAGTCTTGGTCCCGCTCCACGCTCTCCTTCTTCCCGCCTTCATCCCCATACAGGAACTTCCTACCGATCTGATTGGCTGTGAAGAAACTCGCGGGGATCGATATGGCTTTCCCCAAACGATTCACTACTTAAACTCTCTCTTCACACCCTCCTACCTCCGCCCCATTCCCTCCCATCTTCTATCTCCCTCTTCACAACTATAAAATCCGCAAGCGTATCCAAAAAACTTTCTCTCAACCCATCTGCCAGCTTTCGGGAAGTCGTGGCTAGATGATGTGTATGTCTGGTGAGTCAAGAAGTTCTGACGAGCTGACTATAGTGTTACAAGGTTGTGTGTCAGGTGGCCGCTACAAACTGCGGGATCTGGGTAAGTTGGTGTAGAAGCTGAGTTGGCGGGGTGACGATCGCTGTGGTGTGGAGGTTGGTATGTGGTGGCGGGGATCATCAGTACTGGGGTAAGGAAGGTGTATGTATACGAGTGGTTGCATGGCATGCGGCCATAGTCAGAGAGCAGAAGGTTTGCATGCCTTTGATCTTCGGTTCCTCCTCCTATATTGGAAGCTAAGTCCACGACAGATTGACAATTTTGTTTCTCATATCTATTTGTGTGCTCATAACTCCTTCTTTTTCCTCAGTCCCCTTCTTCGTTCAAGCTACGGCTTCGTCGACCTCCTTCGACCTTACCCCTCTCTCTCTCTCTCTCTCTCTCTCTCTCTCTCTCTCTCTCTCTCTCTCTCTCTCTCTCTCTCTCTCTCTCTCTCTCTCAGGCTCTCTCGATATTTTCTTTATGAATGTTTGAATGTTATGATAACTCCCTCGTCCCTACCAGCTCCCGAGGTCCTGTTCCGCTCATCTCATTGAATTCAATCGGATCTCGCGAGGATGAGTATCGTTGAATTTGAAGAAACCAGCAAGATCAGGTGATTTTATCTCGTCCCTCTCTTTGCTCCTTAGTATCCGATGGTTAATGCATGAGTGATCTATTACATATATGTATCGATTGAGTCGTTACATTGATGACGGGAACAATTAGGAGTCTGAAATGATCATTTCGATGCATGCTTAACTACTCGCACGAATGAATGATGGTCGTTCTCCCGACTGAGTGGACTCACGCCTTGAATGGGTTTGCACAGTGGATAGAAGATAATGCATAGTATGATGTTTGTTTATTCCTTTGATCGAATAACGAATTGATCAAACATACACAATCAGCCTTGCTTATGCCATGTGGACTCGTCCACGGGATGACAATTTAATTCGTTAAAAAGAAATAAGGGTAACTTAAGTAGAGTCACAAAAAAAGTTCTAATTGCACTACGGGCAAGATACACTTTGCAATTGCGCTTCAGGCACCCTACCTGGCCAAAAAGTTGGGTTCTATACATTGCCCAAACTGCAATTGCAAAACTGTATGTTAGCCTATACTGCAATTACAACTTATTTTTGTGACTCCCGCGTAGTTTCTCCGAATAAATAATAATGAGCACGGGGGAAAGTGAGCATCAATAAATTTAAAACCAGAGATGGTTGCACTTTGTGCCTAAAGAGAACCCAAAGGCAAACATGAAAAGAACTGCGGAAAAATCAATCTTCGCTTCGGGATTGGTTTTGAAGCTCCCATAGTAGTCTTTTGTGGACCCTCGGTCAACTACAATGAAGGGGGGCAAAGTATCTGGGTTTCAAATTCTTGTCTGCAGATGCGACCATGAAATCAAACGTTTGGAGGCTATCAAGGTTGACTCTTAAATTCGCTTTATGATAGACAAACAAGGCTATGCATTTAAAAAATAACAATTGTGTAGAGTCTTCTTTCAAAAACAAGTATACCAATCTGCAAATTGTGACACACACTCGACAAGTAAGTTCAAATCCCAACAACAACAACCAACCCAACAAACCACAACTGAAACGGATGCAATGTATGAACAGGTCTCACTCAAATGAGTTCCACCGTCCCCCTCCGGAAAAAAAAAAAAGGTATTTTCAACGCTTTCATAGCTCCGACAGAAATTCAACAACTGCAACAGGTAAATTCAAATCCCCACGACAAACAACCTACCAAACTACAACTGAAAGGGGTGCAAAGTGTGAACAATGTTTTTCATGTGAGAAAAAAAGAAAAGAAAAAAATTCAGCAATGCATCGACTGCATCAACAACAGTGCACATGTAAGTCTCAAAGCCACTGAAACGGTTTCACCCAGTTGACCTGGTACTGCAGTCACAGAGATTCGATCCCTAGACCTGTGCCCTAACCCTGTACATTGACCCCGTGACATGAGTAGGATTCGATCCCCAAACCTGTCCTTCGACTTAGGTTAGTCTGTAGTTTGGTCAGTAGGACTTTATCCCTAGGTCTGTAGATTAGCAGCTAGGTCTGTTACCAATAGGCCTAGAGAGCCTGTTCTAGAAGTCTCTACTGAGTCTGTCGAAAGTCTGTAGAGTCTGTAGGTTCTAAAAGTCCGTAGGGTTCTGTAGGGGGGTCCAACCAGCATGTACCTGGGTAAGGGCTGCACGTGGGGAAGGTTCTGGAGCATGCAGAGAGTTCCACACGTTTTGGCCCAGAAGGCCAAACGTTTCCCTGGGCCACACGTTTTGGCCCAGGCCCACAGGTCTGGAGGCAGGGTCCGGGTACCTCCAAAGAAGTATAAATAAACAGGCAGCGTCCAACCATTCATTCATTCGCCTATGAGCCATGCGGAAGGGCTGCCTTGGTGTCTTGTGCATGGAGGTCTGCAGGTGCCTGGAGACGAAGTGGGCAATGAAGAAGACAGCGGCCATAGCTGGCCAGTGGGGTAGATGTCGGCGGCCATAGCCAGCAGGAGGAAGACGACGACGGCCATAGCCGCCCAGCTGTTGGTGAAGACAAGTGTTCAGAGTGTGTGAGGCTGTGTCGAGTGGGGACATTCAGGGTGATCCTCGTACATGCACGCATGAGACAGTGAGGGAGAGAGTGAGGCTGGTGGTAGAGACCGTGTTCGGCGGCCATAGCCGCAAGTTGTGCAGCTGTTAAGATTGAGTTTAAGACAAGTTCATTGTTGTTTTTTTGAGTTGAAAGAGCTCAGTCTTGCCATCGGTTCTCAATTGTGCATGTTGTGAGCAAGCCCAGAGTTGAGTCTGATTGCACCACACCTCCCCCCTCCCCCCACCCCACCCCACCCCACCCCATCCCACCGATCCCTTCCCAACTTCTCATTTTTCCTCTTTGTACATTTTGGAAAGTGCCAGCGTGAGAATGCTCTGAAATGAAAGGGTTTGGCAGAGAGTATATTGCCCCCCACCTCTCACGGGGAGACATAAAAAAAAATAAAAAATTGAGACTCGTCTTTCTTTTACCACCAGTACTTGGCCCAACTATGAAGTCCGAGCCTACCCTATTCAAAGATGAGAATTTTCTTTATATCTAGTCGCAGTGTCCAACTTGGGCCTGAGAAACAACCTGTGGAAATTATGTTTATGCCTAGGACCGAGGTGGGCCAAGGTTGGTACTGCCAAATTGTGATCACACCCAACCGCATGAATGCTCAAATTATGGGCAAAAACAATTGTGCTTGAGGCTTTCAGCCAATAGGGTGCCACCACGATATATATTTGACCATTGTAACGTCTCTCTGCATGTGTGTATGTGTGTGATGTTCTAACCTCACACCGTATGTTGTCTTCCGAACGGACTGATAAAAATATGCGGAACAGACCCTCAAAGATCAACAAAATGGGGTGTGCCAAAGATTTTTGAGAAAATTGAGTGTGGGGACACAGACGAAACTGAAATTCCCCATATGGTTCCAAGTTAGTGAGAAATGGTCATAGCCGCGCGAGAAAGAAATAGCACGCGTTGCTTTCAAACATTCGCTTAATCCAAAAAATAGTATCTACGAACTTCCACGGAGTTATTCGACGTCTTTTCGAACTGAACGGCGGGAGTACGCACATGGGATCTCATTTTCGGATTAAGTACAGATGCCATTTGTTACAGAGCTCGGTATCCGACGTGGATGACCTCAGCGTGGTCGCTCTTTCCTTGTGTTCGTCCTCACCGCGTGTCCGGTAGTGAAACCCCTTTTCCGGATAACGTTTGGTGAGACGACAATCACTACAAAGAGTGTTGGGCCAATGAGGTGTCAGTACCTTTATTTTATTTTATTTATGGTAAGTCATAGGTATTCACCACATTGTTGCAGTGGTGTGGTTGCAGTTGTGATGAGGATGATGTGTCTGACTCTTTGTCCTTTTTGCACACATCATTCATACGACTCGTACCTAAGTTCTTACAGACAATTGTAGTGAATATGGTGAAGGCATAGTCTTACCCCATCAGAAATGGTGGAAGGTCGAGGTTCCAAGGGTTCGGTTGTTCGCYRATGAAAGTGGTAAACTCATTGTCGCGTCATACGAGTAATCTCTGACCTTTTTACTTCACTATATGCGGGAAAGTCCTAACCTCTTCGTTGAATGAATTTCAATATACAATGGATAATCAGCAGGCCCGGGAAACCAACATATGTCTGTGTAGGATCCTCAAAGATTATTGCCATAAGTATCCAAAAACGTTTTTGAAGCTCATGAAGTACCACATTGGATAGAAGAGGGTCGAAGGGCCGACCAATATGGTTGTCTTTCGATAAAATGACCGACCAAATATCTAAGTAGCTGAAGGAAAACAGATCAACCGAGACTTCGTTAATCGTGGCGAGCGAACACGGATTAGGCTTTAAATATCATCCAAAAAAAATTAAAAAATTTGGAAGTTTTGTCAGAGAAGGTGATGGTTGTGTACCACACCGAACATGTTCGAAGATTTTCTGAACGTCCGAACATGTTCGAGTGTTCGGTCGAACGCCTCCTGAACATGTTCGGTCGAACGCCTCCCGAACATGTTCGGCCGAACATATTAAATAACAATAAAAAAAAATTAAAATTTGGTTTTTTATTTTTAACTCGAGTTTGGTTACAAATTCGAGCATACCCCCAAGGTAAAATTTGTTTGTTTTATTGTTTTACATAACATATATTGTTTTCAAATTTTTCTGAGAATTGTTTGTTTTTTTTTAAATATTTTTTATGTTCGTATTCGGGGGGGGTGGCGCTCGTTTGCGTTCAGTCGCGAACCCGAAAACACGAGGCTACATAGGGTGATAGCCCTGTATATTTTTCCCAATAGTTTTCATTTCAAGAAGAAAATAAGTATATGTACTGACTAAATTTCTCTTCTTTAGGTTCTCTCTATTTAGATATTTTTGTGGTGGTATCCTTGATTCACCAATTGAGTTAAGAAATTAAACGGGGAATTCAAGTTCGTCGTTTTCGTCAAGTCATTCATCCACTCAGCAACATATGATCTCTTTGTCCGAAAATTGATGAAAAAGTTTATTATTGACTTATTTTGTTTCCTCGTTTTTAAGGAAGATAATCATTATTTTGGCAATCCAGTCTTTCTGTTCTGGATTTTAGAAAAGGTTGAAGTACGTCTATGTGATGAGATTTTCCGCACTGCTTATATGCAAATGTCGACAGACAAATGGTTGTTTCAACATCCTCATCTGCTTTTTCGTAATTTTCATCCTCGACTTTCAATAGCCATGACGTAAAGTGCATTGTTGTCTCGTCTCCGCCTCAAGGCCTTGATCGCGTGTTTTCTGCGACCTTCATAGTTTGTAAACAGTTTCATAGGGGCGAGCTTTTGCTGCAGACTTTCACTTGAGCTCTTGTGCTCCGCAGGATTACGGGAAACACTTGCATGAAATCCTTCGCCAACACCACGAGTTTGTTTGAGAATGGCAAGTAGGAGTTACAGAGAACTCTCAACGTGCGGTCCAAGGCCTCCAACATATTTATGTGGCTCATCCATACTTCATCCCGCACAATCAAATCGGATATTTTCATGAGTTGAGCTAACTCCGACTGTTTTGGTATTTTGAACAGAGTGTTGCTCCCGAATTTCATAGGAGCGCGAAATTGGGAATGGAATGCCCTTCCCCCATCTAGCAGCGTTGTTGCGATTCCGTGAGATGCAACAGCTAAGGCCACTTTTTTCTCTAGGCAGACACTTGCGAGGATTGTATTAATAAAAAGCGTTTTCCCTGTCCCTGCAAGTGCATCCAGGAAGATCCCCAAGGGCTTCGAATCTTGACTGCATCCACTACTCAATGCAGAAATATCTTTTGAGAAGGTATGAGGCATGTTGTTCGCGTTAACCATGTATGTTTGAGATTTGACATATCATACGATAATTCGTTACGCAATTCTCAAGATAATTTGTTCAATGTTTTTTGTCAATCCGATTGTTTTATGAACTTCGTATTCGCACAGCTATGATATCTAATGTTGTAGGTTTACAAGTTGAGTCCCCTTCTTTTCAACAATCACTGTATGTTCAAAATAACCATTGCCCTCAAACGCATGCCGCAAATAAGTGAAAGTCGGAGGGGCATTTTGAAAAATTTGAGCTTACCAGCCCGAGGAATTGAGAGTTCTGGAAGAATTTAGATTCGAACTTAGGTCTGTATTTCAATAGTCCATGGGTGTGCCAACTCAGGTAGACTTGTCAGCACTTACAGTCCACCCTGCTTAGCTGGTGGTAAGGACCGGGAGAAAAAGACAAGGAAAAAAAACATAGCCTCACTCCCCTACACGACACTAGACATATTTGGACGCTTTTTGGCAAAAGGTGCATTTGGACTAGGCCAACATTTTGAATCTATCGGCATGCAGAGTGTTGTGTAGTTGAGCAAGGCCTGTGTCCCGTCGCCATGATTTCAAGGTCGCACAGTGGTGTTGTCGTCTCATCGGGGGCCCACCAGACCTCCCCCATGCCTGATGTTTGGGCTCGCCACACCACCGTCGAAAGTGCATTTTTCTTTTCTTTTTTCCTTCCTTGAAATTGTAATTGCAAAGAAGATCTCCGAGGCCGGGGTCTTCACAGTCTACCTGGATGAACAAAATACTTCTAAGAGCCTTACCCAACTTCGCTTTTTACAGGACCCACAAGGACCCAAGACACCAGTAGGATTGCCGACAGCCAATCCAATATACTAATCAGTACACTGATCAAAAAGCAAAAATGGACTATTCCTATTTCCAGTAGGACCTCACTTCTATGAATTCTACTACCACACTTGTAAAACCAACTCCTAAACCTGCTTGTCACCTGGTACACTCTGAAAATACTAGATAATACGAACATCAAAGAATTAAACAGCAAAACGAAAACCCTTTCTAACAAAAATGCAATTTTCGATAGTTTCTCATCGCCACACAGCCTTTTGAAGAGAGGTAGAAAGCTTTGCTTGCAGGGGTCTCCTATATACCCTTAGGAGTAATGGTAGGTAGGTAGGTATTGAACGAAAGATATGTTCCATGACATGGCAGAACTCCAGTTAAAAATATGTGACTTGAGAGAAAAAATGAAAAAAATAATTAAAAAAAATAAAGACACAAAACAACTTTGCTAGTTGTCAGAGAAAGCTTCTCAACACCTCCTTTGGAAAGTGGTTTCATCCCCAGCCAGCCTGCAACTCCCAACGTGTTCAACAGTCCTCCACTCTGCTATCAAGTGTTCATCGGAATTTGGTGAATCGGCCTGACGTTGGGACGGCTGAACGCTTGTCCCCTCCTCACACGCGCTTGTCTGTTTCCGGCTTGGATGCATTCACGAGTTCGTGTATTCAACAGTGTTGTGAGGCTAAAGGGGGGGGAACTGTCGAAGGGGCAGCTGTCAAATTTCTTCTGACAGTTGTCGATTTTTTTAGCATTGCGACAGTGGTGTGGCGAGCCCCTTTGCATCGGCACTCGGGACGAGAAAAATCTACAGTGCAGGCAGGATGAGAAAATATAAGAATTCGACATTGATTGTAAGAGGGTGCCTGTAACACCACCATTCAACATTGGTTCGAACTCAACAGAGAAAGCCAAATTCAAAGCGTTCCAAATAGGAAGAAAATTAATTACGCCCCCGATATGAATGCACTGCCTGTCATGTCTATACAACAACTGCCGAAAAATCGTCAGACAAAACCACCTCTGCCTCTCTCTCTCTCTCCAATTAATTACGCCCCCGATATGAATGCACTGCCTGTCATGTCTATACAACAACTGCCGGAAAATCGTCAGACAAAACCGCCTCTCTCTCTCTCTCTCTCTCTCTCTCTCTCTCTCTCTCTCTCTCTCTCTCTCTCTCTCTCTCTCTCTCTCTCTCTCTCTCTCCACCCTCCGACCTATCTCCTTTTTTTTTGT
>BFEA01000028.1:2274463-2288016 GCA_003427395.1 Chara braunii
TCTCTCTCTCTCTCTCTCTCTCCGTGTGTGTGTGTCTGTGTTCTGTGACACAAACACAAATCAACAAAACTTGGCGTAAGCTGGCCGTGTGGACTGAACCGATGATGTTATTGAGAGAGATCGACAGAAATGGCACGCAAGCAAAGTGGGGCCTAAGTAAAAAACGATGGGACCTGAAGAAGCCGGAAGCCGGAGCTTAGGTCGCGATGGGGGAAGAGAGACGGGTAAAGCAGGTGCAGACGGATCTTGCCACAGGATGTCGAAAGATGGACAGTCGAGGGCAATATCCGGGAGGAGGAGGAGGAGAAAGGATCAGATCCCGGCTAACCTCTTCCGCGCGGAGTTGGTTACCGCTCCATTGACTGAAAAATAGGTTCGACTCTTGGCGGACAGCACACTGCTCATGTTCTCTCTCTCTCTCCCTTCCTCTCTGCCAAGCACACGCGCACACGCACACGGACGCGCACACGAACACGCACACGTACACGCACGCGCACAAGCGGACACCCGCACACGCACAAGCACACGCACTCGCACGCACTCCCACGCCCACGCACACGCACACACGCACACGGACACGCACACACACACACGCACACGCACACGCACACGGACACGCACACACGCACACGCACACGCACACGGACACGCACACACGCACACGGACACGCACACACGCACACGCACACACGCACACGCACACGCACAACCACAACCACACCCCTCGTGAGAAAATGCACACGCACACGCAATTAGGACAGCGGCAGTAGGCCTACGCACACTGACACACGCACATGCACACGCACAGCACAGCACAGGCACAGGCACAGGCACAAGCGCACCCTTGTGAGCACATGGACACACACGCAGTAAGGAGAGCGGCAGTAGGCCTACGATAGGGGGTAGAGGTGCCCCGGGGGAAATTACGAAAGTGGTAGGTTGGAAGGGAGTCCCGTAGGGATACCACATGGCCAAGTGCCGAAGGTGCCTGTCATATGTCCAGAAATCCAGCATTTGCTTTTCTCCAAGGGCCAAGTCCCACATACACCTTGAGCACGGTTCCACTAGCCAAGGAGTAAGGTAAACTGTGTCCCACAAACACCTTTGGGACATCTGGGGGACATCGTCTGACCACTGATGCAGGAGATTCGGATGGCAGAGAAATTGCGAGGGATTTATATTCTGAGGTGGTTTTTTTTTTTTGTGTGTGTGCTTTTCCTTTCGGGTTCCCAAGAATGGGAGGCGGGAAAAGAAAATAGAAAGACTCTTTTTTTTTTTTTTTTTTTTTTTTTTTTTTTAAACAAAACAAAGCTCCATCTATTGGTGGGGAGCAACACCTGCTGGAAACCAGGTCCAGCGTCCCATAGATACAACCATATCCTCACAAATTGGCACGARCTGGGAACCGGGCCCAGCGTCCCATAAAGAGTACATTCAGAAAACTCGTCAGAAAATTTCATGCAAATGAGGCTAGGAACCTACTAGAAAAATCCAATTGGCCTAAGAATGGAATTTGAAAATTGAGATGCCGGGGCCATTACCCGGCTTTGGCTCAGAGGATTAGAGCTCCTTCAGACATATCTATGACAACTTCATGATTCAGAAACGACTCAGAAGAACCCCCATAAATCCACTTTACCTCCCTCCGGCAAGACTGACTGCAGCGGAGCCACCATCTCTGCTGCTGCTGTACCATACTCCCATCCTACCAGCCAGCCCCTTCACTGGTAGGACGCGTGATAACCCACCATCTTCTCCCACTTTTTTTTTTGGCTTCAGACATGTGATTTCAGAATCCGACTTAGAAGAACCCCCATCTATCCACTTTACCTCACTCTGGCAAGACTGACTGCAGCGGAGCCACCATCTCAGCTGCTGCTATACCATACTACCATCCTGCCAGCTAGCCCCCTCACTGGTAGGACGCGTGATAACCCACCATCTTTCCCACTCACCACTCCATGCTGCTGTGCAACAGTTCTGTCTTCGTCATCGAGAGGGAGGTCCCGGAAGACCAACAAGTGCAACAGTCTTGTCTTCGTCATCGAAAGGGAGGTCCCAGGTACTTTCTAATGAAGTCAGTTGACCACGGCCGGTACCCATCGAGACTCCACTCAATGCCAATCGCATCCGTTCTCAACCACCCCCATCAGAACCCCCTTCATCCTCCCCAACTCCGTCCTAGTGAAGGGTTCGAAAGACCATATCCTCAGCACGAGCTGGACACAATCCTCATCCTGCAATCTCCTGCCCCCTCAGGGATTCCAGTCTCCGTCATCGAGAGGGTAAGCCACCGCTGCTTGAGGCCAATCGCACCAGGATGATCCCTCATCAGCCGGTACCCATCCGGCAGCTAAGCTGCCCGATGCCAATCGCATCTAATGAAAAATCCCCCAGCCGGTACCCCGCAGACGACCTGATTCAACCCTCTTTTCGTCCTCACAAAGAGTCATCTCGTGCCCTTTGCCCTCCACCTTGAACAGATCCCCCAAAACCCAACAGAACCTCCACTCGCCTGTCCCTTCTTCACCCTCCAAAACTCCGTCCTAGTAAAGAGTTTGAAAGACCATGTCCTCAGTAAGAACCAGACACAATCCTCATCTTGCAATCTCCTGCCCCCTCAGAATTTTAGTCTACGTCTTCAAGGGGGTGAACCAACACTGTTCGAGGCCAATCGTACCAGAGTAAACCCTCATCAGCCGGTACCCATCCGACAACCCAAGTTGCCCGACGCCAATCGCATCCAATGAAAGTTCCCCTAGCCGGTACCCCTCAGACAGCCCCAATGCAACCCTCTCTCCGTCCTCACAACGAGTCATCTCGTGCCCTTTGCCCTCCATCTTGGACAGATCCCCCAAAGCTCAACAGAACCGCCCCGTACAAATTCACGAAATAAGCTCAACAGTTCACAAAGTTTTAAGAAGCGAATTATCGCCAATTTTTAGAGATCGTCTCAGACAACTGAAAACCCTAAAAAAAGTAGTCGCGAATCCCACAGAAACTGGAAACAGATGTGGACTGAGTACACCTGTGCCCCCCGGTGCCCCCCTCCCACACCCGACCACACCCCAGGGTAGGCAGGGATGTTATAATCCGGACAATGGGACGCTGGACCTGGTTTCCAACACTGTGGTGTCAGACTCAATGGTGAAGAAGAGAAAGATGTATCTAAGGGACGCTGGACCCGGTTTCCAGCAGGTGAGGCTCCCCACCAATAGATGGAGCGGCCCACCAGACAAAGCCTCAATCCCGGTGGTTCTCTTACCACCACTGGGATAGAGGTTTTGCACAGGCCTTAAAAAAAATAAAAAAATAAAAAAATTACAGGGAATTTAAGACAGGCTACGAATTTATAGAAATTTTAGGAATTTAATAGACTATACCATCGGATGCCCTAAATAGGATTTTCGACCAATACTATGAAAATATGGACCTGCTAAGCAGAAGGAGGGAAGGTGGAGGCCGTCATTCCTCGTACAAAAACGCGACAGACCTCAACCCCCCTCATGCTAGGGTGATAGGGCGCCACCGCTACCCCATAACTGGTCCACCTTGTTCGCACGGAAAGAAGTGTCTTCCACGCTCGACTACTCCTCAAAGTCATAAAGCCCCACAGTTACAGGGGAATACCCCCGGCCATGACTTCGTCGAACCCACTGGTTATGCTGCACTGACGGCATAACTCCCCAGGCCTCAAGCTCCTACCCAAGTTACAGAGCCTCAACTCCAGCACCGGCCTGAGTCGTCCTAACAAAATTCTCCTGACCTACCAGCCATAACCAACCATCCAACCACCTAGCCGATCCGGACCACCCTAAACCGATGCACCATCCTGAGGGAAGACAAAACAAATTCGAAGTTTACCATGATAGAAATCAATTAGGTTTGCGGACACAGGTTGAAGTTTACCATGATAGAAATCAATTAGGTTTGCAAACACAGGTTTCTTCAAGTAGAAATTAGTCAAAACGAAGATTAGGGAAATTATGAACTCTTATCTAGAGCATCGCTTAGAAGTTTTAAAGTTTTATGAATTAAAAAAACGAGATTTATGAAATCTATCTAAGGTGTTCAAATTGGACTCATGAATATCTAAAATCAAGAGGATAATCATGATCGTGGTTAAGATCGTTGTTAAGAACAACAAAATTACGTCAAGAATTATAAACCTAACAAAAACAGAGCCTGATTTGCGATTTTCAATTTAAGAAGTGAACTCACAGGATAAAAAGTATTTTGAAGATAAGATCAAAGGACACGATCAGAAACAATCGGAGTACAATCATAAAAAGAAGCAATCAGAAAACTATCAGAGTACAATCAAAGAATTCACAATCAGAGTGTTAAGAAATTGCGGAGATTATCTCAGACTGTAGATTTCACATTATCAAGAAACCAGGCGACGCGTGGGCAGAATCCTAATCCACTAATACCAGATTCCCGTTCCCTTTCAAAAGATGAAAAAAAATCAAGTACTCGAAGAGCATGGGCCTCGTTCCACTACCCTCGACTTGAAAAAATCTCAAGGGCAGCGCCATTCCACTACACCCTTGAGATGTCCTAATCACTATTGGAAAGTGATTACGGTTCTCGCCTCAAGAAAGTCCCGCTCTGAAACTCGAGGGCGGCCGTAGGGTGCCCAGGCAACTTCGACCAATTTTCAAGTCACCTCCCAGAGGTGACTTCAATTTTCTTGGAAACGGCGCCAACATGCGCCGCCAGGCAGTCCAGCCCCCCCGTCCGGGTCCTTTTTTTTTTTTTTTTTTTTGCCAATCACGGTTGTCCTGGCCCAGCGATGGACCTGGGTTGTGAAAATTCCCTCACGAACCGGGGTGCACATTTTCCCGCTCCTTTTGCGAGCGGGAACTGCAGGGTGTAGTGGAACGACGACGACCTCTAGTATTTGTTAATTACGTTTTGGCTCAAGGGCACCCATGGGGCTGCCCTTGAGATTTTTTTCAAGTCGAGGGTAGTGGAACGAGGCCCCATGTTTTTGACCCCCTTCTTTTTCCTGGTCAATGTTAACCCCATCCAGTACTTCGATTTTCTCTCAAAATATACGAAATGCAGGCTTGAGCATGGCAACCGTCAGAGAAGGGAGTCCCATCAGGCACACGAAGGGACTCCCTCGCGGTGGTATGCGAGACTGCAACAGTCACGTACCACTCTGTCCTGATTAGGCATTGGCTGGGTGGGGAGCAGGGGGAGGAGACGGGAAGGTTAGTGGGACGACAACACTTTCAAAAGTCGGCCTCCTTCCCATCTTGGGAAATGTAACTTCGCTATTTTTCTTTTTTTTAAGTCTTTAAAATTACTTTTCTTCCTTTTCTTACAGTGCCGCACAGGTCCAAATAGGCCATGACTCCTGTGCTAGTGGAACCGTGCCCCTTGTGTTCAACTGGTTCAACGGTGTGACATGATTTCTCCAAATAAAAAAATGAATTTTGCCATTTTTTTGCATTTTTTCTTTTTTTCACGTCTTCAATAGAAGATGGTAGAGTTTCGAAATGCCCCTGAAGTTTGCGTTTATTTGCGTTTTATCCCTCCAACGGCCGACTTACCTTGATTTGCCCCTGGGCCCTCTGAGCTTTCGTGCAGGCCCATGTCAGTGAGGGGAGCAACTTTTCGAAATGCCCCTACCGGACCGCCGGTCCCATTTCCCGTGGTGGTTGTTCGATTTGCCCTTTCGCGATGGATGCATCTTCCTGGGATGCCCTCCAGCGGGGAGGCCTTAAGAATTCAAATTCAAACTCCTTGCTTTACCAGGCTGCTGCCGTGCAAAAAAACAGCACTCCACTCCACGTTCTGTCCACTGCTGCAATCCACCGTGGAGTTCATTCTTCTGCTACTGCGACCTGCCGCCGTCTTGGACGTCCTCGGAGTACATTGCCGAAGGTGAGTGTTCCTTCCCTTCTTCCACGCCTCTCTCTCTCTCTCTCTCTCTCTCTCTCTCTCTCTCTCTCTCTCTCTCTCTCTCTCTCTCTCTCTAAGAAAGCTGTGGAGCTAGGAGGGTAATGTACAGCCGAGATGCACGACACCAGCAGGGGTATCTTGGAAATTCTCGTGCCGGTACCCAACGGCTTTCCGGTAGGGGCATACTGGATATTTGGCACCGGTACCGGTAGGGCCATATTGAACATATTTCAGGCCCAAACGACGGCAGGGTTTTTTGGAAACTTGAATCGTTGTCAGAGGGGCAAATCAGAGTAAGTCGGCCGCCAGAGGGGCAAAATGCAAATGAACGAAAACTTCAGGGGCATTTAGAAAAATGTCCCATAGAAAATAGAAGAGAAAATGGATCCCCGAAATTATTACGTTTTCTTTCTGTGCCTTACTGACAGCCTGTATATCTTGGTGGACATTGATTTCATTGGGGCCCGCTGCACTACTCTAGACTCCTGAAAAAATTCTAGAGTTGTTCTAGAGCAATCAGAGTCGTGAAAAGTCCTAAAGGGTCTCGCTCCACTGCACTAAACTCACGAAAAAAAATAGTGAGTGCTTCTAAAGTTGTCAGAGGTCTATAACTCTTGAAAAAAGAAGCACCGCTCTACTTACTCCAGACTCAAGAACAATAGAAGCACTCACGAATTTCTCAGCGCTACATGACAGCCCTTTTACAGCGCCAGCTCGTTCTGATGGCCGGGGCAGGAGGCACACTGGCGAAAAAAGAGGCCGGAGCCGGGGTAGGAGGGAGGATGCTAGAAAACCTGAGCGTTGCAGGCTGTGAACTTTATACAAATAGAGAGTGCCCTTCGAGAGCGCTTTCTGACAGCTCTCGAAGGGTGTTATCATGAGTTCCAGTCTACAGTAAGTGGGGCGAGGCGTTATTCTCGAAACTTCGGGAGGCCCAAAATCTACGCATCGCCGCACTAGCTCTAGACTCTAGAAAAGCTAGAGTTGCTCCGTCACTTTTTGAGTTCGGCCAGTTCACTACAGGACCGCTAGCCTGGGTTGTCCATCCAGACTCAAGGCCCACTCAAGGAAAACCAAGGCGTTTCAAGGGTCCTTTGGCCCTCCCTAAAAACAACGGCCTTTGCAGGTTAGTGCTCTAGATCAATCTAGAGTGAGAAGGACCGACCCGATCTGACAGCTCAAGAAATGAGAACTCTAGAGCGAACTTACCGAGTAAGTCGAGCGATGATGAATCTATTACTTTTCTAGAGTTGTTCTGACAACTCTACAACAGGTTTTCGAGCGCCCATTTCTTGAGTAAGTGCAGCCATGTCGGACTCAAGAAAAAGCTTGAATCTAGAGTAGTGCAACGAGCCCTATCATGAACCTCGCCACACCACTGTAGGAACGAAAACCGAACAAATGCATCTTCCCATGTGGTAGGGCAAGATGCATCCGTGCTATGAATAGCAGCAATGGATGCATCGTATCACTTTATGTGGCAGATGCATTCGTTCTCTTTTCGTTTCGACATTTGTGTGGCGAGGTGCTATGATGTACCACCAAGGCTCCCCTTGAAGTTCCCATGAATGTTGCACCCCCTCCACATAGTTGCCTACCTTCTTCACCCGAATAGAACACCCCGTCATTATAGCTGCATTTGGCCCACCTTTCAGTCCAGATGCAGCGATAATGGCCAGACGTTCTATTCTGGTGAAGACGGTAACTGAAAACGAGAAATATGGCGGTGTATGTACCCAGGATTCGACGAAGCATTCATTCTCGTTTTCACTTCGTGGGGAGCAGTGGAAAGAGGTCATACGTCTGTTAAGCATATATGTTGTACGTGATCGTGAATGCCATACTATGCATCAACTAACGAAATGCGTGTTCTTTGTGTGGACTTCGATTGAATACGGTCAGCTCTGGTGGCTAGGTACGTTGGTAAGTACTTGATATGCCAGGATGAACCAAAACTGAGGGTCACCATTTTTTATTTATTTTTTAATAATTAATCTATATTCATCTCACAATCTTGTTTGTATCCAGCGGCCTAGCTCAATTGGTTAAGCACGCAAGTGACATTCAGGAGGTTGTGGGTTCAATCCCCATGGATGCCTGTAGTACTCTTGGTGCCAACCAACTGAGATAGTCAGCTGGATCCTCCTTGTCGATATTCAACCAACACGGGTGTGAGTGTGTGTGTGAGTGGGTTGCGTGTGGCATGCGGGAGAGTGTTGGCTTTAGACACTGCTGTTACTCGATGGGGGTGGGGGAAGATGAAAAGGGAGGCACAATTACTGGCAAATGCTCGGTCGTTGTTTCGACGGGCCCCCACCGGCAGAAGATGAAAAGGGAGGCACAATTACTGGCAAATGCTCGGTCCTTGTTTAGACGGGCCCCCACCGACAGCCCCAACCCTGCACCCTATACGCTAGGGCAAAGGGGCAATTATGCTTGTGACGCGCTAACCTCATGCCCTACTCTGTCTTCCGGTCAGAGTGATAAGTTGTGTGGAAAAGGCCCTGAAAGACAATAGAACGAGATGTGCCAAGGATTTTTTGAAAATTGCGTGTGGGGACTCGGGCGGAACTGAAGTCCCCCGCGTGGTTCCGACTTTAGCGAGAACAGGTCACTGACGCGTGGGAAAGAAACAAGTGTGCGCGGTTTTCAAACATCCATTCAATCCAAAAAGTATCGATGTACCTTCGCGAGGGCTAAGGGTCGTCTCTTAGAGTGAAAGGGCGAAGGAACGCACGTGGGATCCCGTTTTCGGATCAGATCCCGGCGTCACTCGGTACAGAGCTCAGAGTCCAACGTGGAGGGCCTCAGCCTTGTCGCTCGTTCCTTGTGTACGTCTTCGCCATGTGTTTGATGGTGGAACTTTTTTTTCCGGTAGCGTTCTATGTGGCAACAATCGCTGCACAGGGTGTTCGGCCAATGGGGTGCTACTGCCGCCCAAGGGATGACAATCAACTCATTAAAAGGCAACAACAATGAGTACGGAGGGAAGTGAGGGTCAACAATGACAAAACCAGCACCTACAAATCCATAGCACCTCATCTCTGGTGGGAAATAGTATCTGCCGCCAATCTTGGCGACGTCTTCCCGTATGTTCCACTCGGACACACGTGTCCTTTCCTCGCTATAAGGGAACGGCCGAGGTGGGGCTGGGGGAAGTCGGCGCCCGGTCAGATCGGAATGTTTAGTCCACATGGCACGAGCAAAACCTGATTGCATTTGTCTAATCACTCCGTTATTCAATCACAAAAATATGCAAACACAATATTATGCATTATCTTCCATACATTACGCAAATTGATCCAATCAAGGGGACGACCATCATGCATTCGTGTGAGCATGCATCACATCAGAATCTTAATTCGTTCCCATCGTCGGAGCGGCTACTCAATCGACACATACATGAGACAAATCGCTCATGCACATTTCATCAAAGACTAAGAAGCAAAGGAAGGGGCGCGGCAAAATCACATGCGCTTGCTAGCCTCGAGGGCACGTCCCCGCGAGATCCGATTGAATTCAATGAGACAAGCAGGACAAAACCTCAGGGACTTGCAAGGATGTAGGATTTGTCAAAACATTCGTACATTCACAACGGAAATACCATAAGAGAGAGAGGGAGATAAAGATTTGGCTTGACCAACGAAGGGGAGTAAGGACAAGGAAGGAGTTGTAAGCACACAAATAGATAGAGAACCAAAAAAACAGCACTCTGCCGTGAACTTAACTTCAAAAAGAAAAAGAGGAGTCGAGGATCAAGTGAGCGCAAGCCTGCTGTTCTCTGACCATGGCCCCAGGCCATACAACCTCCCGTGCACATGCACCTTCCTTACCCTGGTACTGGCGATCCCGACCACCACATACCAACCTCGACACCACAGCGATCTCACCCCGCCAACTCAGCCTGCACACCTACTTGCCCAGATCCTGCAGGCCACCCAACACACAACCTTGCGAAACTACAGTCAGCTCATCAAATTTTCGACCTGTTGTGACTTCCCATCACCTAGCCACGAATCCCGAAAGTTGGCAGATGGGTTCAGAGAGAGTTTCTTGGGAGTGCTTGCGAGTTCCATAGTTGCGAGCAGGGGAACATAAAAGCATGGGGTGAAGACTGGGAGGGGTCAAGAGGGAGTTTGAGATGATCGCCCGCGGAAAGCCATATCGATCCCGCAGGCTCTTCGTGCAGCCAATCAGACCACTTCATGTGAGGGGAGTTTCTCCTTTGACGACGTCGATGAGTGACTTCGAGTACCTTGAGAAGGGATCGGTAAGGAGTTCCGGTATAGGAATGCAGGCGGGAAGAATATGAGTGCGAAAGTAGCGCGGAGCGGATCCAAGATTCAAACGATGATGATTGGGGGTGAAGCATGAGAGAGAGGGGATGGAAAACATTTACAGACGAAGGGACAAAGGCGCGAAGAA
This sequence comes from Chara braunii, assembly GCA_003427395.1. Lineage (NCBI taxonomy): Eukaryota > Viridiplantae > Streptophyta > Charophyceae > Charales > Characeae > Chara > Chara braunii. The sequence goes on from BFEA01000028.1 coordinate 2,284,802, forward strand.
GAGGAGAGGGAAGATGGTACGGGCTTTAGCAGGAGGGGGAAGCTTTCGCGTACAACGCCAGTGCCTAGGAGAGAAGGACATCAAAACAGTACGTTCATCCTAAAGCTATTTTAAGAATACGAAATTCAAATGTTATACAAGTGCGCGAGATTGAGCATGCAAAAATCCTACGTGTATCCAGTTGCGAGGGAAGATGGTACGGGCTTTAGCAGGAGGGGGAAACTTTCGGGTACAACGCCAGTGCCTAGGAGAGAAGGACATCAAAACAGTACGTTCCATCCTAAAGCTATTTTAAGAATACAAAATTCAAATGTTATACAAGTGCGCAAGATTGAGCATGCAAAATCCTACGTGTATCCAGTTGCCTACTAAAAATTCACCAATCTTTCAAGGGCGGATATGGGAAGCTCTCGATGCAAGAAATGAGACGTCAACGAAAAAGACATCCGTAAATCCCAAAATTCCCAACCATTGAACAAAATTCTTAGCGCTCTCTCTAGTGCACGCTTAATTCCTACGTAAGTTCATGAATTCCGAAAGGAAATTTGCAACCAAAAAAAAGAAACGTCGGCTTGGATTCGGGAGAGCCTGGCTGGCCGACAACTTCATGCCTCGGGAATACAGCAAGAGAGAGGGGGGGAGCGGGGGAGGGGAGGGAGATGGTTCAACAAAATTTGGGGGCTTCGGAAGATAGTTCCGGTATGAGGCTCCAAACGCCCTGCGTGCCAAAGAAAAATGAACCAGCACAGGCCTCCTTATTGGCTGCTGCCGCCAGCCATTACTATTCTGCGACTGCTGACCCCCAAAAGTTGCGGCACCATGCAAGCCACATCTTTGAAAAAATGGCCGGGAAACGTATTGGTGATGAAAAAAGAAAAGATTAGCTGTAACAAGTGACAGGAATCACATGGTGATTTGTCCGTTAACGAAAAATGAATCATCGCAGGCCTCCTTATTGCCTGCCGCCGCCAGCCATTACTAAGCTCCGACTACTGACCCCCCAAAGTTGCGGCAGCATGCAAGCCGCATCTTTGAAAACATGGCCGGGAAACGTACTGGTGGTTAAAAAAGAAAAGATAAGCTGTAACAAGTGACAGATATCACATGGTGATTTGTCCATTAACTGCTACCCATGGTTGGATTCAACCCTTCAGGTCAGGAATGACGTGCTGGAAACCAAACTAGAATACGAGGGGCATTCTGTCGTGGTTGCACGACTCACATGTCAGCGGTTACCACTGACAGTTCAACTGCATTTCATGCTATACGCGAATCACCGAGGACCTCATCCACAAGGTAAAGAAACATCCTCCCTGCTGCACGATTACCGAAGAACGGCACACGGTGTGCCCACATCAGGTTGACTGAGTTTTCTTGCAATGCAGTCCAAGTTCATGAACATACTCCACCACACCCATGACGGATGAATGGGTCATTTTACATGCAACGCAAAAGGAGGATGGATCTGTTTGCAACGTGCAGCTATGCAAAAGGTCGTTAAACTGGTCCGTGCTCTTGTATATTGGGTAAATCCCCAACAAAGAACAAGACTTCCTAGCACATTCCCAATCAGAAGCACTTGCTCTTGTACATTGGCTAAATCCCCAACGAAGAACAAGACTTCCTACCACATTCCCAATCAGAAGCACGTGCCACGTGCAGCGTGCAGCTATGGTCCCAGCCTTTTTCCTAAAAATAGATCAAAATTCATCAAATGTAGTATCTGATCAGTTAAATATCTGATGCGTGTGTGGCCCATTAGACAGGACCCAAAAAAAAAAAAAAAAAAAAAAAAAAAAAAAAAGGAAAGAAAGAAAGGGTACAGTGCTACCATTGAATGTTCTGAAGGCACTGAAGTGAAAACATATTATTGATTTATTCTGGACAAGTTTTCTAGCAATGGAGGTTCAACCACCAGTACGTGGCCAAGCTATCGAAGCCAACCCTCCCAGCCCCCTGCGCACCAAGTCCTACCAAACCGCCATCGGCAGTTTTTGTTTTCATTTTGGCTGTGGCCTCCAACCAATGCGTGTTTTCATTTTGGCTGTGGCCTCCAACCAATGAGGTCCGGTAGGCCGAAGCCCGAATGCCGCGGCGCGCTAACGGGGAAGCGCCGCGGCCAATAGCTGGGCCAAGTACTGGTGGATTAATAACTACGCCAGAAGCAAGATGGCAGGCCCTGAAGCCCCAACTTGACCTCTTTCGGATGCACAAGGATATTGAGCCGGCCATTGCCTCCTTCTGCAGGGACTGGTTGGGGGGTCAAAAGAGGGGGTTGGATAGCTACAGTGGAACGGAGCGGAGGCAGGGCAGACGGCCAACAGTGGGAGATGGTAGCGTCCAGGGGCGACTGCCTGATTTTCAACGACTGGACAAGTATGCAACGGGCCTTCCCCATCGGACTTCCCGGATCCCTTCCTGTCGCACCCGCTTGCCCTCGCTTAGATACCGATGGACGCTGAGAAATGATTGCCTGATCGGTTGCCCCCTGGATTCCCGAACCAAAAACCCAATCTTTTTGCCCCCCCTGTGCCCCTCCGCAGGGCTGCAGCTGCTCTGCAGGAAACCTCCCCCAGACCACAAAGCTGGAGCTGGGCGCTCAGTCTTCGCATACCCCTTCACAGCTGTATCGACATGAAAGGAGTGCTCGCAGGCCCCTCGACAAGGCAACGGCGACCCAAGGCTTCACCTTTTTGGAGATGAGGGAAGGAGCGGGCAGCAACCTGCAGCTCTTAGACGAGGAAGAAGGCGTGCTTACTACTCTAGCATCACGTTCAATCTGGCGGTGGCCCATAGGGAAACCGAAGAGGCAAGCAGCATTCAAGTCTTCGCCGTCGGGACGACAGTGGGGATAGCCTAGAAAATCATCTGCGAAGCGGATGTAATGCATCCTTCGGTTCCAATGCATGGAATTCAGATGCGAAGCGTCAGCTCAAACTCTCACGTAAATTTTTGACAAAAGTTAGCTCAGCTCATAGGCCGTAGGCGGCGTCATGCATCTACACTTTCCATCTTCATATGCTATAGATCCAATACAACTCTCGAGGAATTCGTCCCCGGGTCATGAAAAAGTGCTGGTAGATGTACAAGTTCACCTTACTGAAATGTAATTGGCATAATCAGCAAGAAACGAACATATGTCCTGTCTCTTATACACATCTAGATGTGTATAAGAGACAGGTGCCGCACAGGTCCAAATAGGCCATGACTCCTGT
>BFEA01000028.1:2288301-2301393 GCA_003427395.1 Chara braunii
AAAAAAAAAAAAAAAAAAAAGAGAGAGAGAGAGAGAGACAGAAGGGGTTAGCAGGCAAAAAATACTAGGACATGCCTATCAGCTGCACAGTTACCCCCACAGATCCCCTGGGGTAGTCGATACTGGCAGTCCATGATTAGATTCTCATCTGAGTCCTCTTTATGCATTCAATATATTCATTTGCGATGTTGGACAAGCTTTTCAGCAGGTGAGGTTCGGCACCAGTAGACTGGAGCAACCGGAACTGAAAACAAAGAATTGTAGTAAATGGAATGCTCCGTAAGCTAAGCTGAGTAATGCACTCGGTACCCAGGTTGAATTGCGAGGTCCCTGGCCTCGTATTTTTCTTTTAAAAAAAATAAAATAATGATAATAATAATAAAATTATTGACATACAAACAATTTTGAAAGCACGTGCAGATTGCCTGAGAGTTCCCAGATTTCGTCAGATAAGAGGGGTCTCGTGACAAGCAGGGGGGATATGACCAAGCATTGTCATTAGAAAAGCATCAGCTGTTTTTCCTTTAACAAAAAAAGGAAAAAGACGATCTGGAACAACATGGAATGAAACCGATAGAACTGCTTATGTTGGCAAAAAGCCTAAAAGAAGAAGGGGAAAAAAAAAAAAAAAAAAAAAAAAAAAAAAAAAAAAAAAAAGTCAGCCTACCACCCAGGCAAACCAAGGGCATCGCAAATAATACATGGCATCGACTGCGGATAAACAGCAACAGAAGCCAGCCTATACACATCAGCAACGCACTTGGCAGCAGCATTCGTTCAACGCACGGCACGATGAGCCAAGGAATGCCCCTGGACGACTCTGCGGTCCACACCCTGTCCTTTTTCTTCAATTACACGCTGCACCCTAGACTGCCAAGCATATACACAGATCAGCAACGCACTTCAACCACCAGTACTTGCCCCAGCTATTGATGCCAAGCCGCGAAAACCCCGCCACGCCAAGTTTTGCCAAGCCACCACCACGTCGTTTCGTTTTTCTTTTGGCTGGCGCCTCCAGCCATTGTGCTCCAGCAGCCCGAAGCCCATCGGTTTGCGGCGTGGGAACGGGAAACCCCGCGGCCGATGTATGGGCCAAGTACTGGTGGGGTAACAGCAGCATTCGTTCAATGCACAGCACGATGAGCCGAGGAATGCCCATGGACGACTCTGCAGTCCACAACCTGTCCTTTTTCTTCACTTGCATTACCCGCTGTCACCAATTTTCACAGACCCTGCCGGTTCTTCAGCTGCGCAACCAAGACCACAACTTGGCAAGTTGGCAGTCATCTGATGAGGTGAAGTCTTATCTGTTGTCTACTCTGCCACAATTCTCCGGCATCACAGGCAGCGAAGGCAGAGAGACCCTTCTGCTGCAGGCAATATATATATTTTTCCCAAGAAATATTTCATTCTGGACATCTCCTTCGACGGGATTGGAACTGAGGCCAGTATTTCCACAGTTCCGTTGCTGTCTTCTGCAGGCATCTAGCTGGGCAATTGTCTCAAAAATGACCGGATGTACATTCAAACACAGAAGAACAGGCCCATCCGGTGCTTGGCGGGCTGCCCACGGTGGTTAGCTACGAATCCTCTTCTCCACCATTTGTCAGAAAAACAGCAGAAACTTTCCGCGTTGTCAATCAGCTGTCCCACTCTTCAGTGATGCTTGCCACTGGCACTACTGCCATAATGATTGCTTGCCCTCAAGTTGTGTAGCGAACGAAACGGCGCGTGTGCAGCTGACAGGTACCATAAGTTTTACTCTCCAATCTGTGCTCGGAGGCGAACTGCACGTCTTCCCTCCTCTGCAGCTGAAGCTGCCCTTTTTGAGATTTCTGCAAAGTCCCCTGCCATCATGGCTGCCCGGTCGAAGATCGCATCGGACAAGACGACAGCTACAGCCCCAGCAGTGACGTATGGCTCTATCATGCTTACTGTTATGCCATGAGCAGGGATTAAGGGCACTTTGCCAAATGGCCTACACATCGCTTTAACAAAGTTCACCCCTCCAACCGCTGTGACAGGGAAGACCTTCACAGCTCGAGCTCCGCTCCTGGTGGCATTCATGAGCTCCGTGGGAGTCATGGCACCCGGAATCAGTAGCGCAGGCCCCTCCTTCAGCCATCCAACCAGATGTTCATCCATCCCAGGACTCATGAGGAACTTCGCACCCGCTTTAATGACTGAAGCAGCATCCAACATGCCGAGAACTGTCCCCGCACCAATCAAAGCATTAGGATATTCAGCTACCAGAGTATGAATGATTTCATCTGCAGCAGGAGTTGTGAGGGGAATTTCCAGCACAGAAACAGATGCATCAAGAGCTGCACGTGCCGCTTGAAGTGCCACATCACTGTCATCTGCTTTCACACAAGCAATGATTCCAGACGCACGAATCCTCTCGAGGATCGCATCGAGAGCGGCTGCCCCTCGCCGATCCTCATCCTCAGTCAATGAACCTCTGCTGCTGCTCCTTGTGTCTCCTATGGAATCCCGACCAATTACGCTCAAGGCTGATCTGCCCAACAGCCCACTTGCTCTAGCAGTACTGCGGATGTCAGGATCACCAGGTAGCCATCCGGTCGGCTCCTTTCTCAGGACTCCTCGAGGTTTTCGGCCCGGATCCCCGGTTACCGAGTACGGAATCGACTCGACCAAGGGGCGTGCTATTCCTCTCCTCTCTTCTCCCTCATTCAACACTTCTGGCGAGCAATCTGGGACCTCATCATTCTCCTTGTCATTCGCAGAAGGACTTGGCCTTTCCATCTTGTACGGCCACCAATTCTCTTCCAGAGGGTTTTCAAAAGCATCCAAAGGGTTTTCAAAAGCATTACAACTGTTAGACCGGTGCTCCGGCTCTTCACCTTCTCTGCGCGTCTGCTGGCTGCCGCTTCCATCAAGAGAGACATGAGATGATTGTGAATCCTCATCTGTAACTTTCCACCCCGTCTCTAGTACACGCCTCACTCCCTCTGCTTGCTGCATCTGCCCTTTCCATATTGTCTCAAGTGCTTCTTGATGGTATTCCTTATACCTTTCCCCCTCGGGGGTGCTCCCTGCCCACTCTTCCATATGATGAGGGTAGCTGTTCCCTCCAACATCGCTCCTCGGTTGTCTGAAGCCATGCAGGTGCAGCCTAGCACTGGGAAACACTATGGATCCAGTCAGAAACCTTCCCACCTTGGTGCAGACTGACTGCCGTGCTCTTCTCACAAGCCGTGGACTCGAATGACAATCCAAGTTCTGGTTCCGGGACGTTTTCCAGGAGCGTGATGTCCGAGACGACGATGGAAGCAACAATGACGTCGCTCGCACTTCCAACCTGATACCGGCCTGGTGATGGGGGTCAGAAAGATTCAAAGGCGCCCTGAAACACAAAGGTACCCTGAAACCTTCACAGACTACCGATAAGATCTGGCGGTGATCCCTCGCGATCGAAAATGCACACTGCCCTGCAGTGCAAGTCTGCACACAGGAGCTGTGTGCCCCGGCATGGGAGGTGGAAAAACATTTTGTCCCCTTCCCCTGAGAAGCAAATGCAGCTGCGTAGCAGTACTTCATAGATTGTGGGCTGGTGATGGTGTGCATCCTTGCGCACGGGTGCAAGCAGATCAGATCAATATTTGCAACACCTCTCTCGATAACAAGGCAAAAAAGTGAAAAACTTGTTTTGGTAACAGTGAAAGCAGACGGATATTAATTGTACACTTTATTCTTTTCAAGCTCTTGTCAAAGGATTCCGAGCATGTGCCCCGAGCCAACACCGAGGTTTCGGTGTGAATCTGATCAATGTCGATACAGCGAAACCCCCACAGCCGTCATGCCAATGTAGATGGATGTCCATGCAACAACGTGACGTGCATGCCAAAGCCTATACACCTCTGAAGCCCTTAAGTACTTACACACTTAGAGCATTGCTCACACTGGGACTTCTTTTGCCGAAATCTGTTCGTAATTGTCGCCTGATACATACACAGAAGTACGAGTGTGAGGATGCTCTTATTCTCTTCTTGCCGCCGCACGTATGCTTAATTAATTACAGCTCCCTCCCGCCGCTCTACTTACAGCACTTGTTTCCCTGCTCCTGCACATCCTTCAATGCAGTTCCATACCTGCAGTGCACATACATAAACCAAACCAGCCGCAGCACCTATGTACAGCCCCAAGCCACATTAACATACAACGCTCCCCTGCACGGCCCCGCACCCCCCCCCCGGCTGAATATAATATGCAACTTCACCTGCCATGCAGCAATATTTGCAACGCCACCTGCCACCGGCCATACAGCAATGTCCACTGTACAAACTACTAGCTATGGACTCTAGCAAAGGACCCTGCAATCAGGAAGGGGACGGATGAAAATCACCAAGGAAATCACGGAGCAGGCACTGGAGATTTATAGCGCTGCATCCACAAGAGATAACTCCAACTCCAGGAATGCAGACAAACAGGTCAGATGCGAATCGCTGGGTTTGTGGGACTGAGCACCCCAAGCAGCATTGCCCAACTGACAAGTATCTTGCGAATATATAGGACTAGCGGAGGGAGCGATAGGTGCAGAGAGATGGAGAGTAGATAGAGAAGTACCTGGGAGAAGAAATAGACAGGTACTTAGGGAGATGAAAGAACTAGACGAGGAGGTGATGATGGGTGAAACCAGGAGGAAAGGGATGGTCAGTGGAGGACGAATTACTGGCAAGGGGCCTTGACGAATCCAACAAAGCTGCGTTTCCTAGTGTCCATGACACTGCCGCAAACCTACACTCACTACTGTCCTTCGGTTTAGAGTGGGGAAAGGCCCTAGTGATAGAAGACAAAGAAAGGGAAGAAGCAACCATATAGATTCTACAGCTATACCTCAGGTGATTGCTTGCCGACCGCATCCAAGAAACCAGATGAGCGGTCATCAAAGTTCAAGTGGAGAACCGACCACCCACTCACCCCACGGCAGTCGTTTCCCTCAAGCCACTGGACACCTCAAAGTCCCTGCTTGGCAACTGTAGAAGGGGTTGTGATGGTGAAAGAAGCTATACCAAAGACTTAACACTTGGCGTTCGCACGGAACGACAAGGAATAGACAACACCAAGTGTACAAGCGCACAAACAAATGTGACAAAAGAGTCAAAAACGCAAACGCAACGCCAACGCCAGTCTGTATTTACGCACTCCACGGTGATCTCTCTACTACCTCATCACCTACCAAGCACAACCAACTCGCCAACCATCCAATCAGAGAACTGTATGCTCGCTTGTGTTTCGCCCCTTCACGCCAAGATGATCTGCATTGCTGAGCAGCCCAACAATTTTTCAAATCTCGAACGCGTTATGGGTTCGAGGAACCAACCAACAACTCACTGCCACCGCAACCCCTCTCGATCACAGGGGCCAAAACACCAGCAACGTCAATTCACTGACAACACCAACCAGCAAAAGCCAAACCACCCCTAGATGAAAAGAGTCGTGCCCTCGAGCAGCAGCATCATATATACACCATACTGCTCTGCTCAGAGTTCAGCGCATGTCATTGAGGCCGCACACTCTGCCACACACACCAATCTGCCCCACACTGCTCTTGTCTCAAGCCCACTGCGGCGAGAGGCATTCGCCACAAAACTAAGCACAAGTGCTGCTCATTCGTGAGGACCACAACGGTTCTCACGCTCGTTTAGCTCATAGTAACAAACACAGAAACGTTCAACATGTTCCTCTGCTCAGTGTTCAGCGCATGTCATAGGGGCCGCACAAGCGGGCGTCCACACCAATCTTCCCCTCACAGCTCGTCTCACGGCCACTGAGTCGAGGCATTTGCCACGTCACTATGCAGAATACCTGTTTGCCAAGACCAGAACTTCCTTCACGCCCGCTTAGCCTGCAGTACCAAACAAGAAACACCCAATCACTTTCTTATTAGATCCCTTCCTCGAAAGAACAACAACAAGAAGAACAACAATGGCAACAACAACCGCAAAGAGAAGAAGAACAACAACAACAACAACCCAAAACACGACAAAAACCAAAAAAAAAAAGAGAAGAAAAAGAAATGACAAGAAATTCCTCAAAAGAACAATGACAACAACAATCAATCAAGAGCAGAGCAACAACAACAACAGCAACAAAGAGACAAGAAGAAAACATGAAATGGAATTCCTCAAAAGAACAACAAGAATGAAGACAAAGAACGAGCAGAGCAAAAAACAACAAAAAGAAAAAGAATGTGAGACGAAGAAGAATTGAATTGAATCTTACGCTTCTCATGACGATCCCAAGAATCGAACACGTCCTCCCGGTCAGGAGGCTGGCACTCAACCAAACGGCTAAGTGGACTGGGGTGAAAGTTAAGCCCCAAGATGAGCACTTAACCCCACCCCAGCACAGGTACTCGTTTTTCCCCGTGACCCGGTGTACCCAGTCACACACACCCAACACAGGCGTCGATGCAGCCACCACACAATGTACGACCTCATTGCTGGTTGCTACGCAGCTAAGAGTTGAAGAAACAACAGCAACAACAACAACAACAACAACAACAACAACAACAACAACGAGAAGAAGAAATGAAACGAAACGGAAGTAACGAGGTCAATCACCACGTCTCCATTGACGTTACACAATCCAAGTTGACAACCTCACGGACATAGCCAATGCTCTAAGGGCTCCCAATCCTCGACGGGTTTCCGCTGGTTGCGCCCCAGCACGTATCAAGAGGCGACCTCTCTCCCGCATCCACAAGAGCATTCCACCCTGAGCAAAGAGAAAGAAGAAGACGAAGAGAAGAAAAAGAAGAAGAAGAATTGCATTCCATCCATGATTCGATCTCAAGGACCGAACGCACGTACCTCCCACACGGGAGTCGAAACGCTCAACCGAACGGCTAAGCTGACTGAGGTGCAGGTTAAGCTCCAAGACAAAAACTACTTAACCCCACCCGAAAACGGATTTCGCAGTGTACTCAGTCACACTCACAACAGACCCGATGACCGACACAGGCTGTCGACGCAGCCAACACACAATGCGTCTCCGCACTGCTGGTTGCTACGCTAGCAAGAAATTGCATTTCATACCATGATTCGATCTCGAGGACCGAACACGCGACCTCCCGCAGGAGAGAACAAGAAATTGGAGAAAGCAGAAGAACAACAAGAAGAAGCAAAGGACGAAGAAATCAAGAGTAAAGTAATGGTACTCCATACATAACAGGAGCAGCAACAAGATAACTAACTATTGCTCAAGCCAACAGATCACCATCATCTAATGATGGCTTATTTCTTCTTTTTTTTTTCAAAAAATTTGGACCATTTCTCGATTTATGCGTGTCATCCTTGCGCAGGGGCCATGCTAATCTTCTCTGTATCGTTCCAATTTTAACAGATGTCCCGAAGGACAATGATGGCTTTCTTCATTTTACGGGCCACCGAGTTTTCGACCTAGTCAGGCCATGGCGAAATAATGGCACAAAAAGTCACCGGAGCCACAGTCAGTCATTTGCTCAGTAAGGACGACAACCTGGAACCCGTTGCAGCTTACTGTAAATTAAACAAAACAATAAATAAGGGAGGCATTGACGCAAACTTAAATTAAACAAAACAATAAGGGAGGCATTGAAGCAAACTTAAATTAAACAAAACAAAAAGCGAGGCATTGAAGCAAAAACTTAAATTAAAAAAAACAAAGGACGATATTTGCTTCAATGCCTCCCTTATTGCAACGTAGCCGAAAGTGCAGACGGCTAACGACTTCACTCGAATAGAACGCCCGGTCATAATGGCTGTATCAAACAAGAGTCGACCAATATACAGCAGGTGTAATGAACCGGGGGCGTTCTATTCGGGTGAAGACGATAGGCGAAAAAGTCCAGAGATTGCAAATCCCTACACGTGGGCCGAAGTGCAGATGGCTAGGGCGACAATTTGGCGCGCAGTGGACCTCTCCTTCTGTGCCCGCCGTCTCGCTTTTCGTCCTGTTTTTCCATTTGGCGCGCAATGCAACAGAATATGCCGTTGGGCGCTTCGGGAGACATCACAGCCATTAAAACTGGAAGGATAGAGAAAGGATTGATCGATTTTTTTTTTTTTGGGGGGGGGGGGGGGGGGGAAAGAAAAGATTAATCAATTAGCGCGGCACCTGACAATATCTGAAGAATGACATGCACAGATCCAGAAATGGTCCAAATTAAAAAAAAAAAAAAGAATAAATAAAAATTGGAGCGTCAAGAGAAAAGCGGCAAGGCAAAGAAGAACCAAATACGACCCATACGGCAGCAAACAAAATGCGCGTTAGGAGAATACCCAGTCCATGTGTCTGAATACTACAGCAACAATGTTGCACCTTCGTGTTCATAAATAGGTCATGAGGTCGAATCCTCGAAACAATCAGCCTGATGAGTACAACAATTTTAGGGGTTTAACCGCTTTCTACGGAAAAAAAAAAAGAAGGGAGCGATCGCCATTCCACCATCAATATGAGTTCTCATTCTCTCTCTCTCTCCCTCGGGGTCGGAGCGAATAAATAGAGGTTGGACGGCAAGAACTGAATGCGCACCAAACACAAAAAGGGAGAAAAATCCCCGTTCTTATGTCATATATTAAATTAATGAAATAGTGAGACATTCTAGGCTCTGAGCGATAAACTGCGTGCAGAGAGAGAGAGAGAGAGAGAGAGAGCGCAAAGGCGGAAGAAGACGAAACCAAAAAAGGGAAAGAAGGAAAACCCCGCCTGTTCATCACCTCTTATATATAGTCAAACAGAGATGCCCGGTAAACCGTAGGCAGAGAGGGAGAAGACGGCAACAAACGAGGGTATACCGCACGAACTGCGTGTGCACCCTCATCAACGAGATCATGCCATCCATTCTCTCTCTCTCTCTCTCTCTCTCTCTCTCTCTCTGTGTGTGTGTGTGTGGACTCACGATTCCCGCACTCCTCCTGGCCCTCCGCAAACGTTCGTCTGCTGCCGCACTTCTCCGCTCAAGCAAGGATCCTTTCCGCAGGAAAAAACGTTTTTTCAGACGAAATTTGCGCGGGAATTATGACGATCGGTAAAAATCCTAGAGGAAAATTCTAGTGAGAGTATGCCTTTTTGAGGATCCGAAGGAAGACCGACGAAGGCACTCGGATTTCTACCGATCATCGGTCTTCCTTCGGATCAAAATGCCCATTTTGATCCATTACTCTCACGGTAAAAATCGCACACACGGTGAGAAGAGCACAAGAGGAGAAGGGGAGAAGAGCAGAATGGAAAGGAGGGGAAATTACGGGGCAAGCGGAAACGGATAACGAAAGGCCATTCTGATCATAGATTTACTACTCTAGGCATTTTCCTAAATTTGAAAGTCCATCTTCATCCTAAAATGGTGGCGGATGAACGGAGCTCAAAAAACAATATTAAAAAAATTGGTGGTCGATGATGCCGAACGGAAGGAGAGAGGGGGAGGGGAAGGGGGGGGGGGGGAGAGAGAGAGAGAGAGAGAGAGAGAGAGAGAGAGAGAGAGAGAGAGAGAGAGAGAAAGTCTAAGGACAGGACGATAAATGGCTGCGGGGTTATTGGAGTAAAAAAAAAAAAAAAAAAGTGGGGGGGGGGGGGGGACGGCGACCACCGGGGGGGGGGGGGGGGGGGGGGGGGGGGGGGGGGAGCCGGGAGGAGGAGAATGACGCTACCTGCTCCCGTAGCTTGCTACATTGATTGAAAAAAACAAAAATAAACTCAGCCTCCTTCACGATTCCTCATGCTCACCTACAGATTGACAGACGGTGGAGACCGGTGAGCCATTTCCCGCTTCCCTACGAAATAAAAAATCCCCCCCCCAAAAAAAAACAGCGCCCTCGCCGCCTCTCCTTCCTTTTTCTGCTCAGAACATACTCGTACTAGGACTTTGCTGGATGTATATGACTGCTTTTCTGACCCGGGGTGGACGCACCTGACCGCCATTACGTCCAGAGAGAAGTGCATAAAGTCCTAGTGTGACTATGCCCTCAATGTGAGAGCCCAGCCCCTAACTTCCCAATCATTCACTTCTTTTTTTTTGTCGGAACACTCCTCGATTTGTGTGCGACTATCCCAATCATTCCCGAACTATTGCACAAGGCCCATTCCTGCTGATTAACGCCTGGCCGCATCCCAGGGTAAAAACACCAGAAGGATGACTCGATTTTTCCCTGACTATGGCCCTCAATGTGAGTTTTCTGGTGTTTTTAGTGAGTGTTGGGTCGCCGCACTGCTCACGGATAAATCGTGTTTAATATGTCAGACTTCTCGATTAGTGCGTGTCATCCTTGTGCAGGGACCATGCTAATCTTCTCTGTACGTTTCCAAATTTAGCGGAGGTCCCGAAGAACAATCCTCAGCGAATGTGTATGTATATCCCAAGGGTTATCCTCGACCAATCGTCGGAAAAAAAAAACAGAAAAATAAAGAAAAAGAAAACGAGAAAGAAAAAGAAGACGAAAAAGAAAAAGAAAAAAGAAAAGGAATGCTAAGTAAATCTTCTGTAATCGGATCGGTTAAATAAGTCTTCTGGGTTATCTTCCCAATTTTAGCGGGAGAAGACACGTGCGGTGAGAGAGGGGAGAGGAGGATGGATGGCGGGAAAAGGCACGTGCAGCGAGGCTCATCCTCTTCCGTCTCTCACTGCACGTGCCTGGATGGCGGGAAAAGGCACGTGCGAGGCCCATCCTCTTCCCTCTCACTGCACGTGCCTTCTCCCGCCCTTTGCGCGCGCGAGCACGCCCGAATCTCGAATCCCCCCACCCCCCTTCCCGCCCTTTCTCCCGTTTTTTCTCCCGTCCTTTCTCCCGCCCTTTTCATGGCACCATCACGAGGCATGACATACTCGAGCCACAGACGACTTCGCGCACTCATTCTGGCGGGAAAAGATGCAATCATACAAGCACATCTGGGGTACTGCTTGTGTCCCATAGAGGGACAGGTACCGAGATCCAACCAAACACGTGCACAACGATAGAAGAGACAGAGGAGGAGAAGGAAAGGAGACGTCACTCAGCGCAGAGGACATGTCGACACCGAGAGAAAGTTCATCGCTGAGAGAGAGAAAGTTCATGGATGACAGATAGCTTGCCTGAGAGAAAGTCAATGCCGTTTCCAGCCACAGCAATTCGACGAAGAGCCGACGACCAATATCATTTCTTTTCTCGAATCGACCCCGCTCGTTCTGCCGCGCTTGTTCTGGCTCGTTCTGGGGCACCTTGCTCGTTCTTCCGCGACCGTTCTGCCTTGCCTTGCTCGTTCTTCTGCGCTCGTTCTGCCGCACCTTGCTCGTTATTCCGCGCTCGTTCTGCCGCACCTCGCTCGTTCTGCCCCACGTTGCTAGTTCTGCCGCACCTTGCTCGTTCGTCCGCACTCGTTTGCTCGTTCTTCCTCCGCGCTCCGCCCCGCTCCTTGCTCGTTCTTCCGCGCTCCGGCCCGCTCCTTGCTCGTTCTTCCGCGCTCCGTCTCGCTCCTTGCCCGTTCTTCCGCGCTCCGCCCCGCTCCTTGCTCGTTCTTCCGCGCTCCGCCCCGCTCCTTGCTCGTTCTTCCGCGCTCGTTCTGCCGCACCTTGCTCGTTCTGCCGCACCTTGCTCGTTCTGCCCCACGTTGCTAGTTCTGCCGCACCTTGCTCGTTCTGACCCACGTTGCTAGTTCTGCCGCACCTTGCTCGTTCGTCCGCACTCGTTTGCTCGTTCTTCCGCGCTCCGCCTTGCTCGTTATTCCGCGCTCGTTCTGCCGCACTTTGCTCGTTCTGCCCCACGTTGCTAGTTCTGCCGCACCTTGCTCGTTCTTCGGCACTCGTTTGCTCGTTCTTCCGCGCTCCGCCCCGCTCCTTGCTCGTTCTTCCGCGCTCGTTCTGCCGCACCTTGCTCGTTCTGCCCCACGTTGCTAGTTCTGCCGCACGTTGCTCGTTCGTCCGCACTCGTTTGCTCGTTCTTCCACGCTCCGCCCCGCTACTTGCTCTTTGTTCCACGCTCCGCCTTGCTCCTTGCTCGTTCTTCCGCGCTCGTTCTGCCGCACCTTTACTCGTTCTTCCGCCTGGGTTCTGCAGCAGCTTGAATGTTCCCCTGGGCTCGATCAGCTAAGGTCGATGCCCCTTTAGTTGGCGCCCAGAGGAAGCTACCAAAACAACGCTGGCAAAAGATCCACCGCTCCCACACAAAAAGAAGAGAGAAAACGAAAAAATCTACCACGGGATAATCCTACCGCTACCTGAACACCTTTGAAGATCCGACCGCTGTCGAAGAAAACGCAGACACACACCAAAAGTCGCAAGCACGTCAGTGGGCAGTCTGCGCAACGTTTTTGTGTACGATTGTACGGCCGCATCGGGGCATGACACCACCGTGGATTCTTTGGCCACGCTCGGGCTTTTTGGACAGTGGACAGAGAATACACCGCGGTAGCTTGGCGGCTGGAAAGCCTTTGGAAACAATGCAGTGAAGCCGGAAGAGACAGTGGACCCCGCACGACAGGATGCAGTGAAGCCGGAAGAAACGGTGGACCCACCAGTACCTACCGGTATGCCGAACCTTGCCGAGCCTCGAGCTACCGGTAGGTACACATCAAAAAAAAAAAAAAAAAAAAGACGACGTTCTTCTGCCAAAAAATAAAAGAAATTGAAACAAAGAGAGAGAGCGAGAGAGAGAGAGTGAGAGAGCCGGCGGGACCCCGCCGGCTCTCTCACTCTCTCTCTCTCTCTCTCTCTCTCTCTCTCTCTCTCTCTCTCTCTCTCTCTGTGTGTGTGTGTGTGTGTGTGTGTGTTCGGCGTGCACACTTGCAAGATTCGAATGAATCTCCCC
Source organism: Chara braunii (assembly GCA_003427395.1). Classification (NCBI taxonomy): domain Eukaryota; kingdom Viridiplantae; phylum Streptophyta; class Charophyceae; order Charales; family Characeae; genus Chara; species Chara braunii. Next base: position 2,301,084 of record BFEA01000028.1, read on the forward strand.
GCTTCCAGGGGAAGAGTCATCCACCCTCCACCAATTCGCAAAATGAGAATGAATCTTCCCGTGGAAGCGGGGAGATTCATTCGAATCTCTCTCTCTCTCTCTCTCTCTCTCTCTCTCTCTCTCTCTCTCTCTCTGTGTGTGTGTGTGTGTGTGTGTGTGTCTGTGTGTGTCTCTGGTCGGCGCACACTTGCAGGATTCGAATGAATCTTCCCGTGGAAGCGGGGAGATTCATTCGAATCCTGCAAGTGTGTGCGGGGACCAGAGAGAGAGAGAGAGAGAGAGAGAGAGATGGCGAGTTTGGTTGGCGCAA
>BFEA01000028.1:2301469-2313156 GCA_003427395.1 Chara braunii
TCTCTCTCTCTCCCTCTCTTTTTTTTTTTTTTTTTTGGAAATCTGGTATCTGTATTGAATAATGAGCCGCGAGGCCGGGGACCTCACAATTCTACCCCGATACTGAGGCCAATACTCAGCTTAGGCACACATTGGGTCCACTTATCTGCAATAAGACCTTCGGCTAGACTACCTTCTGTGAAAAGGGTATCTTGCTGGAAAGCAGGTCCAGCGTCCTTACTCTGTTTTATTCTATCTCTGTGGATCCTAAGTCCACTTCTAGAGGTAACTGTGTCACACCAAGCAACCTCTTTGCTGGAAACCAGGTCCAACGTCCTTATTTGTCCTTGTAAAAGTAGTGGACTGACGCTCTGATACCCAATACCATGTACCCAGGTACTGAGGCCAATAAACAGCTTAGGCGTGTGCTGGAAAGGAGGTCCAGCGTCCTTTAGATCCACATTGGGTCCACTTGTCTGCAGTAGAGCCTTCGGTTAGACTACCTTCTATGAGCTTCTCTTGCTGGGAAGCAGGTCCGTCATCCTTACTCTGTTCTATTCTATCTTTGTGGTTCCTAAGTTCATGTCTAGAGGTAACTGTGTAACACCAAGTAACCTCTTTACTGGAAACCAGGTCCAGCGTCCTTATTCGGCTTTGTAAAAGTAGTGGACTGACTCTCTGATACCTAATACCATGTATTAAGAGTACTATATTAGAACGATGGGACTGCAATTTGCAGACTAGTGTCGTCTGTGGTAGTTCCTTCATCCCACAGTAAGCGAGAGAAGAAGAACTTACCATTGGCTCTTCTCCCTGCCCATTGGAAAGGGGACTCCCACTCGCTTGTTAGTTTCGGGGCGGTGACGTCCTTCCTTAGTTTCCTCTGTTTGGACCTTCTGTATTCTGCCAAGATCTGCAATCTTACCATATGTCTGAAGCTGTTTCTCAGGGCCGGTTGGGCCGTGTTGTTACCTTTAAAACGGCTGTACCTCCTTGCCAACCACAGGACCCAGAAAGCAATTGCACGGAAGTTCAGTGCCACCTGTTTCCTAATGTGAGTTGATGTGTCTCCTGTTAGAACAAAGTTCTGATCCCACCTGATGGAGTCTCCGTAAGCCTTCCGCCACAGTTCTTGGAGCCACTCCCAGAAGCCTCGTGCCACCACACATTCCCACCACAGATGTGCCGAGGACTCCACCCTGGGGTAAGGGTCTCTCTCTCTTTTCACCGTCCCATGCGCGCCTTTCCCTTTTCTTTTCTTTTTTTTTTTAACGAAGAATATGTTTTTTTAATTTTTTTTCGTGAATTTTTTTTGGGGGGGGCAAATTGCACCGACCGGGCGTTGGTCTCCCCGACCCCCTAAAATTGTGGCGCGTTAACGGCCGCGACTTTTTTTTATAGCTGGGCGAGGTACTGGTGGTTTTACTTTTTTTTTTAGGGTCCTACCCCATATGAGCGCACCCCTCCAAGCATTAGGGCCTTGCCACACCACTCTCGGACTGTGAAAAAGACATGAATCTTGCGGGTGCATTTGGCCATGTTCTAGCAGGAAGTTCATTCCCATTTTTCACATTTCCAGAGTGGTATGGTGATGCCCTTAAAGGAGTGGGGAAAAAAAAAAAAAAAAACTTTCCTCTCGTCAATTCTCCCGGCCGCACCCCCCACTTCCCAGCCCTACCTCAATGTCTCAGGACCATCACCCTTCTACCATCTTGTCAGGGTGATCTACCGGACAGCAGTTGCAGGCACCACCGTTGAGCAGGAACCCCACTCATAACTGGATGAAGCAGAGTCAAACAAGCCCTGACTTATACGTACTTCGGGCGATAGGCATAAGTTTTCTTTCTACAAGCCCCATGGGTGTAGCCTCAATGGCCCCCAAGATTGCCCGGGCACCTCAGTGTATGGATCTAGTCATATACACCATAGATATTATAGGTGATGTTTAATGGTTCCCTCTAGCCAAGGTCTAACCTATGACACCCAAGCAACCTGGGTATTCTTACCTAGCACAGTTGTTATCAATTGTTCAAATTATGTTCACAACCTATATATTATAGCCTATCATCAGTCGTTGTATGACCACTATCCGCCCCCTTACCTTCATGGTTGTATTATTGTTGTTCCGATTACGACTTATAGTTTAACCTATTATTAATAGATTCAAGACCACTATCAGCCCCTCTATCTTACCGTCCATTATAGCCCTTTCTGATCACTCGTATTGTTGTTCTGGTCATTATTGATTGTTTATGGTTTGAAGGTATTCTAGCCCCTGTCATCAGTAGATTCATGATCACCATCTATCCCCAGACCTCGGGCATCAACGAGTCTCCCCTACTCATTGTAATTGTGTTTTGTCATCACCTAGAGCAACTTTTGTCTTGACCATCAGTAGGTACATAGCCACAATTTACTCAAGTATCTTTGTCATCAAGTGGTTCTACTACGCCTTATACGTAAAAGATTAAAAATATATATTAAATGGAATTTTATGCACCACTATCTTACTCAATGTGGCCCTAAAGAACCAAGTGCTTTGAAATCAATGATTTTGCGAAGAAAATCACTGAGGACATAGTGAGACTTATACTGTGACGAGGCTGAGGCAACGAGGATGGGAGAGAGAGGGAGAGAGGGAGAGCACACACACACACTCACTCAACTCGACACAGACTCGACACGACTCGACGGCCGCAGACATGAAGTGGCAAAGTCGCAAAGTCGAAGTCTTGGATTTCCGAACACAATGTCGAAGCAAGTCACCCGAAGCACAAGTACAGCAGCAGAAAACTGGTACGAGACTGGTGCTCGTACCGTACGGGGAACCGGTATAAGTACCGTTGACACGTACTGTACCAGGGGCATTTCTTCAAAGGCCCCGGGGGCAGAACTGAAAAATGCGGTATTTGAAAGTGGCGCCCGAATTGCAGCATGGCACCAGTTGTTCAAAATCCTACGGTACCAAAAGAGGGGTTTGGAAAAAGGGTGTCAGGCCAAAAACGGGATGCAACCGAAACAGCAAAAGGATAGACCAAGGATCGAGCCCTGGCGAAGTCCGTAACACTATCCCCTCCCTCTAGAAGGCAACGTCCCVGCTGCCAAAAACCATGAAGCAATGCTGAAATCTGTGAAGGACGGGACGGGGCCGATCACTGGTTAACAAGTCGAAGGGAAAAGGGGTATAATGTGGGTGGCATGGACTGCGGGAGTAAGAGGGAACAAGGTTTGGTACCGGTGAACAGGGTTGTCCTACTGATGAACTAGGGGCGGCAGGGAGCAGGGTAGTCCTACTGATGAACTAAGGGGACTGCATGGTTTGCTATAGGTCAAGGAGGAACAAAGTTCAGGGAACAGGGAACTTTTATTGATGTTCTACTGGGTAAGGGAAACGGTGTTCAGGAAAACACGGTATTTCTATTTATGTTCTAGTGGGTAAGGGAAACAACGGTCAGAGGGAACAGGGAATGCTTATTGATGTTCTAGTGGGTACGGGGAACAATGGTTAGGGAAACACGGATCTGCTAATGATGTTCTACAGGGTTGTCAAAAAAAATGAAAATGTTTGTTCAGGATGCAAAGGCTGGTTGTGTCCGAAGAAGCAACATCTCATGTGGGAACAAAGTGTCCGAGTGTCTTGAAAGGAGGTCTGTAGCGGTCTTGATCAGGTTTTGGAGTAGGTGGTGAAAGCGGTCTTCAGTGTCTGCAACAGGTAGAAATCCAAGAAGCGTAGCGATAGTTCACATGTCCAAAGTCCGAGTGCTAGGGAGCGTTCGGTACGTGAACTGCAATGAGGTCTGATCTGGAAGCAGGTAAGTCGCAGATTGATGCAAGTATCCATGTAGCAAGTTGCTGCTCCAGTAAGTCTGTGAGTCGGGATGCCGGCCGATGAAACAATATGGTGGTCAAACCAACTGCACAATCTCCATGAACAGTGAGGCAGCAGGCCAACGTCCTCATGCGCTTGCCATTAGATCCTTTATCGTTGGTGTCATGCAAATCCACAAGCATTGGACAAGAGAGACAAGGTAGTGGAGAGGACAGATGGGACAAGGTTAGGCGAAGGTAAGGGCAAATCAGACATCAAGAATCAAGGTCAAGGGGAGGGTGGTTGGGTTCAAGGGTGTGTGTAGAGCAGGGTTACGAGGGTTTAGCGGGGGTTTATGCCATAGTTATATAGGTATCTAGAACATAGGATTAACACGATCATAGACGCGGACAAGTTTCATGGCGTTCTTAAGATTAGAGAGAGGTTTCCATGCAGATTCTTTGCATCAGTGATTGGTTCTGGATGATCAGATACCTGAGTAGTTCGTCGGCCGATGATGGTTTCGACAACGAATTCAGGGTCTGTGGGTAGCATGATTGGTGGAGGTCTAGGATATGGGCGGTCGACGAACTAGGGGGGGGATTCATGGTATTCTTTTAGGTACTCGACATGGAAGACTGGGTGGACACGACTAATATCAGGGGGAAGTTGGAGTTCGTAGTTGATGGGGGAGGTTTGTTCAATGATGAGGAAGGGACCGAGCCATTTGTTGGAGAGTTTTTTGGACAAGCCGTGTTCGGGTTCAAAGTGTTTGGCAGAGAGCCAGACTTTGTCCCCTACTTTGAATGACACGCCGTGTCTATGTTTGTTAGTCTTGTTGGCTTGTTGTTCTTGGGTTCATTCAATGGTTTCGGAGGCTTCTTTCAGGAGTCTCTTCATTGTTGTTACCCATTTATTGAGAGAGGGGCAGGGGGTGAATGGGTTAAGTTGCAAAAGAAGCAAGAAGTCAGAGGGCAAGTGAGGGTGGTAGCTAAGGTCGAGGTAGAATGGAGACATGCTGGTGGAAGGGTAGACGACGTTGTTGTAGGCGATCTCGGTGGTTGGGAGCAATTGATCCCAATCGTGTTGGTGAGGATGACAATACTTCTGCAGGATTATTTGGAGAGTATCGTTAATCTTCTTTGTTTGTCTATCGGTCTGTGGATGGAATGCAGTGCTATACTTGAGCGTGGTCTCGTAGGCCGTGACGAGGTGTTTCCAGAATTGTGAGAGAAAGCGAGGATCACAGTCACTGATGATGTTCTCGGGGAGGCCGTGATGGCGAGCAACGTGGTCGAAGAAGAGTGTGGCGACGTCTTTGACATTGTGCGATGTCGTGCAAGGGATGAAGTGAGCACGTTTGATCAAGCGACAAATAATGACGTAGATGCAATCATGCCCGCGGTCGGTCTTGGGGAGACCGCACACGAAGTCCATGGAGATGGACTGCCACTGGTGAGTTGGGATGGGCAATGATTGGAGCTTGTCGGGTTCAAGTTTGACCCGGTTCGAGGGGTTGACAGCTTGACATGTGGGGCATGATCGAATGTATGTTTTGACGTCGGCGAGTAGGGAAGGCCAGTAGAAGTAGCGGGAGATGGTGTCGAAGGTTTTTTGGAAACTGAGGTGTCATGCAGTCTTGGCGTCGTGGTGCTCGACCAAGAGTTGAGTACGGAGACCACGTGCGTCGAGGATGCGAAGTCGGCGAGTGCCTTTGGTATCGATATAGAGAAGGCTGTCGTGAAGGGAGTAGTCGGGGACTGGGTCAAGGTCGCGAAGCTTGTTGTAGATGGTGGCCAAGTCTGGGCAAGAGAGGTAGCCTTGGGAGTATCGGTGATGGAGTGATGGGAGGAGTTGGATATGAGTCATGGCGGCATAGACTTTCTCGTGGGGCTTGTGGTCGGGTCGTCGAGAGAGGGCATCCACAACGCGGTTGCTTTTGTCGGGGGTATGGCAAATGGTGAATTTGAACTGGGCAAGGAAGTCTAGCCAGCGGGGTTGGCGTGGAGTGATATCTTTCTTGGAGAGGATGAAGGAGACGATGGTGTTGTCAGTGCGGATGGTGAAGTATTGTCCGTCGAGGTACGGGCGCCAGAATATGAGGGTGTGAATCACGACGAGGAGTTCCTTCTCGTTGGAGGGGTAATTCATCTCCACGGGAAGGAGCTTCTTGCTAGCGAAGGTGATGGGGTATTCATCGGGTGGAGCCTAGGGGTGAGTGGAGGAGTTCTTGATGGAGGGGGTGTCGGCGGTGTCACGAATGAAATGTTGGGATAGTACGGCTCCAATGGCAAAGTCGGAGGCGTCAGTGGTGACATAGAAGTGGCGGGTGGGGTCGGCGACCTTGAGGACGGGGGTCGTGGTGATGGTTTGTTTGAGAAGTAGATCGAAGGCGTGTTAGCGGCGATCGTTCGAAGTGAAGAACTCGTCCTTGCGTGTGAGTTCATGGAGGGGGTAAGAGATCTCGAAAAAGTTGCGAATGAACGGGCGATAGTAATTGGCAAAGCCAAGAAAGGAACGAAGTTTGAGAAGGGTCTTGGGTGGTTCGAGGGATCCATACCGATGCCTTCAGCGGAGACAATGTGGTCGAGGTATTCGACGCTCGAAGCAGCAAACGTATATTTGTTGAGCTTGGTGTAAAATTTTTGGTCTCGGAGGATCGAGAGGACTTGGCGGAGGTGCTGAAGGTGGAACTCGAAGATGGGGCTGAAGACAAGGATGTCATCAAGGTAGACGACGACACAGACTTTCAGGAGGTTGCGAAAGATGTGGTTCATGGTAGATTGGAAGATAGCGGGGGCATTGGTGAGTCCGAATGGCATCACGAGGAACTCGTAGCGCCCGAACCGAGAGCGGAAGGCGGTTTTGTGAGAGTCGACCGGTGGAGGGGGCGTCACCAGAGAGGGGGGAGGCAGACGAATTGTCGATGCCAGATCGATGTCCTGGGGACTGTGTTCATGATGAGGAGGGACCCGCGCTTGCCGAGGGCGGTGATGTGGAGGTTGCGGGTCGAGTGGAGGCGGACTGGCGGGTGAATTATGCGGCGTTGGGGCAGTTGGTTTGTTGGTGCCTCAATTGGTGACAACGGAAGCAACCCCTTTTTGCTTGGAGGTAGCTGCGCTCCTCGGGGGTGAGTTTCTTGAGGCGGGAGGGTGGGGTAGATGAGGGTGGTCAGAAGCTGCGATCTTTGCGCTCCATCCTCATGAATTGAACAATGTTGAGTTACTCGGAAGTGAGGGATGGAGAGTCGAGTGAATAGGAAGACGTGTCGGGGTCAGGTGCGGTGAACTCGTCCGAGGAAGTGATGGAGGTTGTGTCTTCAGGGATGATGTGGTGGAAAAAGCGGGTGCGGGAGGGGGCGGGCGCGGACTGTTGGTGAGGGTGGAGAAGTCGATCGCGGTGAAGCATGCGAGAGAAGAGGTCGGCAAGGGGCATGTCGGTTTCATGGGCGAGGGCGGTTGCAAGGTGTTTGTGACATACTCGTTTGATGCGGGAGATGAACGCAAAGTCGGGAATGATGGTGGTGGGGAGGTGGTGGCGGAGGGAGCAAACATATTGGACGAAGCGGTCTGTGGGACCGGTCTGGCGGAGGTGGCAGAATTGTTCAAGGTAGTCATCAATGGTTTTTTGGGGGCGGAAGGTGGCAGTGAGAAGGTTGGCCCATTGAAGGAAGGAGTGACGTGGTACTCCGAAGGCTCGGCAGTTGCTAACTTAAGCCATCCACCATTTGGCGGCATTGCCGAGGAGGCGGAAGGTGGCAATGGGGAGCCAGTGGACAAGGGGCATGTGGTGGAGGTGAAAATAGTTCTAAAGTTGGGTTAGGAAGAGGAAAACGTCCTCGTGGGGGAAGTAAGAGAAGGACATGATGTCGACGAATTGAAAGGAACGGGGGATTTCCCCGTCACGCGAAACGATCCGGGCGAGGGTGTTGAAGCTGAGGTTATCGAGGGTGGTGTCGTAGCAGGTGTAGTCAAGTTGGTTGTTGTCCTCAAGGAAGTAGTTGGGAGGGAGTTGTGACATTGCGGGGTAAACCTCGGAGGTGACTTATGAATAGGTGGGACGGATGGTGGGGATGGTGAAGGTCGTCATGATGGGTTGCGGAAGGGTATGAGAGTGGGGGGGGGAAGAGGGGTGACTTGGATGGGCGAGGAATGAGGCGGTGTGTTGGATGCGTTGGATGAGGGAGGAGGTGGGGGGAACGAAACAGTGGTGGTGGTTGAGGAGGAAGGGTTGGTGGATGTGGTAGGAGTGGAGGAGGTCGGGGGGGGGGTGTTGCTAGAGACGGTTGTGCAAGAGGGATTGGTTTGCGCTGTGGAGGAGGGAGGTGCGGCCGTGGTGACGACCGTAATGGAGGGGTTGTCCCCTTCGAGCATGGTGACGCGGTCGGATATGGATGACATGGTGACCTTTATATCGTCTAGAGAGGTTTGGAAGGTGTTGAGTGCGTGGAGGATGGCGGAGAGGTCGGAGGTAGAGGTGTTTGCTGGTGGTTGTTCGCCTACGAAGTTGTGGGCGATGCTATCGACCGAGTCGGTGCGGATGTCAGACATGTTGATGATGGAGGATGCAGTCATGTCGGGGGAAGAGGGGGTGGAGGACGCAATCGGAACGGATGTGGAGGGTGCCGCAACTGCGGTGGCGGTGGCAGCAGCAGCGGCATCGACGGTGGCGCGTTGGGAGTTCTTGGTTTGGCGTGGTGGCATGTTGAGATGGGGGGGGCAATTCCTATTTACAATAATAGAGTGTTATCAAGTGATTTAGCAATGAAGGTAGCAGAGAATCACAGAGCAAAAATGAATTTTGAATTAATTTGAATTTATTCGAAATTGATTCGCGAGCTAGGCTACCATCCGGGCCGTCCGGGTCCCGGGTGACCAGCCCATGTAAGGAACAGGGAAGGTCGCAGCAAAAGAAACAAAATAATTTTTGCCTCAGGGTTATATCGAAATTCTTCATCAAATTTAGAAAAATATATATATTAAAATTTTTATTTTTATTTTTATTTTTTTTAATTTTTTGGGTCTGGCCGGGCAAGTGATCCCGGGCCACTCTGGTAGCCTAGTTTGCGAGTGTATTTTTCAAGAAAATACAAAAGCGAAATTTTTAAGAATTTCCAAATGAAGAAAAATAATAATTAATTTTGATAAAAATAAATTTCGACGAAATTTATTCAGATTTACGTTCGAGGTAGAATTTTATAATTTCGAAAAACGGTGATTAATTCCGAGTAAAATAGATTAATTCAGTTGTGAATTAATCGAGTTTAGTCGAAATTAATTAAGGAGTTCAAAAAAAAAAAAAGGAAATACCTTTGAATCAAAAGAGAATTGCGAAAAAGAATTGCAAAAAAAAAAAATTCAAATGTCAAAAAAAAGCGTAAAAAGAAAATTTATGAATTAAAATATATGAGAAAAAGAAATAATTAGAATTATTTTTGAATTTTTAAAAGAAATATTGAAAAAGAATTTAATTAATTCTTATGTAGTTTCAAAATTTTTGAAAAAGAATGAAGTAAAAGTAGTTGCGAATTTCGAAAAAGAAATGTTGAGAAATAATTGATTAATCCGAACGAAAAAAAATAATTAATTATAAAATATTTTTTAATTATAAAAATTCCAAAAATAATTAATTAAAATTATTTTTATAATTTAAAAAAAATCAAAAAAGAATTAATTAGAAATGGTTTCGAAAAGAAATGTCGAAAAAGATAGTTAATTAAGTATCTACAAGAATTTCAAATGGATTCTAAAATTAAAAAAAAATAATAGTCAAAGGAATAAACGAGTTTTGATGTAAATCGAGGGCGGAGCGATCCTATCTACTATTGATTGGGTGGTAGCGTGGTAGGTAGGGTACAAGTAGATTGATGATGATGATGATAATGATGATAGGGGGGGAACATGGGGGAAAAGTCGCGCAGGTGGGGGGGGAAAGCGGACTCGAGGGATCGCACGCGGGTTGTGCGTGGGAGAGAGGAAGTCGGTGTCGTACCAAATACCCTTACAAGGGTATTTGGCGTGTCTCCTGCAAGTCACACGAGTGCAGGCCTCGCCCGTCCGACGACGTGCGCGGGAGAGAAATCTTAGGTCCTCGCAAGGGTGAGTGGCGCGCGCGGGGTATTGATGGCAAGGTGCAACCATGCGCAGCCTGGGTGTGCGCGGCGTCGCGGATCAGGGGGATAGGTGACGTTCATTTTTATTTTTACTATTTATTTATTTATCTGCCTTTATTTCTTGTGTGCTAAAGTTTTTTAGTTCAGTGATTGATTCTGAGGCCGACGTCGAGACCGACGAGCTTGGCTCAGCTATTAGATTGTCGGACACGGGAAGTCGTCGTGGTCGTCTGGGACCTTGAGCACGCGCCTCGTTCGACGGGTCCGGCTGTTCGGGATGCCGGCGAAAGTCCTTTACCACGCCACTGCTGAGAACAGGGCGCGGTCAGGGCTTGAGTTCGTAGTTGCATTTGAGGTAAAAAGATCTGGTAATGGTGAATGCATATGACCTGTGTTGTGGGTCCGGTGAGGGCGCTCCTCACCACGCTGCTGCAGAGTCCCCCTTGAAACCAGCCTGCCAAGGGGTGGAGCAGAGTGCTCCAGCCAAGGCTATAGTTGTCTCCTCCTTCGTCGCGCTCCTCCGGAGTCTTCCAGCTCCGCCGACAACACTCCTGCCTCCTCTCCAGCACTCCAGCGATGAGGCAAGTGTGCTGTCGCACACTGGCAGCTGGAGGCAAGTGTGAGGCAGTTGGGGGACAACTGCCTCTTTTGTAGTGGCTGAGGAGGGCAGCAGCAGCCTCAGCTGGCCCCAGGCAAAATTCTTCACTTGCCTAGGGTCGTTGATATGAGCCAGATCAACGGACTGAGGCTGTCTCACCTCAGCCACACACTTACGTTGGCAGTTGTACTCAACTGCCCCCCTCTTTTTCTCCTTTTTCCCTGCACTCAGCCCCACACTGAGTGCAGGTTCGGCGAAAAAATGGTTGTTTCCAGCCAAGTTCCCCTCACCACCTCTTCAACTCCCCAGCCTCTGGCCTGAGTCACATTCGGTCCAGTTTGGCCTGTATCTGATCGTACTCGCAACCACATTCGTGGCCATGTTCCCCCCCCCCCCCCCCCCCCCCCCCCCCCCCCCCCCCCCCCCCCTTCTTTTTAATTCAGCTATCTCGAATCTTCACGAGACAGCTGAATTTTCTTCACGAGATAGCTGAATTTCTGACATTTCCAAATCTGTTTCTCTTTTGTTTTTCTGATAAGGGGATGAAAAGTTACAACCCCTTTTAGTTTGATGTATCTGGGCACTTTTTCCAGTCCAGATACATCAAGGAAAAAGTTGTACTTGGCCTTTTTCCCTCAGGTGACTTTTAAATTTTCAGGCTCCCCTTAAAAACGGGAGCCTGACAGTTACCTCTGGCAGCTTGTGCCAGAGGTAGCAGCTGGTGAGGACAAGTGTCCTCAAGAAGAAAAACACAGAAAACAAAAGAAGAAAATAAAAGAACTTAGATCCCCCAACTGTACTGTTCCTGGCTTTAATCTGAGTCAGAAGCATGCAGTTGGGGCCAACTGCATCTCCCTAACCTCTGTTGCCCCCCCTTGAAAACGGGGAGGACAGTTGTCAGTGTTGGGAGGAGTAGGGAAACAACTCGTGAAAACTCACGAGTTCAAATCCCGACAGGCTCAGAGCAGGGTGGTAAAAGTACCCCAACTTTGATGATTTTTATAAAAATATTCGCCGAATAAAAAACTCTAAAAAACATTCATGCGCATGGCCTAGGTGCCTGACTACCTGCAAAAAAAAATTCAAGGCCAAAAAAATTGTTTTACGCCACCAAACAAATATTGACGCAAAACTGAAAAAAACAAATTTTCGAAAAAAAACAAATCCCGTTTCTTGTTTTCTTTTCTTTT
>BFEA01000028.1:2327980-2343901 GCA_003427395.1 Chara braunii
GAAAACGAAAGAAAAAAAACAAAAAAAACAAAAACCCTTACCTCGCCGCTTGGTCGCCCGTTTTCACGGGCACCTGCACTATTCGTGGGAACTATAAGTCCCCGTTACTTCTTAACGTGCCACATGATGCTTTAGTTCTAGTTATATATATATATACATATATATTTTCCCTTCGTTGGCTTTATGTCAACGTTCACCATCACGTGGCTTTTCAACCACGCCCTTTAAAACACAGGCCTGAGTTCGAATCCTAACGGATTCAAAAAAAAAAAAAAAAAAAAAAAAATTATTATTATTATTATTATTATTATTATACGATTTACGTGTGTCATCCTAACGCAGTGGCCATACAACCCCGTGCGGCTGATCTCGGCCGTGTGATCCCTTGATTGCACGGCGGGGATCGGCCGCGCCGGGTTCCTTACGACGACCAGCTTCAAAAAGAGTTAGCCCAATGAAGCAACTTGCTGAATTTGATCCCAGTACCCGTCGGGTAAGATTCGAGTACAGTAACCTACTGGGCTAACTCCTATCACAATAGTGATAGGAGTAACTCTTCCATAAAAAGAGTTTGCCCAGTCACTATTCCCCTTTGTCGTGGCCTTGCAGGCCCTGCATACTTGTGGTCATGCTGCCTCATATGCTTGAGGCTTTGTCGGTCTTGCTTACTCGTTTTATCCCATCGGTTGGCCGCGAGTATCAACCACGGCGGCCCTTAGCAAAGCAGGCTGCTCGGTCTCACGACCACCGTTGTGGTTTTAACCCCTCCCCGTACGGCGGTCCCCATTAGCCTCGTAGGCTCTGAATCGCATGGCTGCAAGGATAGGTCTAGCCTTAGCGTTTTCGCGCTTGCGTGCCTCTGCGGCCTCAACAGAAACTAGCGACTACTGCCATTATATTCGGACGACGCAAGCGTGAGAACTATAGTTCAAAAAGTCTCGGTCTCTCGACTATAGGCTAGTCTGAATAACCTTATGGCAAACGTCAATCTCATCAAGTGGCAAATACCCTTGTCAGGGTATTTGCCCCGACATCGCGATCCAGGAAGACTCTGAACCTTGTCGCCCGCCTTTCCTTTCCCGACATCTACCAGAATATTGGCATACCCGACCGACCCTGTTTGTCCACAATGGCTTTGTACCACGATAACGTATTATCCCAGCGTTTGCAGCATTGGTTTAGCGTGGGTTTCACCCCTTGTGCCATTACACGCTGTTCAGTATCCTGCCATTTCGAGTCATTATTCTTCATCCTGCCAAATTTGTGCGGTAAGCCTGTCAGGTATTGCTCCTGATCACGCTTACAGTGGATGAGCACAAGCGAATCCCGCACATCCCAAAATTATCGGGCGTCGTCTGCCTTTATAACATCGTCGACAATTTTCCCTTTCCCTTTCTGACACGGAGTGGATTGCTGTGGCATTGGCGGAGGGCTTTGAGGTGGATTGTTATCATCCTCCTCGTCGAAGGGCATATCACCCCCCTCCCCTCTTCCATGTCTGGCACCTCCTCTTCGTTCACGAACTCTGCTGGAGGTGTATCCATTGCGGGGGTTTGTTCTAAGTCTAACACTGAACCAACGACCTGGAAGCAGTGCTCCTTACCAGGATGCACACCCCTCCTCCCTGCAAAGCAACCCCTCGGTCGCTAGATGACGTGGAATGCACCGGGGTGAGCTTCTGCGCAGACCTCGCTCACCAATGGATAAGGAAGTGAAGCACCTCGTGGGCTTGAAAGCAGATGTCGACAGATGGAGCCCTATATCCGTATCCAGCCCATCCCCCTGCTTTGATAGATCTGCTATGTCGTCATCCAGGAGTGGCTGCGAATGCGGTGGCAGATGTGCAAAGGCAGTTGGGTTAAATGCCCGCTGGCCCGTTCGCACGTTCCACCCATATCCTGCATCAGAAGCAGCAGGGGTTAACCTCACCATCTTCACTTTTTTCCCCCCTGCCTTAGCTGCCTTGCTGTTAGTAATACTCCTCCTAAGTGCAGGCTTTAATCGACGCCCTCCAACCCTGCCCAGGAACTCCACGAAACGAAGCAAGACGACGACCAACAGCACAAGCGACAACACAACCAACAACACCGCCGTGCGCGTCGTGCCCACCATGAAAGCAACACCGTCTGCTCGACTGATGCTGTCCACAACGGGTATCGTGCTTACTACAAGCGGCCTGCAGGGGGACTTGCGGCAGAGGGAGTGCTTGACGTCGAGGACGTGTCTGCTGCCGGTTGGTGAGTGTGCATGCCCACAGACTGCGCGGCAACAGCCACAACATCTACGCTCTACGCCGCGCGACAGCCCAACCTAACGGCTACCTGGCTGGCCCCGCGGTGCATCGGGTAGGCTGCGCAGGCGCAGTGCCTGACATCGAGGACGTGCCTGCTGCCGGCTGGTGAGCGTGCGTGCCCACAGGCCGCGCGACAGCAGCCACAACAGCTACGCTCTACGCCGCGCGGCAGCCCAACCCAACGGCTACCTGGTTGGCCACGTGGTGCATCGGGTAGGCTGCGCAGGCGCAATGCTTTGGCCACGCCCTGCTGTACCATACCTAACGGCTAGTTGCCGTGGTTCACCGCTTAGGTCCATTCTTGGACGTCGACTACACCATCGCAAAAAAAACAAAAAGACAAAACACCCAGGGGGGGGGGCGTACAACACCTGCAACCGCCTCCTGACTCTCACTTGTGCCGTTTTGAAGTGCGGCTCAAGTGTGGGCGGAGAGGTGACTTGAAAAATTCACCGATTCGCCTGGGCCGCACTTGAGCTGCACTTGACGTTTTTGGCGGGCGTCGGGAAAGGCGGGAAGCCTAATCACCATTAGGGAAAGTGAAAGTCAAATGCAGTGCAATGTGGAACGGTGAATTTCTCAAGTATTTCTAAAGTGGAGTGGTATGGCTGGCGCACTCGGTCGGATCGGCGACGAAAGCTCCATTGCACTGCGATAAGAGGATGAAAGTCCCGCCACAAATTCTGCGTGACGCGGGCGGGAGGGTCTCCCAACAGGACCGATGCGCTCGACACTGTGATTAGGCTTTCGGGTTTAGTGAACGGGCGGGGAAGCTCAAGGGTTGCTCAAGTGCGGCCCAAACAAACCTACCCATTTTTCAAGTCACCTCTCTGGGCACGCTTGAGCTGCACTTGAAAACGGTGCTGCAGGTAAGTGTAGAACCGCCCGATCGTTTTTTTTTCTCCCTTTATTCTCCTTTTTCTATGCAGGGGCCTCGGCCCACATGCAAGGTTTAGTAGCAGAAAATGATATTGAGCGACACCACGGCAGGCGGGAAAATCTTGTCTGCGCGGGTCCACTTTTTTTTTCGTACACACCACTGACTGGGACACTTTTGACATCGTCCGATCGGCACAGCAGGAGGGCCATCAACCACCATGATGGGTCTTCGAATTGCTACATCTGTTGAGTTGCGTAAATGCCCCTGCCTTCTTCACGTGTTACCGGAAGTGAGTGCTTCACACATGGGAGTAGCCGATTCGCGTTAGGCCTGCTCCGCCTGCTTCACACATCTGTTGCCCATGCGAAGGCCTATTCTGCCCGCCAACAGACGACCGATGAGGAATTAGGGCCTTTAGTTAGCTATGACACTTTTTTGACAATAGTAAACTAAACGTCCCGCGCCTCGCCGTGTGCTGCGCCGACATGCTTTTTGCCAATAAACACCTCCCGTTTGGGCGGGAAAGCTGCCATCTCCGCGCGCTGGACTAACGACCGCTGGATGTTTTTACAATCCACGACTCGTCGTCGTCGCAAAGCTGTCGCAGCTTAACGCGACGCTGTGTAGTGGGCCGAGGCCCCAGATTGTCCGGGTTGAACCTCTCACGAGCTGTTCCCGCTCATTTCAAGGGCGGACTCTAGGGTTGAGTGGAACGAAACGGGGTCTCAGCCCACATGCAGCGGTGTAGTATAGTTTTCTGCTACCTCTGCGACTGTGGGATCAGTGCAAACCGTTGATCATCTGACAAACGGTAGGATTACACAACCCGCCTTTTTGGAAGGGGAGCCAGCAGCCTACTGTTTTGTGATTGGCTGGGGTGTCATGTTGGGGTCAGGTTGGGGATGGCAGGAGAGGCACGGGCGTTGTAGTTTTCTATGAGTATCTTTTCAGATAGTAAACTACAGGGGGATTTTCCTCTTCAGTGAACGCAAGGGGAAGGTAAGGCCAGGTTTTGTTTGTCAGAGACATATCTAGGGCCCCAAGGACCAATAAAAGGAATAGGATGTGGCACGCCCATGAACTGTTGAAAGGAAGACCTCAGTTCGATTCCTAATGGCACTAGCTGAATGAAAAACAAGAAGATTATTTAATGTTCTTTTCCCGCCTTTTGGCGTCACACAGTTGTAGAAAACTGAACTGCACGGCGCATGTGGGCCGTGGGCCGAGACCAACGGGCTCGGGTATTTTTTAATCACTTTTGCAACTCGAGTGCACACTGGAGTTTCAAGTGAAGTGGTGTGGAACGAGGCCCTAGATGAGTGAAACCAAATACGAGGATGATTCAACGTGCGTTTCCCGCCTTCTCGCGTCACACTGTTGTAGAAAAGTAGATGGAGCTGTGGGCCGAGACCCCCGCCGGAGGGAACACAGCGGCACTTTCGTAAGTAGAGCCCCGCCGAAGACACTGCCGCATTGGATCGGCCCCTTGAGGTCGGAATAAAAAGGCGCGGGGAGTGGTAATGGTTAAGTGGTATGGCGATGTGCTTGAATTCCTCCGCATATTGTGGTTGTGGGAGGAATTCTTGTCGTCCGCAAACTGACTACGCCGCCTGCTACCATGAAACGTCGACGGGCACGGTTGTTGCTTGGCTTTCCAGCGGCGGGGGTAGGTTATGTCTATGGGCGAGCGGACGCCGGCAAGGGCTGGCGACATCGTTAACGCGGGAGTATTGTTCTTCGGCAACGGCAGGAAGAACAACAACAAAAAATTCACAAAAAGAATTCCCCATATCTTCCCGCGTGCGTGTGATCGCCGACTCCGGAAAGTTCCCTTGGAGAGCGGCGTACTGCGCATCTTCTGAAGCAGGTCGCAGCAATTCGGCTACCACAACCTTCTCATCGGTCATTCTTCCCTTTTGTGGAGAGAGGAGAGGAGGTGGAAGGTGGTCAGGAGGGGGAAAGGAGGGAAGAGGAGGGTCTAGAGCCCAAGACGAGCGACGAAGAGAGGGGGGAAAGCGCCGCCGGAGCGCGACTTGGTGTAGGGGAGCGAGTGACTGGCAACTGTCCGTTGTCGCCATAGCGCCCGGCGAAAACGTTTTCGGAAGGGTGAGTTTTCCCTACATCACTCTCCAGCCTTGGCAGCGGACTGGCTGTGGCGGTAGCAGCAGTCATCGGCAGATCGCGGCAGTGACTTCAGGACTTAGCGAGCGGACAGGTCATCTCGTCCGTCGTCCTTACCTTTACTCTCTTGGACAAGTCTCCACCTTGCGCTGTAAGTATCACTGCGCTGATCACGGGGTTGAGCATTGCGAAAGAAGAGGAGAACCGCTGTCTGTGTCGGGATCTGCAACACGCCCCGCTCTCCGCCTCCTGGACTTGGTGTTGGAAGGGGGGGTATCTTCCTGCTCGTCGTCTTATCGTCTAATCGGGGTGTCGGGATCTGCAACAAGGCCCGGGGTGGTAGGAACAGACCTTAGTGAGAGGAGGAGCAACCCGCTGTGTTCGTGGAGCGGGAAGAGGAGGGCGAGCTGGGGAAGAGGGAGGAGAGGGAAAAGCTTGTTGCTGAACATGGAAGATGACAGTATGCGTCAGGTAACGTCTATGGAAGAACCGTGCTCTAGCCGGTGCTTGGAGATGGCGGCGGCTATGGCTGCTCCGGTAGCGACGAACGCCTTTCTGTGGGACCACCTGCCCATCGTGTTGGCTGCACTTTGCGTTTTGTGGATGACGTGGCTTCTAATCCGTTTTTTCACGGCTGACGGTAATGCACTGCCTCTCCCCTCACACCTTCCTTCCTTCCTTAACCTTGCCTTCCAGTTGCCTTCAAGTTGCGCGCCACAGCGTTTTGCCTTCTGTTTCCTTACGTTGGCACCTTTGCGTCTCGGAGCGAGCGCCGCTGTGGCACATTTGCGCACGCGGCGATCGGGCAATGAAATGCTGACACGTGTTTGCATGGCATGCTACCCTCCCAAAGCGATCAATGACGTGGTTAATCGATTCACCTGCCTACCAATCGGCAATCGATCCACGCACTCACTCTATTAATCAATTGCGGGTTTGGCGCCGCTGCGGCGAGGAGCATTAGCCTCTCCCGCCCCCTACATCGGCCTGCAAAGGTCGGTAAGTGAGTGCCGTCGTTCGATGCGTCCCCACACGTGCAGCCTCTTAAACCACCAGTACTTGGCCCAGCTATCGGCCGTGGAAAAGAAAAATAGAGTAGAAACGTTTCTAGTCAGATGAATTTGGCCGCTCCTGTAGTGGCCCGTACGTTTACTAAAATCGCGTAGCTTGTTAAGGGGCACGACTTTAGGAAGTACCGGTGGTTTAAGCCAACACTGCATCCAAGCAAACGCAAGGATGACAGGCATAAATCAAGAAATGTTGCGGCGCGGGGGGGGAAGAGGGGGGGGGGGGGGGGAGCGGTCAAGGTTAAAAGAAAGAGAAAGTTTGGGCCAAAATCTGGCTGGGGAGGGGTCTTTTTCTTTTCTTTTTGGATTTGGAATGAAAAAAAGGGAAAAGAAAACACATTTGCATTCGAACGATTTCTCTTCTGGGGGAACACCAGTCCTGTTGCTTAGGGCCTCGTTCCTCCAGTCGCCAGATGTGACGTCTGCCAGTGTATATTGCGCTAGATTATGATAAGATACATTCGTTCTGTTCACATTTGGCGAGTGATGGATCGAGGCGCTTTACCCCGGCCGGCCAGGAGGGTCTCCCACATGTGGAAAATGTCAAACTGCCCCAGCAGCAGATGTGCTCCGGCAAGCGAATAACTTGCCAGAACCGGTGGATTGTTAAAAAAAAATAAAAGGGCCCTAACCAAGCCTCGTACCGAGGCCCACTCGAGAGCCTCTTTCCGAGGCCCACCCGAGAGCCTCTTTCCGAGGCCCAACCAAGCCTCTTTTTCCGAGGCCCAACCAAGCCTCTTTCCGAGGCCCAACCTTACCCATGTCTGCTCGCCTCTCTCGTAGTTTCAATTTTTTTATATTACAGTTTTATAAAGAAAAGTGAGCCGGCAGATGTAGTGGGAAGTCGGTACTTAGTTTAGTGGAGGAAGGCGTCATGGCACGCATTGACGTGAGGAATGAAAAAAAAACAAACAAGCATACAAAGCCGTTGCAGAAATTATGCAGCAGCGGCCAGATTATTGCCTCTGCTTCCCCGAACACTATCCTCAGTCTCTGCCACTGATAGGGGCGAAAAAAGGAGTCGTAAAAAAAAAAAAAAAAAAAAAAGCCGTTGCAGAAATTATGCAGCAGCGGCCACATTATTGCATCTACTTCTCCGAACACAATATCCTCAGTCTCTGCCACTGATAGGGGCGAAAAAAGTAGTCGTTAAAAAAAAAAAAAAAAAAGCCGTTGCAGAAATTATGCAGCAGCGGCCAGATTATTGCATCTACTTCTCCGAACACAATATCCTCAGTCTCTGCCACTGATAGGGGCGAAAAAAGGAGTCGTAAAAAAAAAAGAAAAAAAGAGAAAAAAAGGAGTCGTTATAAACGGGAGCGTACCTCTGAAGGATTTGCTCAGAAGCTGAGTGCTACTCTGTGTGTTGTGTGTCTGTGCAATTATGTTGAATAAGGGAGAAAAGGCGAAATTCAGATGTATGGGATAGTGCACGGTAGATAGAATTGTCAGAGCACGCGTCTCATTCATGGCTGAATGGTACACACATGTAGCTATTTTGACTGACAGATTAAGAGTAAAAATCCCCTTGGGTGTAAAAATGCTACCGTCTTCCCCCGAACATAACGCACCCTCAAAATGAATGTATACAAGCTATCTTTCCGGCCAGATACAGCCAAAATGAGGGTGCGTTGTGTTTGGGGGAAGACGGTAGGTGCTACACGCACCTTGGGTTTAATGGGATCTGAGTCCAGACTGTCAGATAATTTCAGTGACTGGATGCCACATCCTGTTCTTCCGAACAGAATACATATGCGCGATGAACGTGTTAAAGGGAATTTCGGTGAACATACGGGTACCCATGATACTAACTCCCACCACTAACCCACGGGTACCCATGAACTGTTAAGATATAGACCCAGTTTAAATCCAGATTCAACCAGGTCAACATACTGTAATAAAATACAGTAACAGTTCTGTAATAAAATACAGTAATACTTCCCACCTCCACCTTCTCTACCTTTGGAGCCAGCGCAACCTTTTTTGCAATTTCGCCACAACCTTTTTTCAATTTTTTTGCAATTTCACCACAACCTTTTTTGCAATTTCGCCACAACCTTTTTTCAAGTTTTTTGCAATTTCACCACAACCTTTTTTGCAATTTCACCACAACCTTTTTTCAAGTTTTTTGCAATTTCACCACAACCTTTTTTGCAATTTCACCACAACCTTTTTTTTTTCTTTTTTTTTCTTTTTTCTTTTCACCACGACCTTTTTTGCAATTTCAGCACAAGCTTTTGCAATTTCAGCACTACGCTTTGCATGGAGCGCGACGTTTCGAAACCGCCCTCATTACCAGAACCTGTCTGCAGGGTCTGTGGCTGTGGCTGTGGCTGGACCGACTGAAGAAGAAGTGTATGTGAAGTGTCCTGCTAACAAAGGCAGCTGTCCCGCATTATCAGTGATTACAGGGACTCGGCGTGTGGCCGATGCAAGAGGTAGTTGTGGACTTGTTGGCGGAAATCTCGAGGGTGTCGTGGAGAGAATCTGTGGGGAGACTAGGTAGCCCACTTTCTGTCTTCTTTCGGCTTTTTGTCCAATCTCTGAGGAAAGCAGCTTATTAACATCATGACAAGCTCTACCTCTACCATCTTCCGCCGAATAGAGCATTCTATTCTGTATGGTGATTATCGCTGTACCTGGACTGGAAGTCGGCTGAAATGCAGCTACAATGATCTGTATTTTCTATTGGGGGGAAGATGGTTGACAAAATATGCGTGTTATTGATCGCCATGCAGAATGCGTTCTCCTCTGCGCTTGTGATTGCTGACTACGACGTTTGAATATTGTTTGTTTTTTTTTCAAATTTGAAATGCAGAATATTTGTATCACAATTTTTTTTTTTTTTTCTCCTTAATTCTTACAGTATGTCTTGCATGTAGGGGTTTGGTTTTGCGTGGTATTGGCCTCTTGGCAGGCTGTTGACTGTGGATGGTGTAGTGTGGGTGGTTTTGCAGGCTTTGGCTTGGCCTGGTGTTTGACTCCATTCCGTCCAGCCTGGCTTGGGCTACCGTCTTCATCCGAATAGAACGCCCGGTCATTATCGCTGCATCTGGACTGAAAGTTGGGCCAAATGCAGCTATAATGACCGGGCGTTCTATTCGGGTGCAGACGGTAGTTTGGTTTGCTCCAGTTTGGCAGCTTCGGATTCTCTTGTTTCAACTGGGTTTCGTCTGGTCGGGCTTGTTTCAAACTGATTTTTTTCTTGGGTCTACCTTCTTCCCTCGAATACAACGTACGGTCATTATAGCTGTATCTAGACTGAAAGATGACTCAAATACAGCTATAATGACCGTACGTTGTATTCGGGGGAAGAAGGTAGGCTGTACCGTGGGGCATGCCTGGTCTTGGCTACAGTCTTCCCTTCCCCGGAATACAACGTACGGTCATTATAGCTGAATTTAGACTGAAAGATACCCCAAGTTCAGCTATAATGACTGTGCGTTGTATTCGGGGGAAGAAGGTAGTCGCAGCCTGCTTTGACTTGACTCTGCTTGCCTTGGACAGGCTCACCTTGGCTGGCTTGCATTGTGGCTTGGTTGAGCTCAGGTTTAGGGTTTAGGGTTGGCTTCACTTGGACTCATTCTTGGCTTGGATTGACTGGTTGATGTGGGATCGGTCGGCTCGTCAACATCTGGTCGGAACGTGGTTTCATCTATAGCTGACTTGACCCTGCTGGGCAAGGGCCCACCTCCTCCCCGAGCTTTCGAAGACAAGGTTCATATTATTCCTCTGCCTTGTTGTGATCCTTATGTTGCGACCCATCTCAGCACCTTTGCACATTTTGAAGTCTGTGCCTGTCAGCGTTTGTGCTGAAGAGCTGCAACCACGTGCTGTCTATCTGTGCCTCTCTGTCCGTCTGTCTGTTTGTCCGTTCGTTGGTCCGTCTGTCTGTCTGTACACGAGCTCACTGACCCACCCACCAGCCCACCCACCCTCCTGCCCGGTCGCCTGCCTGGTCGGTTGCGTGTCTGTCCATCTGTTCGCCCATCTCTCTCTCTCTCCCAGCTACCGTCTTCACCGGAATAGAACGCCCGGTGATTATTGCTGCATCTGGACTGAAAGTTGCATCAAATACAGCTATCATGACCGGGCATTCTATTCCGGTGAAGACGGTAGGTGGTGTGTATGGGGGGGCTGTCGATAGGAAGCCATAGATGGAAGGTGTTTGGAGACGATATATATATACATACATACATATAATGAACTGAGAGCTCAGTTGATGTGAGGATGTATGTCTGGACAAATCAGGTTATCCAACTCCATTATGGTTAGGTTCATCTCGAATCAACTGAGAATGGGCAACCGTTTCTTACAGAAAAAGAGAATGTAAAGCAAGCAAGGGGGCAGAGTGGCTTGAGAGAGGTGGGGGGTAGGGGGAGGGAGAGCGGATGGCAAACAGCACTACTTTGTGTGTGAATAATGTGTGAGACATTCTGCATGCCAGAGTATTACTAGTGTGTCAGTTGTTTTCGGTCTTATTTCTATGGTTGTGGAGTACAGTTCCAGACTTGTACTCTCTTCTTTTTTTTTTTTTTTTTTTTTTTTTTTTTTGGAAAACAGATGCTCCGTCTATTGGTGGGGAGCAGCACCTGAAGGTGTTGTTATTTCCTGGCCGGGCTGTTTATAGTTGTTTAGTATTGCAGCTGGTATCTTTCTCTTGTCCTCCGCAGTGCTCCCTTGTGCTCTTTCTGCCTTTCTCCAATTTCCTCTCTGACGAGGTTAGCATTGAAAGGGCTTCTTCTCTTAATTTTCTTTTGTCTATATCCCCACTGTGTTTGAGAGACCATTAGTTCCAGCGTGGAAAGTCGTTGTTTATTTGAAAGCGGTGCGTAGTTGGTGCAGTCTCCTTTCTTCTCCCCCCTCGCTGTCTCTTCCCCCTTATAGGTCGCCCGGACGCAGCCAATCTTTCTCCTGAAACATGGGACACTTTGCTGGCCTGTTCGGCAGAGAAGAAGTCGAGACATTAGCCAAGCTGTGAATAACTCTCTGTCTGTTTGGTGACTGTACTTTCATTGCAGGTTGTTTGGATAGTTGGAGCCAGCCAAGGACTTGGTATGTGTGTCTGTGCTCATGTGTGTGTGTGTGTGTGTGTGTGTGTGTGTGTGNGTGTGTGTGTGTGTGTGTGTGTGTGTGTGTGTGTGTGAGAGAGAGAGAGAGAGAGAGAGAGAGAGAGAGAGAGAGAGAGAGAGTTTTCCAGCCATTCCCTCAGACAGGTAGAGAGAGGCTAGTGTGCATGTGTGTGTGTGTGTGTGTGTGTGTGTGTGTGTGTGTGTGTGTAAGCATCATGATGATTGCCAGTTTTGTTTGGCATTTACTGCCACGGGGGAATCAAAAATGCTGGTGGGGCATGAAATATGTACTGTGGGGACGTTCAGTTTATTGGACAGTGTTAGAGCGAAAAATCCGTCTGCTGGCTGGGCCCTGTCGTGTGCAGCAAGTTCTTTTGGAATTGCGTTTTGGTTGTTGGCCAAGACGTAACTAGCGCAGTATGTCATACTCTAGGATTTGAGGATTCACGTATTTGTTTTTCCTTCAGCAAATGTTGCAAATGATGATAGTGGCGATGATTGTGGTGACGATGATGATGGTGATATGATGATGATGGAGATGATGATGGTGATGATGATGATGGAGGTGATGATGGAGAAGATGATGGAGATGCTGGTGATGATGATGATGATGATGATTAATTACAATTATGGAGGTGATGATGATGATGATGATGATGATGATGATGATGATGATGAGACAGCTGTGAAACGACTCAATCAGCTGCATGGTGCAAGCTGTCTATTGTTGTGAGTGAGAGCAGATATGGACTCATGCCGGGTGTCCTGTTTCACTTCGCGGCTGGGGAATTGTCATGCAGGAGAGGAGCTGGCACACAGGTTCTGTCTACTTGGGGCAAAGCTTATTCTATCTGCAAGGAGGGAAACAGAGCTTGAAAGAGTGAAGGCGAGCTGTTCTGGTGAGGAGATGGCCCTGTCTTCATGCGTTTGTGTGTCAAGGACGATTGTGATTGTGTGTGCATGGAGGAGAAGACGTGAGAGTGGATGGACTCATGGGAGTGAATAGAGGAACAACCCTTCTTGCGTGGAGAAGACGTGAGAGTGGAATAGAGGACGTGATCAGTGGTGGAAGTGAACAGTGGAGTGTGGCAGTGTTGCCTTGTTGCGAGGTAGGGTACCAGAACTGCCCTTCTTGAATGAATTTTGTGAAGTGTCTTTGTATGGGATTTGCTCTTGAACTGTTTCGTAGGGTACCAGTACGTGTTAAGTTGGAGCAAGAAGGGTTACCCCCTCTTGAGAGTCTGTTGGACACCCAACACTCTCTTCCCAAAGAAAAGAGCAATTCCAGAGTCTGCAGGCCGTCCCCAGCCAGCCATTGCCAGGTGTTTTCCTGCCTTTGGTGTCCATCGAGAGCAAGGTAGAGGACAATCCTTGTCCTTGTGGCCTGGTCTTTGACAATCCTTGTCCTTGCGGCATGGGGTGTTGGATATGTCCCCTGCATGCATGCATCTCATTTTGCAATAGCCCGAAGCTGATCTAAAAAACGTCGTGAATGAGTGCACTCTGTGAAACCTGAATGCGGATCCAAGAAACGCCATGAATGGGTGGGCGGTCAGTTCTGTTGTGGTATCTATCTGGTCTGGATCTCAGGAGGGGCCCTTCTGTGGGCCATATAGCGGCAACAATTGTACGTCTGTTGGCCTGCATCCTTCCGTTTGGAAAAGGTCCTGTGCCGAAGCCCTAGCAACTTTTCAGGCTTTTGCCTAACCTAAGGGCCAGGCCACACTGGTGCTATGTTCGTGCTTAGGAAGCATGACTGTGGTTGGAAAGTTGGCCAGATTCGTGCTGACCTGGCTCCAGTATCAACGGAAAAACAAACACTAGGATTCTTCATTGAAATTTGCTGTTTCCTAAAGGTGAGCGTTAAAGATCAAAGGGAGAGTGTAGCCTTGTTTAGAAGCGCTGCTGATGTTATGTTGTATGCCCCACAGTGAGATCGGGACAAGACCCAAATGTGACCCACTTGATAGTGAGATTGATGCACACTCACGCCAGTACTTTACAGAATGCATCTGACCACAGTCATGGCCAGATTTAGCCAAAAGAGTCCCAGCGTGAGTATTGCTTCAAGCTGTCCCGCATTATCAGTGACCACAGTGACTCGGCGTGTGGCTGAGTGTGAATCACAGCCCCTGCCAAGGCAGAGCCTTCCATCCAGCATGGCAGCATTTTAGTGCTCCCAACAACAGTCTTCTCAGTATCTGAAATCGAACAGCAGGGGTACGCTGGAGGGTTGCGCTGTTTGGGGTTATGGCATGATCTACCCACTGTCTCTGTCCGGTGTGAGTTACTTGTAAGGGGTAAAAATCAGTAACTTCGCAAGTTTTATGGCCAGCCTTTGTCACTACCGTCTTCCCCGAAACTCAACCCGCCCTCATTTTGTCTGTACCTGACCGGAAATATAGGTTGTATGCATTCATTATCAGGGTGCGTTATGTTCGGGGGAAGACGGCAGTTTATGAAGATAGTAGTCATAGCATGATGTTTTGTGGTTTTGGTGAAGTGGACTAGTAAAGGTGAGAGATTTTGGTCTTGACTTTGACAGAGTGGGGCCGAGGGTTTTTGTGGAAGATCAAGAAGGGTGAACTTCAAGAGAACACGAAGGTCACCTGATACTGTCTTCCTAGAGAAAGAAAAACATATCACGCTCTGTCGAGTGTGATTGTTTGCCAGTGACTTTTCCTGCATTGCAGAGAAGAGACTATTCTGCATCGCCTCGTGGTCACTGGACATGACAACAAGGACACGATCATGTACCCTTTTGAACGCCTGCATGTGGAATAAGTATAGAGTATCAGCCAGACTAGGTTCATCCCCCTTGGATTGTTCACCAGTTGGTGCCAGGCTACAGTTGCGGTCTCTCTCTCTCTCTCCTCATCTGTCTATATCCATTACCTTTTCCTACGCCCTTTTCTTACGAATGTGCAGGCCTAACTGATTGGTCATGCCAGTGTTGTCTTATTCAAGGTCACACGAGTACTTTGAGGATGCATCGCTTTTATCCTTCTCCTTGGTCTTTGCTTCATGTCGTTTGTTATTACGCCTCAACTCTTGATGCTTGACAGTTACCAACCTCCAGTCCTTTCTTTTTCCTTAGGCACTGATTTGGGAAAAGACTCGACCCTCTACTACAAGACCCGGTATGGAAGCGTTCATCGTTCATTCTGATGATTGGGAGACATTTCTGAGCTCCACCAGATGTTCTCCCTCTCTCTCTCTTTCTCCCTCCCTCCCTCTCTCTCTCTCTCCCTCTCTCTCTCTCTTGCATGTACGCACACATGCAGGATATGACGCTGTACACCCACTTTTGCTGAACACAACTCACCCCCGTCCCCACTGCATCTGACTGGAAATATAGCTTGTATGCATTCACGTTGAGAGTCTCTTGCGTCATCTCTCTTCCTCTTGTGTGCACACACTATATGACTGTCTACCCTTCTTCAACCGAACACAGTGCACCGTCATTACTGGCCATGGAGCTGGCGCCTCTCTCTCTCTCTCTCCCTCTCTCTCGTGAGCTCGCTCGCTTACTTGCTCACCCCTTGTATGATATGATCTCTACACCCATCTTCTGCTGAACACAACGCACCCACTGTATATATACGACCAAAGCCCAGTGCCATGGCCTTTCGTCATCCCTCCTGGGTCCTCTCCCGATTTCCCCTGAGGGCGCGTCAGGGGGGCATTAGGATGGACTCACCTTTACGAGAGAGTATATATCCGAGTCTATTACAAGGGCATCATCATAATCATCTGGAGGGAGGTGAGCTTATGTGTTTGCACGCATGTCTGTTTTTTCTGTTCTTGCCCTTGTACACCTGCCTGGGCGTTTCTTGTCATCAGGTTCCTGGTGCAGTCAAAAACAAAAACTATCTCGAGTCTTATGAAAATATCAAGTCCATGACAAGTGAGAGTTTGTCACATAGTCGATGCATTGCATATGTGGATCCTAAAAAAATTCTTCAGTTAAAATCTACATATATGTACAGGGTATCATGTATCGTTTACTGGTTGTAAAACCCTCCCAGACTTGCTTTTTCTTTAGTTAAAATCTACATATATGTACAGGGTATCATGTATCGTGTACTGGTTGTAAAACCCTCCCGGACTTGCTTTTTCCCATTTTGCGAGTTCTGCATCTTGTGATGGACTACCGTCTTCTTCCGAAAATGATGCATTGTCGATGGGCATGGCCCTAAATTGGTCAGGGGCCGGGCAGCCAACTGATCCAGCAGTTGGCGCTGGTTGACTGTTGGCCGGCCTGCCACACTTTTGTTGGAATGCCGCAAAATCTCCAATGCCGGTACTTGAAAGGGCCTGGTGGGCTTCAGCTTTGCCATGCCTGGCTGGGAGGCTGTGTTTAGCTGGCTTCAGCTTTGCCACGTCGGCCTGGGATGCCACGTTTTCACACACACACACACACACACACACACACACAAACACACACACACACACACACACACACACACACACACAGAGAGAGAGAGA
>BFEA01000028.1:2364379-2376959 GCA_003427395.1 Chara braunii
ATAGGTTTTCCTCCAGGTTTTGGTCCAGGCTTTTGTTCAAGGTTTTGCTCTTGGTTGTGGTCCAAGTTTTGCTTCAGGTTTTGGTCCAAGTTTTGGTCCAGGCTTTGTTTCAGGCTTGTGCTCCTTGTTTTGGTTCAAGTTTCAGTACATGATGCTTCAAATGGACATCCATCGGAATGACGCAAACACGCTGCATGGCTACATGATCACCAAAAACTTCAAACATGTTTCGGAACTTGGGGGGTTCCCTTTCCGTGGATGTATTCTGATCCTGTCAAGGGCTGCTGCAGCGGCAATGCACGTTGTTGGAAAAGGGCAATCAATCATAATGATTCATAAACCTATTGCCAGCTTAGGCTTGATAGCGTATGATGAACATCGCTTTTTAGGGACTGGTCTTCTGTGGATATTTGTGCTTTTGTGGATGGATTTCTAGACATTGTGACGGATTGATCTTCGTGGTTATGAGAAATTAAAAATCAAAGTCGTGGTTATGATTCAGTCTTGCCTTACCATGCATTGGGGTACTGATTGATTGTCAGTCGGTGAGAAGTAGTTTTTTTTTTTTTTGAATGCAACGAGGGTGACAATTTGAAAACTCGCATGCACGCAGACACTTGACGAAAAAACAAAAACAACAAAAAGAGGCAGCAGTTTTCTCTAAACCCAAAACCCTAGCCCCCATCCCTAAGCTACTAAACCCTAAACCCTACACCAGTGTGAGTTTTTTTTTTTTTTCGGCCGGAACATGAGGCTTGAACTGGTAAAAGCTCTGGTGGCAGTTCTAACAAATGTTATGTGCACGGAACTCAATACTGCGCAGGTAGGACCCGGCAGAGTACAGGCACTCAAGGAAGGCGGAGAGAGTGTCTATTCAGCCAAACTACTATTCAGCTCGTCAAAGTCATCAAAGTCGAATTGATATCAGGCAATCACAACTGGACTCGCACTCCAGCGAATGGATGAACTGATGCAGAAAAGAAGCAAAACAAACAGGAAAATTCAGGCAGCAGGTGCTGGCAATGGTTGATGTGAAGAAGAAACTTCACTGTGACAACAAATCCCGGAACTGGATCGGGCAGCTGGATTGTGTTTGAACTTTGAGCTTTGAAGATGTGACATTTTGTTGTGAGGCACTCTGTTGTGCCTTTACCAGCCAGCAAATGGGTTGTGGTCGAGGAGATCGGCATACAGGTATAGTGTTTCGGGGTGGTGAATGAGTCGGCTAGGGTTAAGGTTGTGAAGACTGGCCAAAATGGCCCATCTATCTATTTGTTCGTAACTTTTGAACATTGGAGAATTTTGGCAACAGGTGCTCGCAATGGCTGATGCGAGGAAGGAACGGTACTGCGACGTCACATCCGAAAACTGGATCAGGCGGCGGAAATGTGTTTGAAGATTGGACATCTATTTGTTTTTTATGCACAGTGCGCACGGAATTCTCTTGCGACTTTGCCAGCGAACGGATTGTGGTTGAGGAGATCTGCAGATGCGAGTGGTGTTTTGAGTTGGTGAGTGATTCTGTTATGGTTGCGATTGTGTTTGAAGATTGGACTTTTCTATTTTGATTACAATGCATACGGAATTCTCTAGCGACTTTGCCAGCGAACGGATTGTGGTCGAGGAGATGTGCAGATGGGAGTGGTGTTTTGAGTTGGTGAGTGACCGGTCAGAATGGCCAGTGTATGTGTGTGGTTGAATCAACTTGAATGTCTAGTATCTGGAGTGTCTCTCTTCCTTTGCTGTTTTCTCTTATTCTCCAGGAGTAATATCACTGTGGATTGCTTCTGCATTTTTTTGTCACCAAAAGCAGGACTCCAGCTAATGGAGGACTACTGTGTTCGTCCGAATACAATGTACAGTGATTATAGCTGTATTTGGGGGATCTTTAAGTCTAGATACAGCAATAGTGACCATACATTGTATTCGGGCGAACGCAGCTGGTGATTCTGAGGGACAGGCAGTTAAGCTATTTTACGGATATTTCACGCTAGACTGCTTCTGAATTCCAAAGTGTTTCCCAAAACTCCTTGGGAAAACGATCGAGGCCGGGGGTCTTTTCCTCATCCATCTGACTCAATGCTGTCCGGATTTCCTCCTGTGAGAGTTGTTGATCTAATTGTTCTTTCTGACAATGATCTCATGGAGTACTATCGCCATGTGTGGGAGACAGGCAATATGGGGGAGTTGGTGGGCCAGGGGGTCCTCACTTTATTACATAAGAAAGGGGATAAGATGGATATTAGGAATTATCGTCCCATAACTTCGTTGACAGTGGTATACAAAATGCTCACAAAGGCCTGGCCAACCGTTTGATCCGAGTTCTGGATGAGTTTGATTCATCCTGCGCAAACCGGGTTCATGCACGGGTGGAGGATCCAGGATAATATCTTACTAGTAAACGAGGTCTTGAGGCTAACCAGACAAGATAAATGTAATGCAGCGGTTGTCTTCATCGATTTTGAAAAAGCCTACGACCATGTAGACTGGACTTTTTGGATAAATGCATGGCAAAAATTAATTTTGGTGAAATTTGGTCCCGATTTCCGAAGATGGACCGCAATTCTCCACCTCAATGCCACCGGATTCAAGTTAATAGGGTGTTAGCCCCGGAAATTTCTCTTCGAAGATCGGTCCGCCAAGGGGCCCCCTTGGCCCCCTTTTTATCCGTAATAGTGATGGAAGCACTGGCCGCAAACCTTCGAACTAAAAGACATCAAGAAACTCCGGAGTTCGCAGATGACTTAACAGTTATGGTGGATGCTTCCCCTGAGAATATGGAGGAGATCACGAGCCTGATGGAGAGGTTTACGGCAGTATCGGACATGACTATTAACCGGGGAAACAAGACACTTGGTTGGTGGATACATCACCAAGGGGTGCGCCCCCCTGAGTTGCCACGGGTCAAATGGGTGCTGGAAACGGCCCCGATCAGAGTATTGGGCATCGTGTTAACAGCCATATGCAAACCAGCATCCAACGATGACTCTATTTTAAAACCCGCGCTTGAAAAAATTACCCAGTGGAATGACAAACACACATCGCTGATGGGCAGAGCGTTGGCTATCAACAATGTGGTTTTCGCTTTGCTGTGGTACAGGTCGGCAATATGGGCCCCAAGCAAGGAAGCAGTTAGAGCCTTAAAGAGGCAAGTGGCCGTGCTATTATGGAGAGGGGACAGTAGGCTCCCTAATGTCATTAACAGAGTGGCCTGGTCAGCAGTTATTCAACCCAAGGAAAAAGGAGGACTAGAGATTCTGGACCCCATTATACAAATCACAGCATTGACAATACAATGGATCAGGAGGCTTATATTTACTCCCCTCCTCCCGTGGCGTGCCATGGCTTTGGAACAGATCGCAAGATTGGCCCCCCAGGAGGTGGATCCCCTGTCCTGGTTAGAGGACCGTTTCTGCACTATTCCACGATACTCTAAGACCCACGGGGAGTCTGATCGAAGAATGGCCAGAACTGACTTGACCAAGGACGATTTCTGGGTCAAGGCCCTGCGCGCATGGCCCCAACTGCCGCTGCCTGACAAAGGGTCACCGGATAGATGGGAAGAGGTAGCGAGACAGCCGCTTTTTGGCAATATGTGTGTCACTGACTCAAATGGGAGGGTATATTGTAGCTCTACCGCCGCTTGGAACTGTTGGGCGAGAAGAGGTGTAACAAGAATTTGGGACATATGGGATAGCGACGAAAGAAAATGGAAAACTGCTCAACAATTGATGTCCAGCTTGAAGTCCTGTCATCACATTGAACAACAGCTGGACCAATTAATCTTCTCTATTTCCCTGGACTGGGTGCGCATTTTGCGAAGGGGGCCGAGGCTCCGGAAAGGGGACTGGGTTGCAATGACGGGGGATAGTGAGAATGTAGGTAGGGTGATGGAAATACGAGAGGACGAGGTGTTGGAAACCCTCTTCCACCGGGGATTGGATAATCGTCTTGTTTGGTATCCGCACGATGAGAAGAGAAGGTGGCAGAAGGCGGACTCGTTCAGAATTAGGGTAGTGGGGGAACAAGAGGAATGGGTAGCTTTCCTCTCGGAAATCCCGCTTGCCAAACTCCCCATCGACCCGCTGGAATGGCAATGTTGCCCGTCCGGCAAGATCAGATCCGGGAAAGTCAAGAAACTGTTCGACCTGTCTGTGAAAGGTACATACCGGCTTTTTAGGCCTCGGGTTGATCTTAGGAGCATTGTGCGGGAACGCGGGATGGCCCATCTGAATGTGGGAAGGGACTGCCTCCGCCCCATCCGATGGTTCACCGCCACAAAGGCCAGACCAGCAAAGATGGCCTCCCTGCAATGGCAGATAGAACACCGTTGCCTCCCCACGAACGATTGGCTGATTGAACACCGCTGCCTCCCCACAAAAGGGTTTAGCCACACCATGGTGCACGTCCTGTCTGACACTCTTTCCTGCCGTCAAGATCCCCGAGACCATAGAGCACATTTTTCTACAATGTCCAGGGGCGATCCTCACCGTACAGAGTCTGAATGGCCATGGGACTGGAGAGCGCTCTTGTGTGAAACGTGGCTCCCCCCTATGAACAGAATTTTTGAAGAGAATATGTTCAAGATCGGGAGGGCCCTTATTTGGGCTCTTTGGAGGTAACGATGTATATGATGCATTGAAAAAGTAAGATTAGAGGATGGGGAAATGACCGAGCTAATCAAACAATATGTTCAGGATGAACTTACAATACAATGGTAGACAGTGAAAGCTGAACTGGATAGAACTCATACCAAAAAGGACATAACACAGGCTATTGATCAATTCTCAAGGGATTGGTCGGGAAGTGACCAAGGGGGTAGAATAACTTATGTTTGTTGGGAAGGAGGCAGTCTCCCAGAATGCGGAGAGGAGGATAATATGAGACGAGACTACAACATCTGCTTTCAAGACTGGACTAAGGTGGATGCAGCAATACCGCTGCGCTCCCCCTTGGACTTCCCTGACCTCTTCCCGCCTCATGGTCTATCAATGGTGGATCTGCAGTGGTATGGACTACAATGAAGGAGAGATGGGCACAGCGAAGGCTGGGAAGAAGGGGGCTAGATGGTCACATAGTTCGGGCGCCCAGCAGCAGGGCTGAAGAAACCCCCTCCCCCTCCCTAGTTGAATGCTCACCCTCCTGCTCAGTCAATCCCCTGTCCTGAGGGTAATCAATGCTGGCAGGTCGGAAGACAGTCAGAAACAACTCAGTGCGATTGAAATGGTTTTTGTGTAAGGGACGCTGGACCCGATTTCCAGCAGGTGTTGCTCCCCACCAATAGACGGACCCTTCCCGGGGGAGACAGAGGTGTCTGCTCGTACCAGCACCCCTAGCTCCCATACGGGCAGTTTCCCCACGAAAAAAAAAATAATAATAATAAAAAATGAATTCATTCCTTGGTAGAATCCTTACACTGTCCTGTTCTCAAGGTGTACATTGACCGCAGCGATTCCGCCAACCATTTGCCTAATTTATAGCAAGACACTCTTGGCTATGTCGACCGCTTTGTATTCCTTAGCAGGTACATCAGAGTAGCAGCAGCTGATGAGATTTCACTTAGTAGGAGTCGGTTGACTGCGGCTAGTCAATGCCGTCTTGGTTTTTTAACTTGCAGTTAATCGAGCTAGATAGATCTTTTTCAGATCCAGAAGGAAGTCATCCAAGGTCGAGGCCTACCTCGGATCTCCGTAAACAGGGAGAAAAACAATAAACAAAAGAAAATCAAGTATTGGGGAGATCAAAGGACCTTCCAACAAGATACAGTCTTGGCCCTACATCGATTTTGATCAAAAGCCAGGACTGTGTTTCAAAAGAAAACACTTGTGCAAGGCTGCGGAGGTGTTTGGCTGCTTTTGGGCAGTCTGAGGTAGTCCCATGCCTCGGATTGCATGTATCTGGTCTAGATACTGACAGTGGAGGCCATTTGAGGCCTTGGGACCTTCTGTGGCCTTTGTACCTTGCACACCAACACCTTGAAGGCTGCCAAGCAGCTTGGGTGCTAGCGTGAGCTTTTTCTTAACCGACAAAGGCAGGAGAGGTCAGCCGTTTGGCCTCACTTGCCGTACACACACTTGGCAGAACTTCTATGCTGTCGGTTGGCCTCACTTGCCGTACTTCAGAGTTGCACTTCGGAGAGGAGAGCTGAGCTCTGCAGGTTAGAGTGAAGGAGAGAGCTCCTAGGCTATGGTGAACTTGTAGGTGGCTAGGGGGAATTGGTGCCAGCCTAGGGGGAGGCTCGAATCCGTATAGGAGCCTGCCGGGAGTGTTCTTGGCCGTACATCGATTTTGATCAAAAGCCAGGACTGTGTTTCAAAAGAAAACACTTGTGCAAGGCTGCGGAGGTGTTTGGCTGCTTTTCGGCAGTCAGAGGAAGTCCCATGCCTCGGATTGCATGTATCTGGTCTAGATACTGACAGTGGAGGCCATTTGAGGCCTTGGGAGAGCTCCTAGGCTATGGTGAACTTGTAGGTGGCTAGGGGGAATTGGTGCCAGCCTAGGGGGAGGCTCGAATCCGTATAGGAGCCTGCCGGGAGTGTTCTTAGACCAGGAAGGGACTCTTTCCTACCTTGGGAGATGCTACTTTAAATCAGATGCTCAAGGGAGGTCCTCTATAGCCTTGAGATCCATGGAGGTTGGTAGGGACTGTCCTAGGTTTGGAAGAGGAAGTGGACTGCATTCGGGAAAGAAAGAAGAAAGTTTTGGCACAAGGGAGAGCTACCTAGAGTAGCTGGTTGTACCTTGGCGCATACCAGGAGGCAGCTAGCTACTTTGGAGCATCCTACTGTCTTCACCTGAATAGAACGCCCGATCATTTTCGCTGCATCTGGACTGAAAGTTGCCTCAAATGCAGCCATAATGACCGGGTGTTCTTACGGGTGCAGCCATAATGACCAGGTGTTCTATTCGGGTGAAGCGGGAAGTGGGACTATATGGAGCCGCATAATAAGAACTACCGTATCCTGAATTAGCCTAGATGGGGAAGTCTACTTGGAGGCAGAGACTAAGAGGGACGGCACGCATTGGGAGTTCACCTTTTCCTTTTTTCTTCTTATTCCTCTCCATGTCCTTCTTCTTTCCCTCCTTCTCCTTTCTCTTTTCCTTCTTTCTCTTCCATTTCTTTTTACTTTGTTGTTCATCTTCTCTTTTTTTTTTTATCGGCTAGAAGTAATATAAGAGAAAAAAAGGTGAGTTTTGGTTTGACGAGGTTTTGAAAGAGAGAAAAGGTGAGGAAGGTGGAAAGATGACTTTGGAGGCCTGGATGAATGTGGAGATAATAGAAGTGGAAGAAGTGCAGTGGAAGATGCTGGGGGGGGGGTGGAAAAGTAGCTATGCAAGTTGAGATGGAGATCTATGGTGGGGGAGAGAATGGAATGAAAAGTGCAGTGGAGTTGGAGAAGTTGTGTAGATAGCGTTGTCTGTAACCGACGGTACCCAACCGTAACCGCCAGGTTATGGGTGGGATGGGGTAACCCTTCCGAAGGGGGAGTTGGGTATGGGCAGGCACAAATAAGTAGTGACCCAGCAGGAGGGTGTTGCAGGTGTGATCGGCAGCTGCTGCAGGTGTCGGGATTCAGAAGACGGACGGGCTCGGCCGGTTATGGGTGGGTGCATACAATTGTGAGTAGGTATGGGTAAAGAAATCCTGGGCTGCGTAGGGTACGGGTGGTTAACAAACAGTTTGGGTTCAGGTGGCCATGGGTGGTTTCGAAGAAGAAGTCCATGGGCGGGTATGAGCAGTTACAGTCTGAAGAGGTTCTGGAAGGGCAGGTATGGGTACACGTCTTTTTCTTTTGGAGCAGGTAGAGATGGGTGAAGGTCCGGTAGGCCAGGTATACAGTGGGTATGGGTGGTTGGTTTTCAAAGAGGGTGCGGTTAGGTTGGGTACAGGTATTCCTTTTTCTTTTTTTTATAATGAAAACCTGGTAGCTGGGTCTCTCAAGGAGATAAGAGCACCATCACGTAGGAGAACCTGCCTGGTAGATTGCTCTGTCCCATTGGTGGGGAGTTGCGCCTGCTGGAAAATGTGTCCAGCGTCCCTTACATAAGAGATATGAGATCTACTTGACGGAACATGAGGACGGGGCATTGATAACTCCCCTCTCAGGGAAGGATTAATCACGCTGTGTACAATTAGTCAAGCTCTGCCTCATCGGGACTACCATCAGAGATCCATTGGTGGGGAGCTGCACCTGCTGGAAAATGTGTCCAGCGGCTCTTGCATAAGAGATATGAGATCTACTGGAAGGACCATGAGCAAGGGCCATCGATAACTCCCGTCCCAGGGAAGTATTAACCATGCTGTGTAAAATTAGTCAAGCTCTGCCTCATCAAGACGACCATCAGAGATTGAATCCAACAAGATGAGGACAGGGGGGAAATCACAAGGCTTATCCCTGAGTTACAAGCAAACCCTAAGACGTGGCAGGTAACCGTTGGTTGAACTGTTACACTTGATTTGGCAGAAGAGCACCGACAGGCAGAAGTACCGTCGTGCCATACGACATATGAGGGGAGGAGGTGAGGCGGGGCTAATTAACATTCCGTTATCCACCTCACCACAGCCCTGACCGCCTCCTAGGTATTTCTAAAAATCCCAGTTGCCAACTCTGCTATGAAGGTAGTCTGCCCGCTGAGATGATGCAAAGTAGGATGCTCTGCAGTGCAAGAAGCTCCTCTAGGCAATTTACGAGTAGGTGTAGATTATCCTATGCAGCTCCGAGGTGCACCACTCCTCCGTACCGTCTTCACCCGAATAGAATGTGCGGTCATTGTAGTGTATTTTGGGCAACTTTCAGACCAGATGCAGCAACCGGGCAGCTTATTCGGGTGAAGGCGGTAGGCAGCACTCTCTTGCCCCAAAACAGTCCTCTTGTCTTCCCAAAATGCAGTCTGTTCCTCTTGGAAGACCCATCTTGGTTTTAACCCTTCTTTATAAGATCTTAGCCAAATTTCTTGCCTTTCGAATCCTGGACCTGACAGGCAAATGTTTTTGTGTAGACCAAACAGGCTTCATCTCTGGGAGATGCACTCTGGACAACGTACTGCTCCTCAAGACCAAACAGGCTTCATCCTTGGGAGATGCATGAACAATGTACTGACCCTCAACGAAGCCGCCAACAAAGTCCGACAAAAAAGGATAAACACAACAATTCTCTTTGCCGATGCCAGAACGACGCTGGCCGGAGCTGGGGTTCTGCCCTGTAACCTGCAATCTGCAGGAGCGTGAGGTCTTGTAGAGAGATCTGGGATTTGCCGAGGGAGGAAGGCAATCCAGTGGCGAACCTGGGGGGGCTGTTGAGGCGAGAAGAGAACAACTTTTCCAAACTCTGATTCAATTTCTGTATTATTTTCTTCATACCCAAAGTCCTAAATTTCGAATCTCTGTTTCCGTTTTATTTTCTGCTTCGAAAATCACTCGAATTTTTTCTAGCATAAGTTTTTTTGTTCGAAATGCCAGTTGTCTCCTCTCTGAGTTTCGACGTCTAAATTAGATGGATGGAAGGTGGGGGTTCAGGGGAGAGCTTCACTCTGCAGGGGTTACACAAGGTGGGTGGTGTAGCCCTAGAGGGGGTGTGAGCAGATTTTGTGGGCTGCCTTATTCTGGGGTTGGTGGTGGGGATACTCACACCGGCGGGGGCAGTTTAAGGTAAAAGGTGAGCAGGGGTATACTTTGGGTGGGAACTGTATGCCTTYTGGGAAACGGGGGGGAAGGTGGTACTGTCCCAAGCTGGGGCTGTGTTGGGATGCCTGTGATGAGGTTATTCTATTTCAGCGGAGGCAGCATTGGGACAGGGTGGAATGAAGGGGTGGGGGGAGATTAATTTTAGGTGTAGTATCATCATCATCTATGTAATAATACACTTTCCGGGTTCTGGTTTTCTTGGTGGCTTCTAAGTCTCTTCTTTATTCCGGATATAGGATCTCAGTGATGATCGAATCTGGACCGATTTCGATTGTGTTGCTTTGTTCTGTGCTCCTGTTTTGCCTATGCCAGAACGACGCTGGCCGGAGCTGGGGCGTGACCCTGTAACCTGCATTAGGCAGGAGCGTGAGGCCTTGTAGAGAGATCTGGGGATTTGCTGAGGGAGGAAAGTAATCCAGTGGCGAACCGGGGGGGGCTGCCTTGACAACCTAGGGGGCCAGGGATAGTCTAGGTGGSGAGAACAGGTCAGCTATGGCAGACTTTTGGTTAGGAGGGTATTGTCTCTAAGATGTAATATCTTGGTACAGAGAGGGTTAGGAGGGTATCAGGATTAGGAGGCCAGAAGTGYTGATACAGCATAGTCCTCTGGACTTTTTTCATAGTAATCAGTTTAAGCATCATTATCATAATTATCATCATTYTTATAYTAAGCATTCTGGTGTTCTGGGCTTTGGACAGTATCTAGCCTTCTTTTGCATCTGGGATATAGGAATTTAGAGATGATCGAACCACGACTGATATYGGCAGAGTTGTTTTGTTCTGTGCCCCTGGTTTGGTGATGCCAGAACGACGCTGGCCGGAGCTGGGGCGTTGCCCTGTAACCTGCAAATGGCAGGATCATGAGGCCTTGTAGAGAGATCTGAGGTTTGCCGAGGGAGGAAGGTAATCCAGTGGCGAACCAGGGGGGGCTGCTAGGTGGCGAGAAGGTAGCAGCTATGGGTGATATCGGTTAGGCTAGTATTGTCTTTGAGTTACAATGTCCTCATTCAGGGTGGGCTAGGAGCTGAGCTACAAGTAGAAGGGCAGAAGGGCTGATATACTAATTATCATCAACAATAGCATCATCAGAATTCACCATCAACATAATCGTTTAGCATCATCAGAGGTGGGACGCTGAGCTCGGTTCTCAGCAAGTTGGGTTCGGTTACTCCGGGTAGACTGTGAGGACCCCGGCCTCAATCATCTTATTGGTAATATCAGCCTTGGCCACCGGGCCCGATATTAAAAAAAAAAAAAAAAAAAAAAAAACGTTGGTGCGGGTGGCATTGTCCTTGAGCTATTAAACTCCTGGGTTAAGGAGGGCTAGGAGTTAAGCTAGGCTTAGGAAGCCAGATTGGCAGATATAGAATAGTTTACTACATCAGCATAAACACCTTTAGTACTATCATCATGATTGGTTTCATCATCAGCAGCAGCATAAACACTTTTAGTACTATCATCATGATTGGTTTCATCATAATATGTGGGAGGCTGAGCCCAGTTCTCAGTAGTTCTCAGCAGTTGTCCTTTTGGTTACTCCGGGTAGACTGTGAGGACCCCAGCCTCAATATTCTCATTTGTAATATCAGCCTTGGGCACTGGGCCCGTTTAAAATTTAAAAAAAAAAAAAAAAAAAAAAAAAAAAAAATGCAGGGTGAATCTTTTTTTTCTTTTTTTTTGACCTGGACGTCAGCCTGCCATCAGTGGTGATAAGAGCACACATGGCTACCAGGCGACTACAGCTGCTTCAGTCTTATTAGTGCGGATCGGCACCTGCTGGAAACTGGGTCCAGACTCCAGCGTCCCCTGTACACACTGATCTTGGTGCCTCCTGGGGGCCAACTGGAGGTACCTGTGGCAATTTCTATGAACCTCCTATATTCCTGCCTTACTACTCTGTCTCTTGCCCTAAGAAGCTAAGTTCTACTATGGGTAGGGGACCATTTGGTGGCGGGAACAGGTCTGGAAAGCCCGACGGTGGTCGCAGCAGGATGGATGCATCCACCGGGTCCACCCACTGGTTAAACCTTAGGGCCAGATCCCACTGGGAAAGAGGATTGGAATGAGTGTCTGAATCTGGATGGGTTTGTGCCGAGGTGCAGAAAACTGTGATTGATC
Source organism: Chara braunii (assembly GCA_003427395.1). Lineage (NCBI taxonomy): Eukaryota > Viridiplantae > Streptophyta > Charophyceae > Charales > Characeae > Chara > Chara braunii. Next base: position 2,376,183 of record BFEA01000028.1, read on the forward strand.
TGCTTTTCTGCATCTCTGCGTGGAACACGTCCAGATTCAGACACCCTTATTCCATACTTGCGGCGCACCGCGGTGCGCCCCTCAGCGCACGAGTTGCGCACGCAGCGCACCGCACTGCGCCCCGCACCCGGTGCGGCGCACCCGATTAAATAGGGTCGCAGAAAAAAAAAAAAAGGGTGGGGGGGGTTGAGTTCGGTGCCCCTCCGGCCTCCCAAAATTGAAAAACAGGCCGCACCGGCTTCGAAACCGGCCCCGCCCGCAGCCCGACGTTCTTTTTTTGGGGTCTGCAGAATTCGAATTCGAATTCTGCAGGCCTTCCCTCCCCAAAAATCGGCGCTGCCCATTCGTGTGCAGGTTCGTGACGGCCGACCGACGACGACGAGGGAGGGAGGAGCCGACGAGGACGACGACAGGGGACTGCCGACTTCGAAACGACAACAGACGACGACGGAGGAGGGAGGAGGTCCGCCGACAAGGACGACGACGGGGGACTGTCGACGAGGACGACGACGACGAAGGAGGGAGGACGGCTACGGGCAAGGACGACGACGACAAAGGAGGGGGGAGGGATGACTACGAACCACGACGAGGACGACGAAGGAGGGAGGAGGGGGTGGCAGCGGCAGTGCCAGCACTCAGCGGCGGGAGGGAGCGGCGGCAGGCAGCGATCAGAGTGCACCGGGCGACGATGGCCGTAGGCACCACCAGCTCTCTCTCTCTCTCTCTCTCTCTCTCTCTCTCTCTCTCTCTCTCTCTCTCTCTCTCTCTCTCTCTCTC
>BFEA01000028.1:2383966-2405822 GCA_003427395.1 Chara braunii
TCTCTCTCTCTTTCTCTCTCTCTCTCCGAGGTTGTGAAGAGGAGAGAAACCGTCGGGAGAGGTTCTGATTGAAGTGTATGGCGATGTTTCTCTCTCTCTCTCTCTCTCTGAGGTTGTGAGGAGGAAAAAAAGCGGCGGTGTTTGAGAGCAAAGGGAACAAGGTGAGGGATCTCTTTCTTTCTCTCTCTCTCTCGGGTTGTGACGAGGGAAGGAAGTGTCCCGCAAGCCTCTGAGCGGGAAAGAAGGTGTGAAGTATCGAAGTGTTGGACAGGCGGTGTCATCGGTCACAAACTCTTCGAGACGACATGGCTGAGCAAGGTGCGTTTCTCTGTGTGTGTGTGTGTGTGTGTGTGTGTGTGTGTGTGTGTGTGTGTGTGTGTGTGTGTGTGTCTCCAAGGCTGTCGATGAGCAAAACCGATGGAATTTTCAACCACCATCGAAAGGATGACCAATATCGATCGGATTTTCTGCCACAATGTCGAAATATTGACTGCCACGCCGGTGTGTGTGTGTGCGAGCGTGTGTGTGTGTGTGTGTGTGTGTGTGTGTGTGTGTGCGTTGTCATATTCGCTATTAACCAACGTCGACCAGAGTTGGCGATACCCGCCTGAGAGAAAAAAGTTGTCGACTTAAATCACACCGACCCTTATTGTAGCCCCCCTCTGATTCCACCAGGAGTTGAATTTTCAACTCGTGACCAGTTTGTTAACGATTACCATCGCACTACATGGGCTCGGTCATCTGTTCGAAATTTGAATCATCAACCCACGAAGTGACAACTAGCAACTCGCTGGAGAGAGAGAGAGAGAGAGTAACGTTTAGACAGAATACGACGACAGGTAAGTCTCCAAGACCTCAGGCGGCCTTGCACAACAACCATCGAAAGGACGAGAGAAATGACTGTAAGAAAAGGCGAAAAAAAAAATAGGAAGAATACAAAAGCAACTCCATAGAAATAAGTATGGCGAAAAGGGAAAAAAAAAGGGAGAAAATCGAGGGGGAAAAAACGACGGAAGTTGATCACTGCTGGCCCTGCAGAACTTGCATACAAAGCATCAACACAATTGAGTGTGTATGTGTGTGTGTGTGTGTGAATCCACAAAAAACGAAGACCTCCTAAATTCTAACGATGAATCAACTGAATGGAAAAGGGATGGCTGACTTTCTATACATGATGCTCTTGCTTATGCTTGCCGCTCTCCCACACACCACTGCCACCACCATTTTTGTCAAACAGGAATATGTTCAACAAGCACGAAACAATCCTTCTTCCTAGACCACCTCTCTTTGATCACTTTTAATGCATACCTCGAGTGATGCATGTCTTCACCTCTCCTCCCTCCTCTCCCTCCTCTCCCTCCTCTCCCTTCTCTACCTCCCCTCCCTCCCCTCCTTCATTGCCTTCTGTGATCTCTCTCCCTTCTCTCGCTCGCTCACTCCTTATACCTCGCTTAGCCACTCACAAATTCACTCACTCTGTCGCTTACTCATCTCAAATCGATCCAATCAATCACCCACCAATCCGTAAACCAATCAATCACGTAAACCAATCAATCATTAAAGGGAGGGCACGGAGCAATCATTCTAAGTTTTGACAGTGCTGTATCCGACATGGCTCTAGCTTCATCTTGACCAATCAAGCTGAGGGAATGCTTCGCTGTGCATGCTTCCTCTTCACAGCAAGTCGCCACTCCGCTATGCAGCAAGACAACTTATAAGTCATAAAAATATTTGTCTTTTCCAATGCTTCGTCTTCACATCCCCGGAAGGTCTCCATGAACCATTACCAACCTTCAACGCCAACATCTTCGCCACCTGCTTCATCCACCTGTTCAAAAAACTTGAGACTGCTAACTGCTCCATGGACTTGAGAAGAAAGCATCGCCCTCAAAGATTTGAGAATAGACTTTCGACAAACTACTGGACAGCCGCTCCCCCAAAGATTTGTTCAAGAGAGAGAGAGACAGAGATAGAGAGAGAGAGAGAGAGAATGTGTGTCGTCCTGTTGGCGGTACACAAATCCACAAAAAAAGAAAGGGTGTGTGTGTGCGTGTGTATGCGTGTATGTGTGTGTTTGAGAGAGAGAGAGAGAGAGAGAGAGAGAGAGAGAGAGAGAGAGAGAATGTGTGTTGTCCTGTTGGCGGTACTCAAATCCACAAAAAAAGAAACGGTGTGTGTGTGCGTGTGTATGCGTGTATGTGTGTTTGAGAGAGAGAGAGAGAGAGAGAAAGAGATTCTTTGTGGGACGTGCAGAAGGGCTGACGAAGAGAGCTCGTTCATATCCGTTGTTTCGTGTTTGAATGGCATGCAGAAATCCATCCACATTCGCGGTTCATGTGGCCCATTTGTATGTGGGAGAGAGAGAGAGAGATATTTTTTACTATAATGTCATAATATTCAGTGTTGTATGTGTGTGTGTGTGTGTGTGTGTGTGTGTGTGTGTGTATGTCAACCATGATCTAAAGGAGGATATGTCTATAGGCCACGCTATACATGTGTGTGTGTGTGTGTGTCTGAGAGAGAGAGAGAGAGAGAGAGAGAGAGAGAGTAACGTTTAATCGGGATCCAAAGGGCGATTACACGTGTGTGTGTGTGTGTGTGTATGTGTGTGTGCGTGTGTGTGTGTCTCTATGTGTGTGTATGTGTGTGTATGTGTGTGTATGTGTGTATGTGACACACACACACACACACACACACACACACACACACACACAGAGAGAGAGAGAGAGAGAGAGAGAGAGAGAGAGAGAGAGAGAAAAAAAGAGAAAGAGAGTACGACAACAGATAAGTTTCCAAGCGCGTAGCTGGCGTTGCGCAACCGCCGCTGAAAGATAGCATAATAAAAAACGGAAAAAAATTCGATGAAAAAAATAAAGGAGAGAGAGAGAGAGAGAGAGAGAGAGAGAGAGAGAGAGAGAGAGAGAGAGTACGACAACAGATAAGTTCGCAAACGTGAAATTCAGACAGGAAATCACACCCCGATTCATTGCAAACCTTATCGCTATTCCTTCATTGAACGCAAGAAGGCTCTCGAACGAATTCGGGAGTTCGAAGCCAGTGGTTGGATTGAACCCGCTACTGGACCTTGGTCCTTTCCTGTAGTGTTAGTACCAAAGAAGAACGGAGCAATTCGCATGTGCATTGATTATCGCAAGCTGAATGAAATCACGATCAAAGATGTGTATCCCCTCCCCAAGATTGATGATCTGTTGGATGCGATTGGATGCGCTAATTATTTCAGCAAGTTTGATATTCGGCACGGCTTCCATCATATTCTGGTAAGGGAAGAAGATCGGTCGAAAACGGCCTTTGTGTTGTTTGAGGGTACGTGGCAGTGGGTTCGGTGTCCGATGGGGATTTGCAATGCGCCTGCCACGTTTCAGCGAGCGATGAACACGACGTTCAAGAACTTTGTCAACAAGACACGGCTGACGCAAGGGTTGATTAACTTCTGCGTGATCATGTACATGGACGACATCCTGGTCTATTCGGAAACCTCTCACGAACACGCGCAACACATCGAATGGACATTGGGTGCACTGAGAGACGCTGGGTTCAAGATTGCGCTTGAGAAGAGCGAATTTTTCCTCTCGGAAATTTCGTTCTTGGGCTATGTCGTGACACGTGGAGGATTGCGGCCAGATTCGAGAAAAGTCGCGGCGGTGAAGGAAGTTCCGGTTCCTACGTCACTGACGCAGGTTCGAGCCTTCTTGGGACCAGCGTCGTACTACCGGCGCTTCATCAAGGGCTTTGCCGCGATTGCACGACCACTAACGAACCTGTTACGGAAGGACCAACCTCTCAGCTGGGACGCGGAGTGCCAACAGGCCTTTGCAACCCTCAAGGACGCTCTGGCAACGGCCCCTATTTTGATTGGACCGGACCCCTCGAAGCAGTTCATTCTCATCACGGACTGGCAACCAGAAGCTATTTCCGCTATTCTAGCGCAGAAGGGGAACGATGGTCGCGAACACGTCATCGAGTGCGCGTTACGAACGGTACCGGACGAACGAAGAAACGACTCCGCACCTCAGGGTGAGTGTTATGCAATAGTTTGGGGAATCCAACACTTCCATCCGTATCTTTACGGACAAAAGTTTCGCCTCGTAACGGATCACGAGCCTCTGCTGGCGCTGAAGAAACTCACCAACTACACGGGCATGATTGGTCGTTGGGCGGTGCGACTACAAGAATACGACTTCGATATCGTCCATCGAAAGACAGAGCGACACGATAACGCAGACGGGCTGACACGTCTGCATCAACTTGCCAAGGTACCAAAGGGCGAGGAAATTACACCGTGGAAGGAGCCGGACCTGACTAATGAGCCGAAGTACGGACAAGTGGCAGTTCTCCCACGTGGCAAGACGCAAAACAGTGGCGATGGGTGATGGAGGTAACCCCACTACCCCTCTCTCTCCCCCTTCCTCTTCGTCTCTCCTCTCCGTGCCTGACAAATTTTGCTATTTTTGCAAAGCCATCTCCCGCGTCTATTCGGTCTCCATGCGTCCTAACGGGGAGGGGTATGTCGATTGGATAGATTGTCGACAGTGCGTCGCACGAGCCCATGGCTCGTGCATCCAATACAGAAACGATGGTAAACCGTGGTTGTGCCCCTTGTGCCGGACCGACAAGATTCCAACCGAGGCTCGCTTTTTGGATGCCACGTCAGAAGGATTGGAAAAGACCCGAAAGTTTAGAAGGGCCGAAGTATGGACGGATATTGCCTTAATTGCCACCCTAGTAGGTAACCCCCTCCAGGATTTCACCAAGGAAGATCGGAGGAGGGCCAACGAAAGGGCTCGGGACTATCGATGGGTAGAAGGTAGATTAGAAAAACGAAAAACGGACGGCGGTGGGATTTGGATGGTTGTGCCGTATCCATTCATGCGGTATGACTGGGTTAAGACGGCGCACGAGGAAACTGCGGCTCATTTTGCTGTACGAATCACGGAGTCCGCTATCGACAAAAATGAGTGGTACTGGTCCAATATCCGCGACGATGTGAAGTACATCGTCACCACCTGTCAAGTCTGCGCCGCTGATAAAGCGCCGATTCAGCCGCCAAGGTCGATAGTGCCCACGATTGTTGAACGACCATTTCAGAGAGTAAGCATGGACACTACCGACATAGTGGTGCCCCCTGGCCCTAATAGTTGCGAATATTCAGTCCTACTGGTATTTGTCGACCATTTCTCGAAATGGATCGAAGCGTATCCTTGTCGCACGCGGCAAGCCACGTAAATCGCGCGATATGTCAACCGTTTCCTCGGGATGCATCAGGATACCGAAGAGATCCTGACCGACAACGGGGTTGAATTCAGGGGAGAGGTGTTAAGGAATCTGGTCCTACATGGCGTCACCATACGGAACACGGCACCCCACATGTCCCAATCTAACGGGTTGGTCGAAAACGCTAACCGGGTGATAAAGACAGCGTTGCGACGAAACATCGCGGCACGGGATCCGAGACCCTGGCCCGATATCGTCAATCACATCCTGGCGGTCCATCGCGGAACGCCCCACGAATCGACGGGGCTGAGCTCCTTCCGATTAAGGACCAATAGTGTCGCTTGCGTTTCGATACCAAGCCTCCCGGATGAGACTACATTGAACCGACGACCCACCAGGGCCACGGCTCGGGACAAGGCCAAACGGCACCTAGAGTTAATGGAACGGTTGCTTCCCAGGCTAGCCCAAAAGCGACAGAAAATTACCGAACTAGCCCAGGGCCGACAGGTCCGGAGCTACGAGGCCCGAAATGGGAATGCGGGTCCGCGGCCCCAGTACAAATTGGGGGACGTGGTGCAGGTGAGGAAATGTGCTCGCCAGGGTAAGCTAGCGCCATGATTCTTCGGGCGATATCGCGTGATCGAGCTCGGCCCCAACGGCGTGGACACCGTGCGTCTCGCCCCTGAAGTCTCTGGCAGTCGATCGGCTCGTCCGATCACACTCCACGTGTCCTATCTTCGCCTCCTCCCCTCTCCTCCGTCTTCTTCTCCATCGATCTCTCATTCTGAGGAAGCCGAAGACGACGACTCTGACTCTCCGTCATCTCCCTCTTCCTCTTGCTCCCCATCTGCCTCCCCGTCACCTTCGCCATCGCCATGAGTTTTATGGAGGAAAGAGCCCTCAACGCAACATCGCTCGCTCCCTGTGATTGTTTGACGATCCGGCAAGTCCATCATCCCCGCCTCAGTCCAGACCTTCGGAGGCTTGCACACTTCTTCTGCACGGAAGGCGTGTATGCAGCGGCGGTATTCAGAATCGAAGGTCGGCCTGACGCGGTGGTACTGGCCGAGGCGGTAGCAGTTCATCAGCGGGCGGTGCCAGGTGTCAGTCGCATATCGGTCGTCATCAACTTCAGTGGCGATCTCTCCACACTTCTTCCTTTGCGACATTTGGCGGTGAAGGTGTCGCTGCGCGCTTGGGCGAACGATCTGGTCGCCGAGTGGACTCAGCTGCTAGCTCGTCCTGGAGATACAGTCGCAACGACACGAGCGATCGAGTACGACGGCCTTCGGATGTACCAGCGTGAGCCGCCAGCAAACATCCCTATCCTCGTTCCCTTCCCACATCCCCAATGAGTCTTTCTCTGATCTCCGTTTTTGATCTCCACTCCACCTTCCCCACCTTCTGGCAGTCTGATATCCATCCTCGCCTTTCCTACTGTCTAAAGCCCCTCGCTGTCCCCGATATCCATCCTCCCCATTGGGTCCTGTGGCGCGAAGACTTCATCGAGCTTTCGCTGTGTCTGGTGGAAGTACGGCGGACGTGGATCGAAGACGAAGCGCACCCGCCTTGCAAAGAGCGCCTGGAGTTGCTGTTCATCCAGGCCTCGCGAACCAATGTGGAGGGAGAGCTTCTCGCGTTTCTATTCGGTACGGTGCGGCCCGGCCATCAGGATCTCATCACGAAAGAGCTTACGATCCCGGTAACACAGCTGGCGGACGATCTCCCTCTTTACATCATCTGGCAAGACGACGAGCATCCAGTTCCCCATGTACTTTCGCGCATGTTGACACCTTATCTTCAGTGGTCGGCTTGCGTAGAAGGAGCCGCAGAGCGCATCCCGTCGTCGCAGCAACAATACCTGGATCCCCGGACGGCTCACGATCCTGCCTTCTTCAGGCATCTTACGTCTGAGCAGCTTGCGGTCATTCGAGAAGAGGAGGAAGAGGAAGAGAGTACCGGGAGTGACGAAGACGACGACGGACTGGAAGAAGGCGGGAACAGCGACGAAGAGCTCGGGGAAGAAGACGAAACCCCGAAAGAAGGAAGCTATAGCGAGCATAGCGAGGGGGAACAGAGTGAAGAAGAAGAAAGCGAGGAAGGAGAAGAGGAGCACGACGAAGAGCCTGCTGGATCAGAGTGGGAAGTCGTGCCAGAAGAAGCGCTGCGTACGGGTACGGAGGCTGAGGATCCCGAGGCGGCCCGCAAAAGAGAAGAGATCGTGGTCGGGAAGAAGGAGTTGGAATTCGCAAGCGCGGCGAGTCTGCGCACCCTCGACGACCCAAGCCGGGATCCGGAGCCGCCCCGGCCTGAAGATGGCGACCTTACAGCCACAACTCCGACCCCATCAGCGCGGCGACGGAGCCGATCCCCCTCCTCCTCAACCCGTCCCCCAGTTCGCCGACGTACCGATACGGGCGATCGGTCTTCGTCCCCGATCACTCTCTCATCGTCCCCTTGACTACCTCACCCTCCGCCAGCTCACCACCCCCATCACGTTCCCCTCCAATCCGTTTCCCTGCGACACCTTCCGCCACTTCTACGCTGCTCGCCTCGCTATAGTGGTGCACCCCCACCCCTCCATTCGATGCGCCATCCCAGCCTTCTGCCTCCATGTCCTGCTCCTCAGTGCCGCGTGGCGAGGCCACAACATGATCGAGGTTTACTGTGTGGTAACGAGGACCATCCCTGCATGCGATGATCGCGATCGTTTCCACGCGGCACTCTTCCGGACTCTTACTATCCTCTATCCCGACTATCTCGCGTCCCTCCCTCGCACTGGCAATCGCTTCCCCCGCTTTCACCGCATTGTTCGTTACCAAGAGCTCCCGGAGACTGTAGCCGGAATGGAAAGTCTCCTGCCCCCATTACCTATAAACCCTCCACCCCGCCATGCCACCATGCAACGGCTCCCTTTTCCCCTCCCCGGTTAATTACTGATGCAGCAGGAAATGGATGCGTGTCGCGGCGACGACACGAGAAAGATCCCGTCCTGGAATCATCGAGGAGCCCAATCTGAGGAACTAGTTGATGTTGCAGAACCACCATAGAAAGGACGATGAAAATCGAGTGTTCAGTACTACATGTGTCGCCAATAATAAAATCAAAAATGAAAAAAAAAAACGGGGCAAAAAAAAAAGGGGGATGATATGCAATCGGCCCGGCGTTGCAAAACGTCTATCAATCCACAATATTCTATCTACACGTCACAACGTCACACTTGGCAATACATCGACGATCTCATCCGTATCTACTATGATTGTGATAGACCTGCAAAGCTTCCATACGTGATGTATCGGCACACGGTTGTGCAGCAAGCTGTTCAAGCGCTCGAAGCCGAAGAATGGATGGGACGACACGTGTGACACTTTCTGCGGTACACACCGGATATTCCATAGACATGAATATAAAGTTCCCGCCAGGATGAGATGTGCTGCATGACGAAGCCAGTGTATTACCTCGGATGTTTCAACTTTTCGACTGCATTGCCATCACCTTTTCATTTGCCAAGAGAAAAACAACCTGCGCTGCCAAATTTTCGGCTCTGTTGCTGTGAATTTTCCGAATCTGTGTTGTTTTTCTGCTACTTCTAAATAAATACGGACAACTCCTTTGGCCTGTGCATTCGCGTTCAGAATTTTAATTTTATCGAGTCTTTGCATACTTCCTTTCCTGTCACATCTTCGTGTGAAGCACTGCTGCCTCCATCCACCGCCTCTCCTCGCCGCGACGCTGCGGCGGGCCCACTTGTGTTTTTAATGATAGTATGTTCTTCAATAGGCGTTTATGTGTGATCCTGGTATAAGCTTTCTTATGTGAGCATTTTACGTCATCGGTAGTTTTCATAACAGACATGGTGGGGGAAGCGTATAGCTGCTCCGTTGGACCTCAAAATTCTGAATATGGAGGACAGTCATCTGGATGGTTGTGGTGACCAAGTATCATACTGGAGCGTCTCTGGAAGGGCATACTATCATTGAAAACATCCTCAAACCAACGGAACCTCACTGAGATAGGCTCGTTGGTGGGAAACAACCATTTTGGTCCAATTCAGTGAGCCTTTCCACGGTGCCTTCACTCATTACCTCGAAATATACCCAAGCCTATAACAATGCCCTAGTCTTTATAGACCCCCCTACGTGCTTGCTAGCGTGCCTCTCCCAAGCAATTTCTGTTAAGCCCTCTACCGCTCATCTTCCTCGGCCGACACGCCACTCCCCTAACCATGTTGCACCTACGTTGGTCATTTCATCAACCTAACAACACGAACCAAACTACTGTATGCTAACACCAATTGTCCTACCTAAATCGAGATGTACCACGTATTCCTCTAGAGCAGCGGCATACTTCTGCAGTAAGATTTCAAAGGAGAGTTGTGAATAACTACTGGCCTCTTTTCGAATGCTCAGAACCCCTAGGCCCCCAAACAAGACTCGATTTCATAAGGAAGTGGTCTGGGGTACTCCTCCTCCTCGTCCGAGCACAAGACTCGGATTTCAGAAGTCGGACCGTCTCCACCGAATCGGCATGTACCCCCCAGTAGAATGGTCCACTCTAGGTCGATAATAGTGTCGGCTCCTAAAGCAACGAACCCCCGATCTAGATGCTTCCTTGATAGTGAAAGTGGCCACTACAAGTAAAATTTTAGTCGTTCTCATTCTCCCTTACCCAAGGTAATTTATACGAAAAGAGTTAGAAGAGATAGAGAATGAGAACCGGATAGAAACAATCAATCCTCAGGAAAATACTAAATCCATTTAATATTGTTTTCTTTCTTCAAACAAATTTTTTTTACGACATACATTTGGATTAACTATTTTCGTAATACGGGTCCTTTTGACAAACAGGTAGGTCGTGGGTAGAAAAAAAACATATCTCTTTACCAACCCTAAGTAGTCACAATCAATTTTCTTATTGCAAGTATCCTTCTATCTACCTACACACTAAACAACATCCACAAGTTCAGAAAATTCGGCAATCTATACTCCCGTCAGATCCTACTTTTCACATGCATGACCACACACGTTTTACTCAACCTTTTCTTTTCAACATTCAACACAAACACGGTCATGTGAAGTGTGGGTTCACAGAGGTGTGAAAAGGAAACCGATCACTCAACTGGCCTTACGTGAAGTGGTCCCGAACATACCCTGGCTCACTCAAGAAAGCCAAGTAAAAATATACTGCCAAGTAAAAATATACTCGTCACTGAAGAAAATATTGCAACCCTGACGTAAGTCTCGGGCCGGCCAATAGCCTCAATTCACCCTCCACTCGCACATCTCACACACAGTAGCGCCAAGTGTGAAAACAGTGAGCCACACACGCTAAAAAAAACAATCAACGGGTCCTACGGCAGTCCCAACTAGTCCCACGCAGCTCCACACTGCTGCCCTCCGCACCGGATGGCCCCAACTGCTGAAACTTCCTACGCCACTCACTCCAAAAAAATAAAAGCGGCCCCGAATGTTAATATTATAAGTGTCGAGTATTGCACAGTCAAAAAACTATCGTCACTCCACCCGCACATGCTCAAACAAGTTTTGTCGTTTGCATGCCACTGTCGAGCGCATCGGTCCGGCACCACATGTGGCAGCGCGGGACCCTCTCGGCCGCGTCACATAGGAGTTGGACCAACCTTCCCGCGAACACACAAATGGAGCTTCCTTAGGCCGCTCAGGCCAAGTGCGCCAGTCATACCTCTCACAAGCCCCTACGACAGGATAGGGCCTACACGAGGCACAACTTACCTCCACCTTACGGGAGCTGTCACCTCCCTTCGGTGGGCGTATCCCCGCCGAGCTACCAGTCCACAGTCCGAAAGTTAATCAGTTGCAATCGCAGAGGTGGACCAGTCGAGGGCGTTTCTCGTTCGTTGTAGCATAGGGGGTACGCGCGGTAATACGCCTATCGGGCCCGCACGCGAACTGACATCTTGGGGGGCTGAAGTCCCAAGCGCGGTCCGACGTCGGTCGACTAGGACGCATCCCGCACACCACCCGCACACCACTTTACGAACACAAAAATAAAACACACACACACATACACATGAAACGACACAACACAAACAACACGACAACGCTCCTAGCCCCTCGGTAGCCATCCCATAACTCTCCGATGCGGAAATCAGGTAGGCGTCGCGCGCGAGACTTGGTATAAAACCGCGCGGACGCAGGGCTAACTCATGTCGACTCGCAATGCAAGCGTACACAAGCGGTCGCAGTGATGGCGTACTATATAGTACCCATACTCACGCGGTCCCCCCCGTTAATCTTGAGGGTCGCATTCGACACTCAAGTGTCGGCTGACACGCGCCTTGAGGGTTAATCTCTCGACGCTGGACAACCGCCATGCGCGGTTGAAGACCACACACCCTCTTCTGCACTCTGTGCACAGTGGGTGGTACACAGGTCCATACCTGTGGTGGCAGTCGCTTCCTACTGCCCTGGGGAAAGTCCTACTCTAGGCCTAGGCAAAAGTCTAGGGGTTTGATTTTGACGGTTGCCACGGACTACAACGTCCAACCATAGAAACTCTAAAAAGCAAAGGATAACAGAGGGCTTTCCTTTCTCTCAAGCCATAGTCCGGTTAACCCTTATGCACAAATACAGTAGGTCTCTCAAATACTCAGGGTACTCGTAAACATATGAGGGTTAGTTATATAGGACGATCACTTCTCACAGTCACAGTGAGGCTCCTCTTAGCCATATATGTATGTAATCGCAGGCAGTCACATCCAAAGTCTGAACCACAAACGCACCGGCAATCACATCAAAGATTCAACCAAGAATCCACGCACTACCCGGGATCAACTTCAATCATTCTCTGCGCTCATACCCCTCGCTGCAGCCATACAAGCCTCACTCCTTCAACTCTTAAATAAGTACTCATTACTTTTGTTGGATGACCATTCAATAATGTCCGGGTGAAAACACAACAAAACAGTTCAATCACAAGGCTAAAGCCTTTAGGTTGAGTGGCAGGAGTGAATTGGAGTTGGATCGTAAACTGACGAATCGGCAACCGACCTGTTATCAGTGATAACAGAAGATGATCCTCGTAGGATCAAGCTGAAACTAGTCCAAGGCCTGAATCGAATGTCCAAGAAAGACCTGTACCATAAGATAGACCAATGTAAAGGCTAAACCTATAAGTCCATGGAGAGCAATCTCCATATCATGATCTTACCCAAATCACTCTAGTTAACCATATCTAAGCCTACCTCTAAGCAAATGTCCAAAGAAAGTTAGACCCATGGCAAAATCTCCCCTGGTCAGAGTGGATCGTCAGAATCACCACCTGTTCAACTTATAATCTAACTCCTCTACATCAAGAAAATTTTGGCAGCGCTTCCCGTAGAAAAAATGCCCTTTCAGAATTTATATCAGTCCGAATATAAAAACATAAATAATCTCTAACTCTAGAAAGTCAACTTTTTTGTCTAACTCCCTGAATTAGTAAAAATTTGGGCAACATTCACTTTAGAAAGGAATATTTCCCAGATTTATACTAAGTCAGATATGAACTATTTAACTAGCGCCTTAGTTTTGCAGAAATTTCGTCAACACTCCTTTTAAAAAAGTGTTATTCTAAAATTTATACAAAGCTAAATCAAGAACTTGAGAATAACTTTGACTTCTCAAAATCCAATTTTATCTAACTCCCTGAACTAGCAAAAATTTGGGCAGCACTCCCTTTAGAAAAGGAGACTTTCCAGATTTTTACTAGGTCAGATATAAAGAAAAGAGAAGTTGAATTTTGACAAGTTCAAAATTGACTAACTCCTTGGATTTGTAGAAATTTCGGCAGCGCTTCCCGTAGAGAAAGTAGCTTTCCAAGATTTATACAAAGCCAAGTACAACAAAGGATCTCAAACTATGCGAGAATTGAAATAAGTAAAAAAAACTTAGCTCTGAAAATGCAAGAATTGAAAGTAACTTCTATGACTCTAGTACGCGGCGAGCCTCTAAAGCAACTACCTGTCAAACTGAAACTCAGACCAAGTAGTAGCCTCACTTAGTCACATGCAGGTCAAACCACAAAGGTAAATACTCTCACCATCCCCAAGTTGGTTCAGCAGACATAAGGTCATATTCTTTGAATGATTTAACCTTTTATACCCTACTTACATAGGGCATTGAGACTGGTCATTCGTCTTAAAAACAATGCCAGCTCTCTGCCTAGTTATACACGAACGGATTGCACAACTACTTTTCTCTTCATTGGGCATGTGACTAAGTCATTCATCTTGGAAACCATGCTTAGTCGCTCCGAACTGTTTAAATAGTTATGTTATATATACCTTTCTGCACCTTAGTCTTCAGAAAGAGGGCGTAGGGCTGAGTCATTCATCTTAGAAACAATGTTCAGCCTGCCCAGGTTACCTTTAGTTATAACTCTTGATTATACTCTCTTTGCTTGTGATAGGGCTATAGTCAGGCCATTCATCTTAGAAATAACGCCTGACTAACCTTGTTCGTATATAAGTACATATATATACGACATTATAGAGAATCCTATTCCTTTATTCTCGTTATGGTCCTGAGGCCTCAGACTTAGACATTCATCTTAGAAACAATGTCTAGTCCTCTGACCCTGAATCCTCCCTCAGAACAAAAACAATCAATGAGAGATGAGTCATTCACCTTAGAAACAATGCTCAGCTCTCTCTTTTTCAGCACACAAGAAAAGCAGGGTACCCTGGGTCTGACCCAGAGACTGTTCAAAAACCACCCAAGTAAAACAACGGTCGGACCATTCATCTTAGAAACAATGTCTGGCCCTCAAAAAGTCAAGCAAGCAATACCCCTCAGAAATAAGTAGTCAGACCATTCATCTTAAAAACAATGTCTGACACAATTAAAGAAACACAACAACTAAGCCATTCATCTTAGAAACAATGCTTGGTTCTTCAGAAAACAGAACAAAACATATTAGTCAGGCCATTCATCTTAGAAACAATGCCTGACCCCTTAAGACCCACTCAATCGTGAGCAAAACTGCCTTCCTCCCAACCTTCGCCCTGGTGCAACCCCTTGTGACAATCTGCTTTCGGGCAATCAAGGAAATTGAAACTGCCATTATATATGCATTTCTTTAGTTAGTCTGATTTGTGTCCTGAAAGCCAATCCAAAAATCAAAGTAAGTGTTGCATACAGTACAGTCAACCAATACACAGGGAGGTATATAGATAGGGGTTATACTGGGTTTATAGGGGAAGGAAATGGTTACCTTTCAATTCCCTGCCTCCAAAGCCTCGCCTAGGTTCCGGCAGAGGTCTCGCAATCGGTTGGGCGAACCTCCCACAGAGGCCTTGGCACGGATTACGGGTTCCAATCCCGCCTTCCGCCTTCCTTTCAGAACCGATAGACTAGACTTAGACTAAGAAGGGCAGAAGTAGAAAGACTTAGTTTCTCAGATCCAAGAATGGTGCACTCAGACTCTCACGAGAGGGCCTCGATAGCTGGATACGCCTGAGGGTCCCACAATGCTGGCCAAAAACGAGACAATGGCTTGGTCAAACCGACGTCAATTTGTTGAAACAGGCTCCCCTAACGACTCCCGAATCGCAGCACTGACCCTCCTCACCATCACTCCTCCAACATTACAACACCGCCCTTCTTTATGAGAAGCGCGCCAATGTGCACAGAACAAAGCAGAGTACACAGTTCCGTAGGCATCGACAGGCCGCTATGGCACACATCAGCACTCCCGACACTCTCAGCAGCAGCAACAGCTAGTACAGTGCCCCCAACAGCAGCAGCGATTAGTGCTACGGCAACAACTTCACCAACCAAACACAGCCATGTACTCCTCCTCAAGCTCAAACACCGCAGCAAGGTAACTTGAAAACAACTCATGATGATCACCGCAACCAGTAGTTGTCTATGTCAGCGGAAGATTTTCAGGGGACACTGCCATGCTGAAAACCCTTAGTAAACAGGAGTGTCGCAGTCTGCAGCAGACGGTAGCAACCACTGATCAACTGTAGCAACTGGCCTTTGCGATATATCCTTCCATAGGATGGGCAGGATCGAGTGGGCCTTCAAACTAGACCTGGCCAGATACAGCGCCGCCAAGTGCAGAGCTGCAGGTGGCTCCTATAGGTCAGGTGGCTCCCGCTCCTAACTCGACATAAACGAGCTCGGCGTAGCCTGATCAAGCCCCAGCTTCAGCTCCGATGGCCAACGGTAAAACGAACTATGAGCCGAAGCATAGCTGTCGCAAGGGAGGAGTGGTGATGGCTTCGCGATGAAGGTCCGCTTAATGCTCGCTTAGCTTGTTACGAAAACGCACAGCCACTATCCACACTTACAAGCTTCGAGTGGCCGACCGAACATCGCTGAGAGGCGAGCTGACTTGCACCTCCGTTTGCTGATAGAGGGAACAAACGTCGAGTGGGTCTGTTGCCAAACATGGGCAGGTGCACAACCCGCTGCACATTCACTACAGAAGGTCACTGCCCTGCCCGCCTTCACCATCATGCGAGCCCACATACACCGTGGCTCGACTTTCGATCCATCCCGCACCGCCAGTTTCGTACTTCCACGGCCTTGGTAAGTTCCTCACTCCTCTTTCTTCGCTTTACCCTGCCAAGGTTCGTACTTCCTCTCTCTCTCTCTCTCCCTCTCTCTCGTGTATCTCCGATGCTTGCGACTAGGACGGCGTGACATAGCTACAACCTCGGCTCATACCGCATTGTTACCTCGATTGTGCCTGTGGGTGTTTGCGAGGGCTACTCCCATCAACCTGACGAGCAACGCGCCAGTCAACAGGTAAGTCTCTATCCGCACGGTTGCCCTCCCGCTATCTATTTCAATGGGATTCACAAAAGTGAATGAATCTATTCGCAAAAAACGGCCAGGTGCGTCGAACTCTACTAACTCATATCCTACTGACTCATTTCTAAAACTAAAGCTACTGTCACGCTCGCCCGACCAACAACCCTCAGTTTAGACCTCTGCTCGCCCGTTTTCATCAAGAAAACGGGCGAGTTTCACAACATTTACTCCCGCCATAGCCGCTTCTCCCGGTACCTCCGCGCACTGACTTTTTCTACTAACTCCACTTTTACTTACTTTCTACTGATTCTAACCGCATAATCTGCTTCGCCCATCCTAAAAACCCCAATTTAACATCTTAATTCGCTTGATTCTATCAAGAATCGAGCGAAATATCAATCTTCCCGTTTCTTTGATACTCCATCCTCCATTTCTTCGCGCACATCTTTTTCCCACTAACTCCTAACGTATTATCTTACTACTAAAACTAACACTAGATTCGGATTCGCCAGCCTAAAAAACTCTTACCTACCCTCTCCCCCGGCTCGTTCTGGCTAAGAAACGGCGGGGTATGCGTCCTTTMCCCCCGCCATAGCCACTCCTCCCATTGCTGCGCATGCACCCGGCGCACATTCGCGCCCAGATTCAGCCCCCTCGTTCACCTGTTCTTCGCTGCCCGTCGCCCGCTGCCTTGCTATACGGCCCTAACGTTTTGCCGCAGCGACAAAACAAACTCCCCTCTCGTGTCTGCTCCCTCCTTTCTGCCTTCCCCATCTCGCCCGCACCCGACACAGCCCCCCGTCCAGGTTCAACCCACTTCCCCTCTACTCCGCCTGCCTAGCGCCCGTAGGTACTGCCTCAGCGCCCCCGCAGCTGCCCGTCGGGTCCTTTCTTCCTCCCTACTTCGTCCGCCCGCTCGGTCTACCACTACTCCCTGCTCAGCGCCTCGCCCGCACCCGACTCTCGTCACCCGTTGCCTCGGACAATAGCGGACCCGCAGTCCGCTACTCGGAGATATGTCGTTGGTCCCGCCTCCTCTCGAGTGGCCCTGAGCAGAGACTGCTGATGCTCATAGGAGGAGGGGACCAGAGGGGTAGTCAAATGACCAGCCCTTCAAAGAGGCTCGGTCCTAATGCTACCGGCCGCCCCCTGGCTGGTTTCACCCACCTACTGTAGCCGGTAGCGCACCTGCTGGTGGGTTCAGCCCCCACATGTTCCCACGTCAAAGGCTCGAGCACGGATATGGCTGCTACGGGGTTCCCCACAATACTATGAAGGGGTAACTTTGGCGTAGTCAGGACAACATTTCGTAATCGGACCTCAGGCAACCCGCGAATACAACGCACCCCCGTGCGTCTTTATATCAACCCCAATACCGCCTCCGAAACGGGACGCGAACAGGGGGAAAGCTAAAACCAGAAACGACAAGAGGTATAAGAAAAAAAAAACTTAAAAAAAAAAAAAAAAAAAAAAAAAACGGGGAAAAAGGAGAGGAACTACAAACACCTCGCCTCCCCCGTGGGTCGGGCCCGCCGCCATGCCCATTAACAAAATCGAGGGGGATCGTTGGGCCCTCAACCCCTCCTGTTTTGCTCCACACTGCTCCGCTGCCTCTGCGCCGACGCCCTGCTGGCCTCGATCCCCGGACCTCCGTATCATCAACCCAGTGCCGTAACCTCTAGGGCTAAGCCCAAGCCTGAGACTAGTGCCCGCAGAGTACCATACAAGGCAGTGTGGCGCGACGCTTTGCGCCAACAAACGGGTTGTGAGGTTCCCAGTGCCCGCGCCGGCTTGCTTATATCGTGCCATAATTGCCCCGCGCACCATCCTACGTCGCCCCGCTCACCGCACGAAGTCACGCCGTCGTTGTCAATGTCATCGTCCTCGCACGGGCGCTTGCCTCAGTCGCAGGAAAATATCCTTAATTCCTACTTAATCAAAAATAAATAAATAAAAATAAAACAAAGTTAAACAGGCCGGCGTCTGCGCCGGCTTTATAATCAACGACAGGGGGAAAAAAAAAATTCCGCGCGCCTCAAACCCTGCGCGCCCATACACTCTCTACTTACCGTACTGCCGCAAGTCGCGCGGCCTTCTCAACAATTCCAGGTTAAACTTGTTTTCTGTCACTTGCAACACCGCACTCCAATAAAACCCGCATTTGAAACCCGATCCAATGCGTGCGCCAACGCCCGTGCCACTCCCAATTCACACCCGTCCTCATTTTACCGTACTCATACTACTTAAAAAAAAAAAAACGGCAGGGTCACCGCTCGCCACATCACCTCACCCGGCCTCACGAACACTCGTAGTACCACCACTTGACCATACAAAAAAAAAAAAGCTCCACTGCGCCAAAACAAAATCAGCAGCGCCTCAAAACTGCCAAGAAACGGGTAGCACTTCAGCACTGTCGAGGTGTAAATCACCCGCAAAATGGAGTGCAACCTGTCGCACGGTCACACCAATACTGCGTCGAAAAAGTCCTGCCGACATCGTAAATTTTCGGCAGCACATCCGCACCAAAATGGGGATCAGCTTGCTGCAAACCAGACCGTCGACACCTCCACCAACATCGCCTTGATGTTTTCGTTGCCGTCGTGGTCCCGCAGCGTCCCAAGTACCGTTCCGTTAGACAAGCATCAACGAGAAGGATGAGGAGTAGAGTGCTCCCTACCTCGATTTATGTATGCCATCCTTGCGTTGGGGCCATGCTAATTAGGCGCGTGCGATTTCGGCCACGTGATCCAAGTGATCGTGAGGTCGAAATCGACCATGCTTTATTACTTCCAACATGGCTGCTCGAAAAGGAGCTGGCCCAAGTAGGGTGGTATCGAGTTCGATCCAAGTATCTGTCGGGTGAAAGTCTGCTACATGATCCCACTGGGCTAGCTCCTGTTACACGGTAAACATAAGCAAGTCTTCATTATGAAGAGCTAACCAGCATATAACCCTGTAGGCTTCAGCCTGCCCCTGCCGCTTAAACTGTCGTCGCCCATCCCCGAAGCAAACATGAATTCATCCGCATAGGGTGGGGCATAAGTCTTTCGCCATGCCGACGCCGGTTCGAGTTCGAGCAGGGCAATTCTAAAATAAGATAAGTCTGAATCCCCCCGCTACTCTTATTACGACTTACATGCCCAACGCGGCCACCCTTTATCCACTTAAACCCTGAGTCACTATTTTATATAGAATAGGTTTAGATTTAGTATTTCCAACAACCGTCTGCCTCTGCGGCCTTGCAAACGCAGGGTCGGTCAGTCATGCCATTGATCCTCTCCCTTGCTCTTGCAGGCCGCGAACGTCCAAACTTAAATAAAAATATTTTGACCTGTTGGTCGTGGGTGTGGTCTGAATCGACTTTTGGCAGATACCTGAATCTCATCAAGTAAACCCATTCAAACAAAATTTTACCATTAGTCAGACAATGCCCGATATTGAAAATCCCGAGCAGATACCCTTGTAAGGATTTTTGCGACACCGTGGTTGCGGGGCAACGCACAAAGAGTTGAGGGATGGACTCTATCTGATCACATCTACGGGTCGTGCAAAGCCCCTCATTATGGGGACTTTTGTTGCCAGCCACTGTGTTGTAGGGACTACAAGATGGTAAATCTGCCATAGCAGCCTTGCCTTCCTCTGGTCGGGCAAGGTCTTCTGAATCTCGCATTGTTCCTACCATTTTCGCACCATCCATCAAAGGATTAGTGTTGAGGGGATCCACTCTCTTTTATCTCACCTATCTATCAATTCCTCATATATATTTACTCTTGGCAGCAATAGCTGATGGATTGCCTTTGAAGTGATTGTTGTAGTGCAATACTCTTGTTTTAATTATAAGGGGAAGGTGTCACTCTTGGGGATCCACCACTAGTTGTTGTTTGCCCGTACTCGAGCAAAAAGGGAGGCCCACCTCCTCACTCGCGACAGTCTCAATCCCCAAATGGTCAATGCTGCATCTACGGGGCAGAGCTTCCTCCCAGGATCCTGCCAGCGGACAGCCTAACCCATCCCAACCCGACCTTACGACCCTCACCACCCATTTGGAGGTCGCATGTTTTTCCTCTGGCAATGCCCCTTCCACCTTGTACACCGTTCATGGGCAAGGGTCCCTTTTTAACTTCACCCAATCTCCTTCCTGGAAACCTCCCTTCTTCAATAGGCCCAGCCATTGCACCGGGATGACCTCCTACAATTCTCTCAACCGTTGAAGTCTACTGAACTTTAAGGGCAAGCACCTTATCATCTTTCCATCATTCCTTCAGTCCCCCTTTGGGTGTCCCATAAATGACCAACCTTGTATATCGCTCGCTCTGCCCATTGATGGTCAAACGCACCCACTCTACTTTGTCAGGAAAGGGGTCCCCTGCACTATTACATTTCAACCTATTATCGAAGATGGGTTGATTAAAAACAACACCCATGGACTCTAGCCACATGCACTAGAGTAATATATTGTCTTTCCATAACACCAACGTAGCGGACCAAGCAGAGGTTCTCCTCATATGGCCCATCATAGCCGCACTGGCGGAACACACAAGTCTACCACCACTAGGGAGGTCCTTCAATTTTTTGTATGGACCAAGCAATTGAGTCACCTCTGTCCACGACCCCCCCGTTGTTTTCAACAGGACCCAGACCAAGTTTCGAAGTTGCAGGGCAGTCATCTGCAGCCTTGGATCCAGGATTCCCAAGCCTCCCACCAATCTAGGCTGGGTCAGCTTGCCCTATGCCACTCTGCAAGTATTGTCCCGCTTCACTAGACTTCCTACCCATAGGTACACATGTATCACACTCCTTAACAAACCAAATAGTTGCCTACCTAGCATATGAATCGCCCCGACGTACGACATAGTAGCAAGCACGAAGTTGTTAACAACTCGCGTTTTGCCAAACAGGCCTAAACTGGTGCGCAATCCCCAAGCCCCCAACTTTGCAATTGCAGCTTCCATCAGCGAGGTCATCCGAGCTATGCCTCCACGTGGCGGAGTCACCGACACACCAAGAAAACAGAGCCACGGTGGGGATGTCCCATCCAGCTGGCGGGGGCGGTCCCTGTGGCATCACTGCCTTGGACTTGCCCTTACAAAAAATGGTTAGGTCGTCCTTTAGAATCTCCAATTGTTGCACTCTAGGGGAGGTGGTTGCTCATGTATATTTCACCCATTTATCTGGTTCAATCCTCAACCCCTGGAGTAGGTTGTATCTCCTCAGGATGCAACACCTCGATATATATGAAGTAAAGGGTGGGGGATAGGGACATCCCTGCATGACTAATCTAATAAACTAACACCCTTAGTTGTCACCCCATTGACCTGCATGGAAGTCTGAGCACCCATCAGAAGGGTGCACTCCGAGCCCCCAAAAATTTCCCCAATGCCTCTCCGCTTCATGCATTGTAGCATGAACGCCCACCAAACCCGGTCATAAGCCTTCTCTAGGTCGATAAGGACCAACGCGAGCAGTTGCTCCCCTTCATTGGCAATTTCCAGCACCTGGCGGATGAGGAAGACATTAGTTAGTATCTGTTTGGTTGGGACGGTGTCAAACACATTAGTCCGCCACCGCACAAGCGGGGCGGGACCCTCCCGGCCGCGTCACGCAGGAGTTGGTCTTATCCTCATCGCAAAATACACATGGAGCTTTCGCAAGCCGCTCCGGCCGAGTGCGCCAGCCATACCCCTGGCGAACCCCTACGACAAGATAGGGCCTATGCAAGGCACGACTTACCTCCACCTTACGGGAGTTGTCACCTCCCTTTGGTGGGCGTATCCCCGCCGAGCTACCAGTCCACAATACGAAAGCTAATCAGTTGCAATCGCAGAGGTGGACCAGCCGAGGGC
>BFEA01000028.1:2406207-2434710 GCA_003427395.1 Chara braunii
ACACACACACACACACACACACACACACACACACACACACACACACACACACACACACAACGGCACAACCAAACAACGCACACAATCCTAGTCCCTTTAGTAGCCATCCCATAACTTTCCGATGCGGAAGTCGGATAGGCGACGCGCGCGAGACTTAGTATAAAACCGTGTGGACGCAGGACCTTCCCATATCGACTAGCGATGTATGAATATGCAAACAGTCGCAATGATGGCGTACTATGTAGTGCCTATAATCAAGCGGTCCCTCGTGGGCTCGAGTACCGCTTATGACACTCAAGTGTCAAACTCGAAGTATCGTGAGGGTCTACCTCTTCACGATATTGAAAGGTTGAAGGAACAGTCGTGCGGCCTCCGCAGCACCTCCGGCCTTTAGGCTGAGTGTCCCGGTGGGCACGGCAGATAGGCTCTGCGTGGGGGGTGATCCCTTCGAAGCAGAGTCTAGGACTTGGGATGTCTTGGACAAGGACCTCGAATCACGGCCCAGGACTAACGTCCGACTGAGAAATCTCTTTAAGAAGCATACAACAATAAAGGGGGTTTCCCTTGAAGTTACTTTCTCAATTTCAACCTCACTTAAACCCTTAAGCGTGGGCCCCTCAGACCACGTGAACACCCAAACATAGGTATGTACGTGTACATAAAAAAAAGGGAATAAGTATGTGATGATCACTTCTCACAATCATAGTGGGACTCCTCACAGCTATATATATATATGTGATCGCAGAAAATCAAATTCAAAGTCCGAACCACAAAACATATCTCCAATCACATCAAAGAGTTAACCAAAAGTCCACCCCCTACACGGAGTCAACTTAAACCATTCTCTATATTCATACCCCTTGCTTTAGCCATGCAAACCCCAACCTTTGTCAAACCTTTTATAATTAAATACTCAGTACCTTTGTTAAATAAACATTCAATAAAAGTCCAGGTGAAAACCTTAATAAAATAATAAAACCCACCAGGGCTAAAGCCTTTTTAGGTCGAGTAATGAGAGTGGAGTGGAGTTGAGTCGTAAACCGACGAATCGGCAACCGACTTGTTATCAGTGATAACAAAAGATGATCCTCGTGGGATTAAGCTGAATCTATTACAAATCATGAATCAAACGACTTGGATCAAGAGGACCTGTAACACATGACAGGCCAATACTCAAACTAAATTCATAAGTGTATGGAGAATAAAGCTCCATAACACTTTCTCACCCAAGGTCCTCCTACAACTAAGTCTGAGCCTACCTCTAAGCCAGTACCCAACGTGAGGTAGACCTATGACAGCATCTCCCCTATTCAGGGTGGATTGTCAGAACTGCCACATGTCAAAATGTAACCTAACTTTTTTAAACTAAGAAAATTTCGGCAGCGCTTCCCGTATGAAAAGTGTCTTTCCAGAATTTATAATAACATAAATATGGAAAAAAAAAAATTATAATTATGGAAAGTTAAATTTTGTCTAACTCCCTGAATTGGTAAAAAATTGGGCAGCACTCCCTTTAGAAAAGAACACTCTCCAAATTTCTACGAAATCAGATATGCACCCGGAGTAAAACATGAGTTCAACTAAGACAAAATTTAACTAACTCCTTAGATTTGTAAAACTTTCAGCAGCACTCTCTTTAGAAAAATGTTAATCCAAGATTTATACAAAGCTAAGTTCAGAATCTAAAGTGACTTTCACTTCTCAAAGTCCAATTTTGTCTAACTCCCTGAATTAGCAAAAATTTGGGCAGCAGTCCCCTTAGAAAATTAGACTCTCCAGATTTTTACTAAGTCATATATAAAAGTGAGACAAGTTGAACTTTGAAAAAATAAAATCTGACCAACTTCTTGGTTTTGTATAAATTTTGGCAACGCTTCCCGTAGAGAAAGTGACTTACCAAGATTTATACAAGACCAAGTATAATAAAAGATCGCAGAAAATGCAGGAATTGACCTAAGTAAAATAAACTTGGCTCAGAAAATGCAAGAATTAAAACTAATTCCTATAGCTCTAGCACGTGACGAGCAACTAAAGCAACTACTTATCAACTGAAACTGTGACTAAGTAGTGATCTCACTCAGCAACATGCAAGCCAAACCACAAAGGTAAGTACTCTCATCAACCCTAAGTCAAACTGGTCAAACAATTATTCGTAGTCGCTTACTAATCTGTCCCTTATGTCCAGCTCACATAAGGCATAAGCCAGACCACCTTATCTTATGGGAACTTATCTAGTTCAACCATAGAATATCCACAAACACAGGGCACTACAACTTTTCTCTTTTTTGGGCACATGACTAGGTTAGCCAACCTAGTCACCCTCGAGCATTTAAGTATCAAAGTTATTTATAATTGTTTGCACTTTGTCTTTTAAGGTAACATATGATTAAACCAGTCATCTTAGATCAATGTTCATCCTGTCCCTTCTTAACACAATTTTATTTTTAATAAGCTATAGCTAGATCATCCAATCGTATGGAAAAATGTTTGACTAACCTGTTCATAAATAGAGTATTATAAAATATAAATAAATTTTAACATTTTGGTTCCAACATGTGCGCGGCTTCAGACCAGACCACCCAATTTTATGGGAACTTGTCCAGTCCTTTGTCTGAATTTTTCCCTCAAAAATAAAACAAGAGAGAGTCAGGGTTATCCAATCTTATGGAACGTGCCCAACTCTCCTTCGGAACTAATAAAACATAAGAAAACCCAAAAAAATAAGGCAACCAAGCCATCCAATCCTATGAAAAAAATGCTTAGTTCCTGAAAGTTAAACACAAATAATCATCGCAAGTCAAAGCAACCAAACCACCCAATCTTATGGGAACCTGTCTGGTCCTTCAGGCAATCGGAAATAAAAATAGCACTGGGTCCTCCAATTTTATGGAGACTATCCCAGCCTTTGCTTAACCCAGTCAGCCACAAGCAAAATTGTCTTCCTCCCAACCTTCCCCAGTTGCATCCCCACAATCTGCTTTCAGTCAGACAAACAAACTGAAACTGAAACTTGCACAATCATTCCTTTAATTAAGTCTGGTTTATCCTGAAAGTCAAACTGAAAGTCAAAGTAGGGATGCAGGTAAGATACTCAGTCAACCATAGCAAGACATACATGTAGGGGTTATAATTGGGCTTATAGAAGAAAAGCAAATGATTGCCTCTCAGTTCTCTGCCTCCAGAACTCCTCCTGAGTTCCGACAGAGCTCCTGCTCTCAGACTCGCACGAGAGGGCCTTGATTCTTTAACTCGCCCGAGGGTCTCGCAATGGCGGCCAAATATACAGCAACTTAGCCAACCGAAGTCAAACCGTTGTTCGTTGATTCCCCGACAATTCTTCAGATTCAACAACAATCCTTTCGCAGAAGTCTGACGTCACTTCCAACCCCACGCCGCCGCCACTTCTTACCAAATCGTTGCTATGTAACCCTAGATGGGTGTATTTTTGTGCTTTTACTCGATATGCAGACAAACCAGTGGGGACTCAGTAAGAAACTGTGCATTTAACAATCATGCGTAGCAATGACACACCTCAACAATGTATAGCGGAAGCGTAGCTCAATATGTAAAGGAAGTTTAACATGCTTA
The DNA here is from genome assembly GCA_003427395.1 of Chara braunii. Taxonomy (NCBI): domain Eukaryota; kingdom Viridiplantae; phylum Streptophyta; class Charophyceae; order Charales; family Characeae; genus Chara; species Chara braunii. The sequence continues at coordinate 2,409,796 of BFEA01000028.1, forward strand.
CTAGAGGTTCATCCTCAGCACGACATCCCAACTGCCCTTGGCAATAGTGCCTGATAACCTTTAGAGAGGACCGTAGGCATAGCGGCATGCAACATGTCACTGTGTCATCTGCAATTGGTAGGCTATACGTAGTGGTGGCGACTGCCCAGTATCACCGATATACGCCAACAAAGACGAGCAGTGTCACTGCCTGTTATAGTCAACGTTGCGCCTGTTTATTCTCCTTTAGAGACGACCCTTAGTCCTCCGAGTCATAGCAGATGTGCCCCTCAACCAAGTACCTTAGAGCAGAACACAGCGAACAGACCGTGTGCACCTACCCATACTCCTCCTCCGATCGAGCGACTGCCCAAGTCTGCCCTCGGACTGCAAACAACTGCACCCGCTAACTCGTTTGGCTGCAAAACAATCCGCCTGTTGGCTCGATTGGCTACACTCATACCAGTTCGACAAGGCTCGCTCACTCGTTCTCTCTCTTTCCCCCTCGTACTCAGCGTGCGGCTGCAGCACTGCTTACGACCTGCACAAGCGGTTATCGGGTAGCTGAAAATTCAGGAATGAAAATTATGAAGTGAGAGTTTTTGGCAGTCTGAAAATCTTGAATGGTCCTGAAGTGGTGAAAGGTTCGAAGACCCTGAAAACCACCTGTTTAGGCAGGCTGCATCCTGAAGTGGTCAAGGGTGTCTTGAAGTGGTCAAGGGTGTCCTGAAGTGGTCAAGTGAGAGTTTTGGGCAGTCTGAAAATCCTGAATGGTCTTGAAGTGGTGAAAGGTCCGAAGACCATGAAAACCACCCTTCACTACTTGAGGATGCAACCTGCCTAAATAGGTGGTTTTCAGGGTCTTCGGACCTTTCACCACTTCAGGACCATTCATGATTTTCAGACATGAATGCTCCTGAAGTGGCGAAAGGTCCGAAGACCCTGAAAACCACCTGTTTAGGCAGGCTGCATCCTGAAGTGGTGAAGGGTGTCTTGAAGTGGTGATGAAAAATACGACTGTTGTTAACCTTCTCTCATGACCCGATGCATTCGACTACCATGTTGAGCAACACACCACCTTCATCGCTAGTATGAGCGAAATCTGAATAAATCCTCCACTGAAACGCGGAAGCTCACATCACCTGTTAACAACCCCGCGCACAGATGGATAGAAGAAGGTCACTTCCGTCGTCGAAATGAGCACCGTACCGGCCAATAGGTAAGTCTTTTGTCCCCGTGGCCGATCTCTCATTTCCTCCACCGAAAACAATCAAGCAAAACCAAATGAACTTATCCCTAGAACTGGGATAGGTGTGTGACCAAATATAATCACGCAGTACCTATCTTTGACAACATCAAGACTAACGCCCTATCTCTGATTCTAAAACCACCCATTAACCCTTATTCCTCACATCCCTAGTTAGCAAGGTATCTCGCTTGGCCTTTACCAAGAAACAACCGAGATATGCAGTCCCCGCTCCCTATCTTTGTTCTTCCCCGATACCTTCACGCAGTTCGTTGTTCCTCGTGCACCGAAACTAACCTTCCTTTGTCAAAACTGAGTCTACCAATCAACTCGCGGTATCTAAAAAACCCCAAAACGAACTTTCACTCGGCTGCCTTCATGAAGAGACGGGTAAGTTACTCGAACTTTGTTCCCTCCATATTCGTCTTCACCACTTCTTCTCGCAACTCTTTTCTCCCCTCTCTCTCCCCTTACTAACTTTCTACTAATTCTACACTTTAAAACAGGGTCGCCACCTCCTAAAATCCCCGACTAGAGCCCTTCCCTACCAGTTCTCACTAAAAAGCGAGTGGGGCACGACAAATCTTCCTCGCCATAGTCTCCCCTCCTTCGTCACTTGCTCCGCCGGATGCCACCCGCGCGCCTAACGCGATTGCGCGTCCTGATTCGGTCCGCTCTCTCTATTAGCACACGCAGCGCGTATAGTCGATTGGCCTGTAGTCGTCCTCATACGGACCGAAACCTTCAGACAGGCGGATTACCATTAAGCGGCTTAGTCGGCTTTCTTCGCTCCTATACATGAGACCAACGATGGTTGACACGCCAATACCGCTATGGCCCTCGCTCCTATTTCCTACTCGATGAGCGCACCTAGAGTAGCAGTACTATGTGCCCCCTCCCATACATCACCGCACTTCTCCTGCTTTACATACACCTCGACGTTTTTCCCGTCCAGATCCAACTTTTTACATTACTTCACTACCTCTGCCCGCCTTAGTCAGCGCCGAAGAGACAACGCTCCAACGTTGAGGCAAGTGGAAGGGTGCGGCCAGCTGCAGATCTTGGAGGTAGTAGCAACATTCAAATGGGAACTTTGAAGCCCGACGTGAAAAAGAGTTCCACGTAACCGGTCGGGCACTCAGATTAGCAGCGGGCTTCCTCACTGTGCCCCGACCGCTATTCCCAAGGCCCAGCTCACCATCTTCCGAGTCCCAACCGGCATGCTTAAATTCAAACCTCTCACAGAAGACTGTGGTTGTCGATTGGTACGCCTGCAACGGGGCCTCGCTACTCCGGATTCCTTCGCTTCATGGGCCAGCCGCCCCACTGGCTCACCTGCACGTTGAACTCCTCGGTCCACGTTACGAGCCGGACAAAAATAGAGAAATTCCTCCAGCATCCCGAACGGGCCCACCAACAGCGGTGCCCGCTCAAGGTCCTCGACTGCCATGGCGGCCACTACATTCGGCGTCGTGTCCAAGCCAAAGGGACGCTGGAGCACGAAGATAATAATAATAAGTCAACAAATAATCACCTGCTTAAAAAGATCAGTCGTTCGAGAACGACTTGCGGGGAGAAAGGAACCGTTGGCACCGATCCGACTCCGCTGACGACAAAACCAAGGGGGATAGCCCCGCCAGGCCTTCAACCCCTTGGTCCCTTCACGCTACTCTGACATTTCCTACGTCGCCTCCGCTCGATCTCGATCCTTGAATCTTTTGGTTGGAAATCCCATACTGTAACCAATAGTATTGGCCAAAGGTTGGGTCTAGTACCGATTGACACCTAAATAAACAGATGTTGCGCGTCGTGCAGATCTATCGAAATATTTTCAAAATCACATTGTTGTCGATGTAGTCCTCCGCACGTTCGCACAAGTCATAGGCAAGCGCTCCAAATACAAGACATAATCTTTTTGATCCTAACTTAGTCGGAAAAATAAAAAATTTGGTCGGCGACTAACGCCGGTTTCCACAATTTATCAAAAGAAAACAGATCACGCACGCCTTAAGTCTGCGCGCCCACACACTCTCTACTCTAGTCATCCATTTAATCATTGTAAGCCCCAAACACAGTTGCACCTCATGCGGGATACTTAAACTTTAAACCAAACCTATTTTTTGTTGCTTGCGAAAACCAGGGCGGATACCCTTGTAAGGGTATTCGTACCGACAATGGCCCCGTCTGTGTGTGGTAGATAAGTGGCAAAGTGGAGCTGAGGCGATTGGCCAATATCTTCTCCAAGATCTTGTACGTAGAGTTAAGGACCGAGATCGACCATAGTTTCGTACATCGTCCTTCGGGCTCTTCTTGCAAATAAGGACTACATATACATTTGCAAGAACTAGCAGGCATTATGGAAAGTTTCCGCCAGGAACAGGGTGAAGGTGATATGGAATTCCTCATAGTAAAAGTCAAGCGAAATCCTTTCTAATCCTGGTGTCTTCAAACGAGGCAGTTCTGCGATCACCTATAGCCGCCGAAACATCTACCCACACGTCCTTTTCCAGACTACTCTTCCGGAAACAGATATTTGTAGTACTACTCCATATACCCCAACATACCCGCGATTGTATCCTTTTTACCTCTTGCTGCGTCGAACTGGTGTTTCCATGGTGGTTATAATAAAAGTTTCCTTATTTTTCTCAGTTTAGCAAAGAATCTCCTTGTTATTTTCTCCTTCACCAACGTCTAAGCAACTCTCATCCTCCTTCCTCATTTCATTGTTTCCTCCGCGTCGCTTGCCATGCCTTTCACTCCTTGATTGCTTTCACCCTCTCTTCACATCATTCCTCCTTTGTTTGAACATCCAGCGGGTCCTTATGGAGCTCCCCCAAGTTTTTTATGGAGTCTTGCCCAGATCTTTGATACGACTCGTAAGTCCATTTCAATGTTGGTTGCAATGTCTTCTTAACGTTGGCCACCTATACACATAGCCAGTTCAACTTGTTGTAAGTGACTTTACATTTCCATCATTTCCACTATTAAGTCTTTGTAATCATGCGATCATAATACTCAAGCCGCCATTGAAAAACAAGTTATAACCATAGAGTGGTCTGACGTAGCCGACGGACAAATCTTGACCTCCTTGCAGCTATTGACAATATCACGGGTAGGCCATATAAAGTCAATCCTGGTTTTTTTCGCTGCATGGGACCCAATGTAGCTATACTTCATATTGTTTGAGTGCAATACTCGGTACACATCCTTATATGCCAACTCCGCCATGGCCATTTGAAGTGCAACCGAGTCCAGCTCCATTATCTTAATTCCCCTAACGTTCAATCCGGACAAATACCTGTGTGAAATCCTCGATAATTATAAAGTTGTTCACCTCCGGTAGCAGCGTTGCAGGCCTTCCCACATTCTTCTCCGTTCGCTCCCGTCAGTCAGGACGTAGATCGTTTTGGAACTCAAATCTCCTAATCCCATTTCAACAAAACCCATGCTCACTTTCACCTTGAGTCATAGAACCAATCAGTCACCTACCTCGAAAGTGGGGGGGGACCAGAAGTGCCCCCCCCCCCCTTCATCCCTCGAGTTGTAGCCCACAACTGGTGTCCCTTCCACCATGGTAGGGGAGAGGTGATTTTGTGTTCCTCCAACTTCGTCTCCTGCACGAACACCACTTCAATCTGTATGTTTTTAACAAAGGATATGAGTTCCTTTCGTCTGGGTTTATCAATTTTAGCCCCATGCCTTTAATATTCCATGTAAGTAATTTCATATGATTGAGTTTTTTACTCCCACCGATGGTCGAACATACCCACCAAGTTCCCACTACGTTAATCCCTTTGGACAACCCCTCCCAAATTGCTAATGAAAAAAACAAACACAATTACCCACCAAACCCGTGCTATGCCCAACCTAATCACCTACACATCCTCAAGAAAAAGAACGACATACATTTTTATGTGTCGAGAAAGGGTGCCCATCCCAGGGCCCCCACGGAAAAATAGTCTCTCGATCTCTCCCTTTTACCTATTGCCTATCCTAAAAAAAAATTATCACTCCCGATGTACTCGTGGATAGGGAGCTTCGCATTAATGCTCCTCAAGATCGACATGGTGGAGTCGTGTACTATATGAAACTCTCATGGTCGTGCTACCGGTTTTTATCCTTAGAACGTTCACCCATCTAGCTTTGTGTAACCCCAAGCCAGAGAAATCTGACATGCTCGGAGTGATAATCAAAAGTCGTTGCCCATACGAGTGAATCTTATAAACTTGTATGTTGAAGGAGGGGGAGCCTTGCAACATCGTAATAGCGACTCACCCAGTGACAAACCTGTTGGACTACCAACCTTTCCTACAGTAGAGCAGTGACCTTTATCACCAACATCGCGTTCCTTCCTTTCACATGGGGGTTCATGTGCCCACCAAAGAATGAAAGGGTAGGCATAACCGTCACCTGCCACCAAGATATTCGTTAGATTGCTCGGGGCTATCTCCTACCCCACCCTCCCCCCTTCATTTTTCCCTTGCTCTATCCCATCGTCAGTTGCGCCCATAAAGACACTCCATCCACTATTCAAAATTTTACTCCCCCTACTTGTTTTTTCCTTGTCCAATGCTTCCCGACATATTTCTCCCACCTCGTCACTCCGCAGTTGATGACCATCTTCCTCGTCCCTACAACCCTTCTCTTCACCCAATCTGCCAAATCCTTTGCTTCCCCACGTTTCTCTCCAAACTCGTCACTTCTCAACTAATGGTCATCCTCATCGTCCCTGCAACCCTTCCCTTCACCTAATCTGCTGAGTCCCTCCCCATGGTTGTTGTCCATTGACCTTCCCCGCTCTCTTCCTCACTCTCAACATCACCTTCTCTACTGTCTTTCCCAACTTCCTCCACGGGGCCACCAACAAACCATTTTGCCTCCCCACCAAAATCATTTCCACTATCATTCATCGCCTTCCGATTGGGTTCCCACTGTTGACTTGCACTTTTTTGGCCAGACCCTTTATACCCCCTCTCCCTCCTGAACAATGTCCTCATAATCCTGTTGCATCGGGGAGTTGACCACGTCACCACTTCCAGTCTCCCCCCTTCTGATTTTGTAAGCTCCTCGCTTTTGTTGCCATATCGCTGCATCAGGGGGCCTGCGGCGTCTCGACTCACCATCCTCTTCCCTCCGTACTCCATAGACTTATCCTTCCATTCATCGAAACTTACGAATGTCTTCCCTTCCCCTACCAGATCAACAATTTGTTTCTCGCGCTCCCTCGGTGGGGGTGAAGCCACCTTTGGTCCGACACTCCTAGGCCAGTACCTGGGAGTTTGCACTTTCGCTCGTATCTTGGCAATCTACAACGAGGATGTTTACCTTTTCCTTCCTTGTCAAGTCTCACCATGCCTTGTATTGCTCCGCCGATCCAACTCTCTCTGGTATCCTCGACTGATACAAGTGGACTCTTGCGAGACCGACATACTCAATGGGACATCTTCTCAACCAGCTCCCTAGTTGGCCTCATTGCGACCTACTTTTTCCTTCTCGTATGCCTATCTTAATTTCGCTCTCACTTCCCTTGCATCCGGCCTTGCTCCCGTCGACTTTCCTCTTCTGTTTGAGTGTCACACGTGACACACGACCAGATACCCTCTAAGGCACAACCTATTCTGAGAGAAGGTTAACAACAATCGTATTTTTCATCACCACTTCAGGACTCCCTTCACCGCTTCAGGATGCAGCAGCCTGCCTAAATAGGTGGTTTTCAGGGTCTTCGGACCTTTCACTACTTCAGGACCATTCACGTCTGAAAATCCTGAATGGTCCTGAAGTGGTGAAAACTTCGAAGACCCTGAAAACCACCTGTTTAGGCAGGCTACATCCTAAAGTGGTGAAGGGTGGTTTTCATGGTTTTCGGATCTTTCATCACTTCAGGACCATTTATTATTTTCAGACTATCCAAAACTCTCACTTGACCACTTCAGGACACTCTTCACCACTTCAGGATGCAGCCTGCCTAAACAGGTAGTTTTTATGGTCTTCGGACCTTTCACCACTTCAGGACCATTTAGGATTTTCAGACTGCCAAAAACTTTCAATTCAGAATTTTCATTCCTGAATTTTCAGCTAGCCGATAACCGCTTGTGCCTATTCTACAACTACACATTTCACCTTCCCCTCCCCCTTTCCATCCATTGTAGGTTCATGACATTTTAACTACCTTCACTTTGGTGGTTATGAATTGGCCAATACTAAAAGGTTGATGCAAAATGTTCCACAATTCAATAAAAAACATAATTGTTCATATATTTATGAAACCTGTTAAAATAACTGAGAAGCTGCATTTGAAATATATCTATATATCTATATATGTATAATCCAACTAAGTAGATAAATAACCTGGGCTACCAGTCGTGCCGCCTGGGTCCCCAAAGTTGGCACGGGACCTGCCTCGGACGCCCGACCATATAACTGGGTCGGGCAGGGTCCCAACCGATATCCCACAAAAAACAAAATAAAAAGTTAATTTTTTTTTTATTGAGGGTTACTTCCAAAGTCTTCACAGAATTTGAAATAAAAATAAAATAATGGATGAAAAATCATTTCACCCTGTTTCCAGAGTTCCTCCTGAACTTCGGCAGAGCTCCCACAATTGCTCTGTTATCAGCCTATGCAATTAATTGTGTGGACCCAAAGTTCGCAAAAAACAGGATTATCTTACTGGAAGTACGCCATAAGTCACTTATAGTCGAAGAGATAGGTGTTTGAGAGGATCAAACAACCATAAGAACGGAGGAGGATGGAGGAGGTAGGCACCATCACAAAGTGATAATGTCTCTCTCCTTTCGTTATGCCTCGTATTCTCTTCCTCTCCGACCCTTGTTTAATACATGATGTTTAATAATAGCAATAGTAAAACAACAAAATAACCAATAATAATAATAATAATAACTGGGTAGAAAGCCGTACGCGTACGAACCCAAAATCGCGTGTACTCGTACAGAAAAAACAAAACACAAATATGAAAAAAACGTATGTTGTGCAGAACAATGATACAAACAACATTTGTCTGAGAGTCATACCCGAATTCCCAACCAATCTTGATTTAAAAATCAAAAACCTTAAAGAAAACTTTAAAATAATAATAATAATAAATTATGTTTAAATAGTTTTTAAATTATTATGATAATATTACCTTTTTTTTAGTTTTTAATTTCTTACTCGAGTTTGATTGGGAATACGGGGATGACTCCAGGGCAAAAGTTGTTTGTATCATGCATAATATATATTTGTTATAGAAGTTTATTTTTTTTGTGTCTTTGATTTTTCACTCGAGTTTCGTACAGAATTTGGCGATGAATCTCAGGCAAAAGTTGTTGCAAATATCATTTTGCATAACATACTTTTGTTTCAGATTTGTCTGACAACGGTTTGTTTTTTTTTTTTTACGTATTCTCACGTACGGGAGGACATTTACACGCGTACGTGTCGTGTTGTCGGGGCAAATACCCTCACAAGGGTATTTGTCAAGGTTTTTCAATGTCAGACGCTGTCTGACCTTTTTTCTTTAAATCGAAGGACTTGATGAGACTGGCGTTTGCTAAAAAGCTTATTCAGATCTGACCTATGATTGAGAGACAAAAAGTTTTCAGACTTTAGTCCGGACGCGTGTGGCGCCCAGGAGTAACGAATGTGAACGGCAATGCTTCGCGTCTGTCAAAGCCGCAGGAATGTGCGGATAAGGGACTGCTAAAATTAAACCTATCCTACCGCGGCACACTCAGCATGAGCCGCCCGATTGAATGGGCGGCAGTGTGTGTGCTGCAGGACCAGAAGACCGTCGTACCGACAACGGCGCAGCTAGCATTGAGAAAGGAGGCCGACAAGGCCTGCCTTTGGTCGTGGTTGGGTAGCCTGCTGGGCTGCTACCCTTCATATAGAAGAGTAACAGGCTTAACTTCTGTGAAAAGGAGCTAGCCTAGTATGTTACCATGTCAAACTCTTACCGTGTTGATACCGGGATCGAATCCAATAGGCCCTACTGGGCGCAGCTCCTTTTGGAGTTGCCTTTCTATAGGGCGCGGTCAACCTCGAACGCCCGATCACGAAGATCGCGCGACCAAGATTGGTCGCGCGAGATTAGCGTGACCCCTGCGCAAGTATGACACGCACAAATCAAGAAAATGGCCCAAGTTTTTTTTCGATTCCCTTCACTCGGGTCTGTATTTCAACAAGTTTACTGCCGTTGGCATAAGCCAACGGCTTCAATATTACTGCGCCAGATGGCGCAGAGAGATGTGGTTGGGGACTTACAGTCCCCAGAGAAGGCCCGTTGAAAACGGGCAGCCATTTTCTTTTAAGTTTTCTTTTTGTTTTTCTTTTCAGTTATTTAGATTTTTTCTTTAGATTTTCTTGTTATATTTTGTTAGATTTTTTCCTTTTTTTTTTTTTTTTTTTTTTTGAATGCCCGTTCATTTCAAACGAACGGGTGACTAGACTGTTTCGTCGGGGTTGCGCCAACTCATCAGGAGGTTGGACCTCGACAGTCCAATCGTTGCGCGTGAACCTTACGCTGAAGGCAACCAGGTGCAGAGAAAGAGAGAAGGGGAAAGAAAGGGGGGGAGCCACCAAACTTACCTATGGTTGGCCCCTCCGTGCAGCTTTCAACAATAGGATAAGCAAAATCGAATGAATCTCCCACCAGAAAGTGGGAGAATACATCCTCGCGTGCAGTGGCGAAGCCACTGCTACAGCTGCGACCAAGGAGGGTTGTGCCAGACTGTTTCGTCGGACTCTCACCGACTCATCAGGAGGTTGGACCTCGACAGTCAGCCCCTGCGCCTGAACCCGGCGCCGATAGCGTCTAGGTTCAGGCATATATAGAGAGAGAGAGAGGGGGAGAGAGGGAGAGGGAGAGAGAGCGAGAGGGAGAGAAAAAGAGAGAGGAAGGGTACCTACCCTACCTACCTACCTACCTATCTGGTTGACCCCGTGGTACTTCCAACGATGGGATGACCAAAATCGAAGGAATCTACCCCAAGGACAAGGGGAGATTCACGCTACAGATAGAAAAGGTAAGTTGTTGTTTTTTTTGCTTTCTTCTTTTGTTTTTGTTTGTTTCTTTTTCTTCGTTTTTTTAGCTCGCCCACGTCACGTGGCCGTTGGCGTATAGAAAGCAGGGGAAAACGGGGAAGGATGAAACGAAATAAACAAAGAAACTGTAAAAAAAAAACAACAACAACAACAACAACAACAACAACGAGGCAGCTGCCTCGTGGAAACAAAAACGAAAAAAAACAGCCTTTTCGGCTGTGTGGGAGCAGAAAGGCTCCCCACCCCATTCAGGGCGAATATTTGAGGCCGCGAGATTTTAAATCTTGCGGCTCACGATGCGCGCATGAGAATGGGATTGTGAAGTTGGTTGAAGAGAGGAAGGGAGGAGGGACGTGAGAAATGGGAGAGGGAGGTCCTACTCCTCCCAGCCTGCCAACTGCCCTCCCCGTTTTTAGGGGAGGGTAGCAAAAAGTTAGGGAGGACTGTAGCATGCAACTGCATGAACCTGTCTGAGAGAATGGCCAGGCGCATGCAGTTAGAATAGTTTTTTTTTTTTTTTTTTTCTTCTTTATTTTTTTGAGGACACTTGTCCTCACGTGGTGCTACCTCTGGCAGAAACTGCCAGAGGTAACTGTCAGGCTCCCGTTTTTGAAGGGAGCTTGAAAATTGAAGGGCCACTAAGGAAAAGGCTAGGTGCAGCCTATTCCCTGATGTATCTGCCCTGGGAAAAGGGTCCAGATACATCAAATTGTAAGGGGTTGTATCTCTCCAACCCTTTATCAGAAAAATAAAGGAAAAACAGATTTAGAAATGGTAGAAGCCCAGCTATCTCGTGAGATTCCGAGATAGCTGGGAAAAAGAAAAGAAAAATAAAATAAGGGCAATTAAAGAAACTGCCCCACACTAAGGCTGTGGCTGTGGTGCGACCACAGTCAGCCCTGGATCTTGGCAGATCAAGGGCTCACAGTGAGCCCGCGATTTTGCCTCGGGGCTGGAGTGACGTCCAGCCCTCCTCAGCCAATATAAAACAGGCAGTTGCCCCCCAGCTGCCACACAATGCAATCGTGATGCCAGTGTGTGACGAGCACACTTGAGTATTGCTGGTTGCTGGAGCTGCTGCCTGAGGCAACGTGAGGAGAGGCTGGAGGTCTGCAGAGGAGCGCAAGGAGAAGAACTGGGCAGCCATAGCTAAGGCAGGGGGCACTCTGCTCCCCTCCCCTCTGGCTGGTGTTGGTCCCACGGGACAGACCCAGTGGCGCTGTGGGACTACGGCAGTACGGCACAGTGAAATTTAGGCCTGGGGCCCAAATTTTACTAATTTTGGCCTGCTATTTTTTTTCGGCAGCGGTACGGAGGTGTTGTCGAAATTCTGCGGCGGCGGCACGGGTTTTTACAACAGCGATATGGAGGTGCTGCCAAAATTTTGCGGCGGTAGTTCTGGTTTTCTCGGCGGTGATGCGGAAGCGCTGCCCGGATTTTGCGGCGGCGGTTCTGGTTTTCTCGACGGTGGTGCGGAAGCTCTGCCGGATTTTTGCGGCGGCGGTTCTCGTTTTCTCGGCGGTGATGCGAAACCACTGCCGGATTTTTGCGGCGGAGGTTCTGGATTTTTTCGGCGGTGGTACGGAAGCGCTGTCGGATTTTTGCGGCGGCAACTCCGGTTTTAACGGCGGCAGTGCGAAAGCGCTGCCGGATTTTGTTTGCAGCGTCAGTATCGGATTCTTGCAGCGACGACACTATTTTCACGACAGTAACGACAATATTTTTGCACTAAGTGGAGGTGGGACATTGACACAGAGGAGGTGCGTCTAAGCGGTGTTTTATTTTGAAGTGGCGTGAGGGTGACGCCGCTGAGACGCCGTGCTTTAAAACCAAGTGGCGGTAACAAGAAAACGCCACCAGGTTTTTGGGAGGCGATCGGTGCTGAGAAGGTACTCTGGCAAGCGATCGTCAAAGGAAGTGGTGTCGATCACTTTGGTGGCGACTGGGTGCGACAACCTTCTCGTCGGGAGAGCGTACTTCTATACGGTTTTCTTGGGTATACCGTTCAACTTCACTCAAGGTCAGTTAACCTGATTCAGTTCCCTTCACACCTGTGTGAACCCGCACTTGCTTGACCTTAACTCTCTTAACGTTCATTGAAAAGGAAAAGGAAATGTGTGTTAGCGTGTGTTATGAGGAGTCTGGCGATGGCAAAGGAATGTATGGTGGTATGTGTGATCTGGCTTTGATTGCAGGTACAACATGTGGGCTGAGATGGATGAGGGTGATGATGGTGGAAGAATGGTTATTTTCTCACCTTTTTACTTATGACTGCGTGTAAACTAAAGGGAAAAGAAGACGACGAAAATGAAGCGGGCACAAAGAAGAGAAGCGCAATTTAACTTAGACTTTTTCCCGAGGTCACCAATTATTTCGCGAATGACCCTTTCTATCTACGCTTGTCCATCTGAATGATCCTTTCTTTACAATTATCTTTTTCCTTCGTCTAAGTTGCTCCTAACGTCAGGCGGCAAGAGTTTCTTTGCCCATCGTGTAGATATTTTTCCTTTTCCTATGAGGCATCTGGGGCGGGGGTTCGTTGCCTTAGGGGCCGGCCCTGTTATCGACTCAGAGTGGACCGCTTTGCGGGGGGGTACCATGCTGTTGCGGTGGAGTCAGCCCGACTTCTGAGTTCCGACGTTCACTCGGACGAGGACGAGGGGTATCCCAGACCACCTCCTAGGGGGATGGATAAAAGCATCTTCACGAAAGGACTTTAAGTTCTTGATGCCTTGCGTAAGGAGAAACTGCCATAGCACTCATTTTGTGGCCGTTCTAATGAGCCACTGACGTATGGGGAATTGGTGCCACAAGCAGCTCATTTCGTATCCTACTATCCAAACGGAGTGTATTTAGATATTCTCGACGTGGCTGGCCGTGCCATAAGAAGCACGGGCCAGAAGGAAGGTAAATGTTTTAGTAATACTTAGTTGTAACTTGATCACTTTTGTCTTCACTTCGTTCAGATGGTTGTGGGAACGACGGTCTGCTACCTTTTCCACAATCGTGATGCAGCGGCGGAACGGGTCGAGTCTCGGAGACTTAATGGAGAGAGATTAGAGAGGATAGGACGGTTCGTCTACAATCCTTATGAATTATACTCTGAGGAGGACGTCCCGCGGTTCTGGGGAGACAGTGCTCGAAATCCCCCTAGACGACTTATTTTTAGTTTAAGAACCGGACTGGACATCCTACACTATGAGTTTGCGCCACCACTGCCCAAGCGTGATTTCGCTAATATGAACTTAGTGGCGATGTAGCCATACGAGATTAATCCACGAATGAACGAGATCCCCGAGATAAAGCCGACGTTCATTCGTTGCGTACTGTGGTTGAACGAACGACAGGGGTATTTCTTCGGCATATATCACACAAGGCGGGTGCGGGCAAACAGGTTCAGTATTCTACGAGTTGAACCTTTCTCTGAGTATGCATGGCAGGATGAGGAGGACGAACTCGAGGAAGGAGTACGTGACTAATGTAATTTCTGTTCTGACACGCAGATGCCTGGAGCACGACGAGACTTGACGACCCTGAGGTACCTGCTAGTTCGCAACACACATGAGGTCGATCTTATCAAAGGAGCGAAGCAACTTTTACGGGTTCGAGCCGGTTCTCCTACGGAATGGACTGGCTTCATCGGATTATTACGAAACGGCGAGGGATTTTTTCCCACTACTCGCACGGATTTCCGGGCAAATACGGTTCGGACTCAGGATGAGTTTTTCACATATACCTTGTATTTCCACCGCGTGAGTAATCTCCAATGTCTCTCACGAGTCATTGTGAGTATCACGATTACCTCGTCCAGCAGACGTTTCGGCGCCATCCGGATCCGGGATACTGAGACCAGACACGTGTTTGGACTCAGTCGGCCTTTCCGAATCATAGTATGGAGACTAGCCTCACAGATGACCTCCCTATATGGTACTCAGATTTTTAGAGTCATGCGAAGAGGGCGAGCGACAACCCTGGTACTTGACAACGACGAGTGTGCGCGTTTGGATTTGTTGGAGGCACAGGTGCGCGGAGGACGACATAGTTACCAGGGTTAGACTCCGTTTTTTGAAAATCTTACTCAGATTCCAGAAAACCTCTTGCATAGACCAAATCCCGTCGAGAAAGTCATATGATTATGACTTCACGAGGTAATCTCAAAAACAAAAACAAAAACACTTTATGTAGTTAGGACCGCCGGATGGATAGTATTCGGATTACCCCGATGATTTCACTATCATGCTTATGCATTGAGGGGTAATCGTTCGCATAAAAACAAGCGGAATAAAGTGAAAAGCGAGACATCTGAAAAGAGATGCAAAGCGTAGTAATGAGAACGAGGTAGTGAGAGACGGAGCATTTCTTTGTTGAGTTACTTGGGGTTGGAGATGAATACTTCGTCATTCGTGGAACATAAAAAGTAATTATTGTCCAAGAGGACAAAACGACCAACAAAGTTTTCACACACTTCTTCAAGTAGGTGCATGGTACGGAAATGTGGTCGGACCAAAAATTCAAACATCGACCAGGAATCAAATCACTTGTTGATCTGCATGGTACCAGTGATATTTACTTGCAGAAGATAATCATGACGAGTTTTAGTAGTCATGATAGGAAGATCAGTCTTAGTTTATTTCTTTAATTTATAGTCTTGGAGTGACAATATAAAAGTTTTTCAGTCATACAGGTTGAAAAAGAGACACTTTGGCAAATCAGCTCATCAAGTTCATGATTTGGATTGTGTGATTTTATTTTAAGGTATAGGGATTTTTATTGTTTGATTGCTAGAGACTAAAGATTGTTTTCACACTTGGTTGAGACTGTCCTAGTCGAACGGCGTAGGCTTCGTACTTGGGAGATCAGCGCCCCAGGGAACGAACGGCGTTCAGGTTCATTCGGCAATTGCCAAACATTTCCTAGACTGCAGCGAGACGAGCAAACACCCTCGGTTGATCTACCTCTGCGATCGCATTTAAAAGCCTTTGTACGTGGGTCAGTAGCTCGGTAGGGATACACCCCTAAGGGTGGTGACAGCCCCTTAGGGATGCAATTTTATGCCCCGCGAAAACCTATCCTGTCGTAGGGGACCGCGAGATGTACAGCTGGCGCACCCGGCTAGAGCGGCGAAGGAGCGATGCAACCACGTCCGTCTCGGCGGCTCGCGGAAAGTTATGCGTCGATCCTTAGTTGTGTCTTGAAGTTATGTTTTAGGTAAACTCCTGCGTGACATGCCCGGGAGGGCCCTCGTTTTTCGCGCGAGGGCCGATGCGCTCGACAGCGTACAGGAAGACGTGTACGCACAACCCCCGTACACATACGTCGTTCAACCCATAATAATAATAATAATAATAATAATAAGCGAATAATAATGATAATAAGACAATAATAATCGTAATAGCTAGGCTACCAGCGTGGTCCGGGGACACTTGCCTGGCCGACCCGAGCCAAAAATATTTAAAAAATAAATAAATAAATAAATAAAAATATTTTTTATTTGGAAAATTTTGAATAATTTTGATGTGACCTTGGAGCAAACGTTGTTCAGTTTATTTTCCTGCATAACATAGTTTTTTGTGGAGTTTTTTTTTTTTTTTTTTTTTTTGGTGAGATTTTCCCTGGTCCTTGCGCGGGCTGGCCACCCAGGATCCAGGCAGCCCGGCTGGTAGCCTAAGGTAATAGTGTAATTAGTAAAAAAAAAACATAATGATAATAATAAGAAAAATAAGAATAATATCAATATTCATGATGATAACAGTAACAATAATAATAATAATAATAACGAAAATAATAATAATAATAATAATATTGTGACCCTGAGGCAAAAATTTTCATTTTATTTTTCTGCATAATGTAGTGTTTTTTCGGATTTCTTAAAGTTTTTTTTTTGGGGGGGGGGGGACCTTCCTTGGTCTTTGTACAGCCTGGCCACCCGAAACCCGAGCAGCCCGACTGGTAGCCTAGTAATAATAATAGTAATAATAATAATAATAATAATAATAATAATAGTAATAATAATAATAATAATAATAATAATAATAATAATAATAATAATAGTGGTAATAATCCGTCAACTATTTTGAATGATCTTGCAAGGAGCAAGGGATCAAAGAAAAGAAAGACGTATTATTGATGTATCACTTGTCAGAGATCTTTCCCCATTTCACTTATTTTCTCCCTTCACTTTTTGAGTGCGCCAGTCATACCTCTCGCGACCCCCTACGACATGATAGGGTCACGTGAGGTACAACTTACCTCCACTTGCGGGAGCTGACACCATCCCTTAAGTGGGCGTATCCTCGCCGAGCTACCAGTCCACACTACGAAAGTTTTTACATGCAATCGCACTGGTGGACTAGCCGAGGGCGTTTTCTCGTGTGTTGTAGCATAGGGGGTACAAGTGGTCGCACTCCTCTATCAGACCCATACGCGAGCTTACGCACTGGGGGGCTAAAGTCCCAAGCGCGATTTGTCGCCAGTCAACTAGGACGCATCCTTTTTACCACGCGTTACACCACGCAAAAAATAAAGAATTAAGTTACTCACACAAACACTCCTAGTCCTTTTATCATCCAGCCCATAACCTTCTCAACACTGAATCAGTTAGGCGTCATGCACGAAACTCATAATAAATATCGTGCGGGCGCAGACTTGCTCATATCGACTAGTCCTGTTTGAATAAAAAAATAGTCTCAATGATGGTGTACTCTGTAGTACTCATAAGCGCGTGGCTCTCAACGGTTTCGAGGGTCGCGTTCGACACGCAAGTGTCGGCTGACACGTGCCTTGAGGGGTTAATCTTTCGACGCTACATAACCACCAAGGCGGTTGGGAACTACACCCTCTTGTGCACCCTGCGAAGAGTGGGTGGTAGACAGGTTCAAGCCTATCGTGGAAATCGAGCATTATTGTCCTGGAGACGATCTCCTTCAACGGGAGTCTACCACCACGGACATTAACGTCCAACTATAAAAATTAATAAGAAAAATCAATCAGAAAATAAATAGACATTAAAAAACCTACATTAAAATTAGAACTCGAGATAAGATAAAATAGAGAAAGATATGCAGATCGTGCGACACATGGTTCATTATCACTGCCTCCAAAGTAAAACTTGTACACCGAGCTCCAAATAGTAACCTGCATAAAAGACGAACATATACGAAAGTCACATTGTCATACACCAATGTAGTAAACTTTTCTATTTCGTGTAACTCACACCACGCCTCTCACACTCAAGCCTCAAACATTGTTAAACTTTCCATTAAAACTCAACAGTTCTTTATAATGGTCATTAAAAGAAGTCCGGTTAAAAACCCTTTAAGAAACACATCAAATCCCAAGGCTAAGGCATCAAGTTGAGGTGCAAATGCAAACAAAGTTGTGTCATGAGCCGAGGAATCGGCAATCAACCAATCGACCTGTTATCAGAAGATAACAGAAAACGATCCTCGTAGGATCGACTGAACTAATCCGATCTTGAATTAAAACGACTAAGAAGGACATATTACACAACAGAGGTTAAATCTCAAATATTTAAACTTTAAGTGTATGAAGATAAATAGCCATATCACATGTCACTCAAACTCTTATAAGACCAGATCTTAAATTTATCTCTCAAATAGACCTTAGAGAATAAGGAAAATTATTGCAACGTCTCCCCTATACAGGGTGGATCGTCAAGACTTCTCCTATCAAAATGTAATCTAACTCTTCAAAACTAAGAAAATTTCGATAGCGCTTCCCATAAGAGAAATGTTTTTTTTCTAGGCTTCATTTTCATGCACACGGGCGCCCCCGGCTTGCATGGATCCTTGCACAACTGCACAGTCGTGCGGGTCCCCCGTATGGGTCCCGTGCGGCCACAAGCGGTTAACGGGTAGCTGGAAATTTAGGAATTAAAATTTTGAAGTGAGAGTTTTGGGCATTCTAAAAATCCTGAATGGTCAAAAAGTGGTGAAAGGTCCGAAGACCCTGAGGCAGATAGCATCCTGAAGTGGTGAGTATGTCCTGAAGTGGTGAAAGGTTCGAAGACCCTGAAAACCACCTGTTTAGGTAGGCTGCATCCTGAAGTGGTGAAGGGTGTCCTGAAGTGGTGATGAAAAATACGACTGTTGTTAACATTCTCTCTGGAATTGATAAGTAGTAAAAAATTTTCATGTAAATCAATCCACTACTTGTGTATGTCAGGACAAGAAGAAGAGAAAGGAAAAAAGAGGGTGCTTCAGCGGGAGCGACTCCAGAAGTCCTAAAAGAAGTAGACTAAAGGGCAAATACTGCAGAAATAAAAAATTAGAAAAGAAGAAGCTTCGCGTAGACCCAATTCATTAATAAACTCTTAAGGGAGGAAACGCCAATGACATGAATTGATCTCAACTAAACTACCGTGTAAGCACCGAAGGGTGTGCTTATCCACAGGAGAGAAACTGTAAGGACTGAAAGTAGGGGAAATATGGTTCCCTAAGACAACTTAAGACATAGGCAAGAAACTCCTTGAACAAAAGGAGAAGGAGGGACAAACGACTTAGGGTAGGTAGAAGCTAAGGGGTTAGACTTTGGGATGTTGATCCCAAAGCTCACATGCCAGATCTAAGGGTTTGGCCCTTAGGGATCAATATATAGGAAATCGAGTGGGGGTGTTGAATCTTTGTTGACCTGTGTGTGTGCAGGTCCATGTTTTGATCTACTGCGATTGAAGGAAAAGTCCTACAAAGAGGACTCAATTTTTCTGTTATCTCTCGATAACAGGTCGGTCGTCGCCGATTCAACTTTTCCCCCCTTGACTTGATACCCACGTCTCAAATCAAACCCTGTGGTCAGTAACACTGTCACGTGTGGTCATTGCCTAAATGATCCGAGTCACTCTCAAGGGTGCTTTGAAAAAATGTGAGGGAGGTGGGCTTACGTTTAAGGAAAGATAGAGCTGTCATATATGGTTTGGGGAAGTGAGAAACAAGGTCAATGGTTGATGGTTGACGTCGTTAGTACATGGCATGTGAACTGTCTTTGCATTATTCTGTGTAGGTCTGTCTTGTGCGTGGTTTGGATTGAACTGGGTTTGACCTCATGAAGAGTCTTGGACACACAACACTTGTGAAAGTGGAAAGGGTTCTCGGCGCTAATACCTCTATATTCATTATCTATCCTATATAACTTTTGTAATATCTGATGTCCAGTTTAGTCATGACCTGTCAAATATAATAAAATGTCCTAGGTAGTAACATGATTTGATTGGTACCTTGGCAGGAGAACAACACATTTTCAAAAGCGGATAAAGACAACCTTATAAAAGTTTGACCTGAATATCTAGAAGTCCAGGATAGGGAAACACATCCTGAACCTGACTTGACTAACGGGTCAGTCTTATACATCTTACTTCTCGTACCCCATTCCTATGCTGCGACGATCGAGCAAACGCCCTCGGTCGACCTACCTCTACAAAGACATGTAAAAGCCTTCGCACGTGGACCGGTAACTCAACAGGGATACGCCTACCTAAGGGTGGTGACAACCCATTGGGTGAAGGTAAGTTGTACCTCGCGGCGCCCTGACCTGCTGTGGGGCGTCGTGAGAGGTATAGCACACGCGCACGGTCGGAGTGGTGACTGGTTTTTTCAATAACTCTGGAGAAACATCCTGCGTAACACGACCGTGAGGTTCAATGCTCCCCAACAGGGTGTGGGACCACCGCGCGCGACAACGCGATACTTCCTTCTCTGCTAGACCTTTTCTGTTTGCCCGACGTCCGATTGTTCTGCCTCCTTCCATCCGATGTTCCCCCTTTTGCTCCTCGTATGCCAGAGGTGTAGAAATTTTTTATTCTAGTTAATTATTTCACTAGGGCGAAAGGGAGTCTTATGTACTCTCTCTCTCTCTTGTACCTTCCCCTCTTTCTTGCGTTACCCCTCGCCCTTGTCCTATGTCGTCATCTTGTTGCCATCCTCATAAGTTCGGTTGTCCTTCATAGTGATGATTGACGCCTCTTATGCCGGTCAGATCTAGTGACAATTGTCCTCCTAAGTATGGATGGTTGTACCCTCCGAAGAGTCCTCCGCTTGGTACACCTTGCAGGTCTGTATAGGCTCTTGGTGGGAGACCATAACCACTCGGTGGGATAGTTTGACCGTATTGGCCTTATGCCGCCCACGACATAAATGACGAGGGGTCATTTGTCATCCCGAATCCAAAGCCCATCTGCTCCGTCCCTGGAACTTTCTGTCATAGAATCACGCTTGGAGGATAAATATGATTAGTACGGCTATGTGCCATTCCACTTGGTGGTTGACTAGTCGGATCTCTTTATTCCCCTCCCGATCGACTTGGCTTTGGCCCCAAAGGACACTGGTACCCCTGATGAGTGACCGACTCTGTTTGTTGAAAGCCTTGCAAGCGTTCTTGTGAAACTCCATTCTGCTGTTGTTGTAGGTTTTTGCGGTATTGATCCTCCATATGGAAGAAGGCTTTACATCTTATGCAGCTTGGAGTCCCTGATGAAGTGAGGTTCACAATCAAAGTATCTCCTTCGAAGGTCATAACGAAGATTTTGTCCTTCATGTTCACTCAAGATGCCGGTTCCACATTGAACTTGAGATTAAGTAGCGACGGTTTTAATCGATCTGGCTCTGGTGGATAGTAGGACTGGACCTATCGCTTTATGGATTTGAGCCTCCAGGTAAAACATAGCGTAAAGAGGCACTTGCTGCCACAACCCAAAAGGTGGAGTCCTCTTCTCTTCTCCCCTGCTCTTGTAGTTGAGCCCTCGTCAACCATGATTTAAACTCCAATACATACCGCGTGCTTCGAAGGGTAATCGCGTCTTGTCCTTTGTTCTTTAGCCATGTAGCGACTATTGCACTTTTCCCGATGTAGGAAACCACATTTGGACTCTCGATTTTCACTCTCCTTCGTTTGAATACGATTGCATTGAAGCTGTCATCCTGCAGCCGTTCGTCCTCATACGCTCTTACCACGTCGTCCTTCATTTTTTTGGGCAAAAAATGAGCGGCTTCCCTGAAGATTACTGTGACCGTATGTTCTTTGATCCAATCCACTTTGGTTTTGTCAATCCTTTCGTTGACTTTAAACGTCACTTCCCTCTCGTTCACTGTCATTTCTCGTGGATCCACCGACGCTGACATAATCCCTTCATCATAGCATAATCGAGCAAACTCCCTTATTCTATTGTCATCTTCATCCAGTGGTTGCTCCGGAGCCGCTGAAGGGGAACGCCCTCCCTCGACCATAGGGGCTTCCATATCATTTTTTTTCCCCTCGTCCTATTGTTACTTCCTCCTCTGTTGACTATGGTGACATTAACCCTAATTACGCTCCAGAAACATGTGTGTGTGACCATATGTTTCCTGATCACGCCATTTTCTTGGTGTAGCACTCCTTGAGCTTCTCCTTGTTATATCTTCACCCTGTTAACCTCCTTTTCTCCTTTGGGGTCCGACTACGGGTGCTCGCAACTCTGTCCTCCATAGCTAAAGCTATGACCTCCGTCAAAGCGGATGGCATCGAACGTAGTTCCCACTGCAGTCCCATCGCGCTGGTAGGACTTTCGGCCGAAAACGCCTCCCGTGCCCGCGCTTGGTCCGAGCGCTTGAAAATCAGCGCTGCCGGACCGCGCCGGTCGGGCCCGTCTATTCCTCCCGTTTTGGACCCTATTTCGAGCAAAGTGACGCTCCCCGCAAATAGATGGAGCCTTCCCAGCAGGGTCCCACCAAAAGAGGCTGCTCTTACTTTTTTTCTTTTTAGAAGAAAAGGGATCCATTCATTGCAAGAGAAAAATAAGGGGGCCGGGAAACCCTCCACAACACAACCCAAAGAAAATCTGGGACTATTACCCAGTTCCGGGTCTATGTCCAGAAGCAGGAGTGGCCAACACCAGACCCCTGCTCTGACATTCCGCGCCCCTGGTAAAAAAAAACGGTACAAGAGGCTGCTCTTAGTGTGGCCCCTGCCTTGAAGTTCACCAAAAAAGAAGGAAAAAAAAAGAATGAAAGCCCTTAGGGCTGCGTTCCAGTGCCACCTGTGCTGGGTGCCACCGCTCTTTTTCAGAGGAGGCCGGCAGACCCGTACCACCCCAGCCTGGGGCCTTCGTGCCCAGTGGCAGCAGTCTACTGGTAGGCCTTTCCGTGGCTGATTCCCCCAACCCCAGTCCTGTGGGTTTTCTTGATTCCCCCATGCCCTCCTAGCCCCCCGGTCTTCCCRCCCAGTGGCAGCAGTCTACTGGTAGGCCTTTCCGTGGCTGATTCCCCCAACCCCAGTCCTGTGGGTTTTCTTGATTCCCCCATGCCCTCGTAGCCCCCCGGTCTTCCCATCAGGCGTCCGCGTGAAAGAGAGTTTCTTGGTCCTACTGTTTTCAACAGTGCATTCAAAGGCTTTGGAAAGGTGGTATGGACGTCCAGTGACACCGAGCCAACGTCAGTTACCGAGGCAAGGGAAGGCGACTCAGGGATGGGGCAATTGGGAAGGCTCCCGTTCAAATTGGCGCTGTTACTTCGGCACCGATTTCGTCGGGGTTGAATCTGACACGTGAGATGAAATCTGTGCGATCCCGTGAAAGGTGCTCGCCGTGTCTGTCTGTCGGGAGGTACCGTTCCACAACGCTACTGTAGAAAATGTCAGGCTCTAGCTTAGAGGTAGCAGCTTTTGGCCTCGTCATAGGTGAGCCTCGTTTTTAGGCTAGGGTGTAGCCCGGGGCGTAGCTTCGCATGCATGAGTGGATTGCTTTCGCTTCTCGGCTTAGCTTTGGATACGTTGTGCGGATTTGGTTTTGTCTATTCCTAGAGGCGGCGTTGTTCTTACGGCAGAAGGCGAGTGCTTTCAGTATACCGGCAACCACGGACGTATGCGGCTCGATTCCCTTGGGAATTCCCTCGTTCTCTCCCCGCCACCACAACCCACTGTGGCTTTGTTACGCCCACACAGGCAGCGATAGCAAGCGAGTGAGCGAGCGGTGAGCGGACGAAAGACCAAGAGCGCGAGCGAGAGCGGGGCGAGCAAAGAAGGTTGACATGACACGACGGAGGAGGACATACGTATACAAGTGGTGGACGTATATTCTTTGGCTTTGTCCATAACATAACGCACGATCCAACCGTCCCGCGAACGCGGGTTTGCCTCAAATCGAACGGCTGGCCATAGCTCAGCTATCACCCGCCACCACTTACTGGCATGGACAGTAGCAGTGCGGCTGTGTACCTACGGCACGCAGCCCAGGAAAAGAATACTACACGGGCAGGCACAAAGGGCAAAAGATTCGGGTACTAGAAGCACAAAGGATGTGTGTCGGATCTGTAGCAGAACTGATGATGAGCAGGAAGCGATCAAGTTGCCTGCGGATCAAGGTGAGTGCGACAAGCACAGAGCAAGTAACGTAGGGCACCCAAGTCAGGAAAGGAGGGAGGGGGAGGGGGAGGGGGAGGGGGAGAGATGACTTAGAGGAGACGCTACGGTAGTGAAGTGTTGAGGGAAATCCCGGCCAGGGTAAGGCTTCAGTTCGGTCCCAACCGGAGAGGCTTGGGATGTGGAAGAGGGGGGGAGAGCAGGGTCGAGGGAGATCCGTGTCCTCTGCCTCCCAGCTGAATTTGGGGTGAGTGGGGGCATTCTTGCGACTCCGCGGGAAAAGGGCCTCGGGATGAGAGGATACGCGGGCGAAGCTGGGGGTGGTTGAACGGGGACGTGCGTCAGCAGGGGCCAGGTGTGGCCACGTGTCAGCTGGGGAAACGATGATGACGTTGATGATGATCGTGATGATGGAATCGGAACCGCCCGTTCCACGTGGATCGCCGCCTCCCCCGTGAGGCGAAGGAGTAGGTTCTCTGTCTCTCTGTGTCTTTCTTCCCATCCCATCAACCTTTTCTGTCTCTATACTCCCATCCCATCCTGTCTCTGTAATTAATGCATCATCTGCAAATCATCTCGGCAGTGCGCGGCCACAGCGCTTTTGGTGGACGGTCGATTGGCTAAAGGTGTGATTGATTGTTTTGCCTGCGCGTGCGGGAGAATAATCCTCCCTCCTCTCTGACTTCCTTCTCTTGGCCTCCTCTTGCTCATCCTCCTGAGGTGTCCTCTTGTCTTCCCTCCGTGCTCACCCTCTGCTCTCCCTTTGATTGGTTTGAGGTAATCAAGGGGAGGAAGAGAGGCACACCTCGGCTACGGCATCAATCGCCACGTCCTCGGTGGGGATCGTCCATCTGGCGGTCCCCCTTCCGGCGGTGAATGCGCGCCGGTCGGATTACCCCGCGATGTGCATTTTGTGCGTGGCTAGCCGTTGGTCTCGCCGCTTGTTCACGATGCTTCCGTGGTTAATCGTTCCGTTGATCATAGCCTGGGCGCTGTCGCAGCTGCTGCCGCCAGGATGGCGCCTAGAAGCAACCTCGCCGCGAATTGCTTGTGTGGTAGCGTTGTTCCTCTCGCTCGCCTGGTATGAAGTCGTTATGCCCAAGCTGCAGGAATTGAGGATGAGGAGAACTAATTACTTGAGGGAACTGCGGCGCATACGGCTGCAGGAAGAGGCCAAGTGGCGGAAGGAGGCGACGCGACGATGCCGCAATTGCCTGACAGCGTACAGGGAGCAGACGCCGGCAGGAGGGCGATTCATGTGCACGTTCTGCGGGCATGTATCGAAGCGACCAGTGCTGGAGACG
>BFEA01000028.1:2482772-2496194 GCA_003427395.1 Chara braunii
GTGTGTGTGTGTGTGTGTGTGTGTGTGTGTGTGTGTGTGTGAGAGAGAGAGAGAGAGAGAGAGAGAGAGAGAGAGAGAGAGAGAGAGAGAATGTGAACTGATTGAGTGCGTTTGCATGTCTTGACAAAATGCCTGTACACTTGTCTTGTGCACATTTCGGTGAAGGGTTCTGTGGGACAACAAGATCGTCAAATTCAGGAGGTGAATATGAAGAACTCCTTGGATGATACAGTGATAAGGCCGTGGACACATATGTTTGCAAGTTCCCCTGTGACAGTGTTGTCATCATCAACATCTTCTAGCTCCTCAGGCAGTGATTTGGATCCTGCAGTAATTCGACGTCCCTTGCAAGTGAACAATAGGCTAGATCAGGTTTTGCCTTTGGTCTCGGGTGCACAAGACGGATTGGGACACTTGTCAACATCATCAGCCCTTGACTCCCACCAAGAGTCCTTTCTTCCATCATCCACTCTGCCAACTGGAATGATGAACTCTCCATTTCTCTCAGCAAGTACTGGAAGCTCACCTCTTCATGGCCAGGCACTTCACCATCCACAACACCAGGCTCCAGGGTTCCAGCACTCACAGCAAGACCAGGCTCAGCATAGGCACCATAAGCAAACCTCAGACCCACCTGTCCTGAATGGCTGGTGGCCTCTTGGTGGCAAGTCAGAACAGCAACAGAAACAGAAGCAGGTTCAGCCAGTTGTGGATGATGTCCCAGTTCGGAAGTGGAAGATATGGGATGCTCCCCATCTAGAGCACCTTCAGCTACCCACTTCACCAGAACCTTCCCTGTGGAATTTCCCTCTTCTTCCTGGTGTCGACTCACTACTAAGCCCCTTAGTGGACTCCCCTGAGGCTCCAATGCAGAAGCCAATGCTGGAGGTTGGTAAGGTCTTGGATGGGGTGCAGACAGTGCAATCTCAACCAAACGGTGAGCTGGAGGATGTAAAACCACATCATTCCCAGCATCGGCAGCAGCCACTACCACCACACCAGCAGCGGCAGCAACAACAACAACAGCGGCAACATCGTCAAGACTATCACCAGCATCATCAGAGTGGCCTTAGTTGTCTGTACTTACAGGATGGGCACCAGCCGCAGTTAGAGCAACAGGATCTTTTGCAGCAGCAGCAGCACCAGCGTCAACATCTCAAGCAAGACTTACGTTTAAGAGGGAATCCAAATGAGGGAGGTGGTGGGTCCTGGGCTGATCATGTTGCGGTTGACACAGCGTCAAGAGTTTGGGAATCTCTGGACCATATTCCAGTCCCCCCGGAATTCATGGATTGTATTACACAGGAGATTATGAGGGAACCAGTGATAACTGCTGATGGGCACTCGTATGAGAGGTCAGCCATAGAGTCGTGGCTTGAGTAAGTTCACCACCAATAAGATGCACTAATGTGACCTCCTGCTGAGCCTCAGCACTCCCCCCCCATCCCATCCCACCTCTTACTCTCTTTCCCTCTCACTTCTCTCTCTCTCTCTCTCTCTCTCTCTCTCTCTCTCTCTCTCTCTCTCTCTCTCTCTCTCTCTCTCTCTCTTTCGCTCTCTCTTTTCAGCACTTTTGTGTTTGGATGAAGTCATGCTATTTGGTTATTTCCGTGGTATCCACATTTCTATCATGTGGCACACTCCAGATACCAGAGAAAACATTTGGAACATGTGGAAGTTGAATTGCATTTGTTTTGCCGACCTTTCCATCTTGTGCCGTGTATGGGTGGCCAATGTTGATCTGGCGGCGATGTCCAATGTAGCCTTTTTAATGACCAGGATTTAGAAGTGTGCATTGCAGGAAGAGAGGCTTGTGTTTGTCGATGCCTAACCAGTATGTGGATGCCATGCTTCGGTTCAAGTTTGTGGTGGAGCTGTAGCTCTTGGGAATAAAGAGCGACAATGAATTGAGAGTAGCTCATGCTTGTGTTCAGTGTAATTGCGAGAAAAGAAAACTGAGTGATAACGAAATTCAGAAACCAAGCCGCATCATACACATGAAACCAGATAGTCTTGTCGTGGAACAAAAAGCAGAATTGCAACTCGAATTACACCAAATAAGAGCACAGCAGAGCTCACAAACGACAATGTTTGAATAGTCTCGTCATCATCATCAATGAACCAATGTCGTTCCCCTATCTGGCGCTCAGCACACAGACTACAAATGGCAGATCCTGTCTAGCTTATCTACACAACAGCAGAGCTCACAAATGACAATGTTCAAATAGTCTCGTCATCATCATCTATGAACCAATGTCGTTCCCCTATCTGGCTCTCAGCACCCAGACTACAACTGGCAGATCCTATCTAGCCTATCTACAATGCCGCCGGTGACGTCAACAACTTTCTGAAGTATGAGCAGATCTTGGCCAATGTCGTTCGCATCAAGCACCAGGTATGTCCCTCGCCTCACTCACAACCTCGATCCTCCACACAGATGCCACATGCACCCGAAGACCACCATGCGCCCCATCCAGCAATGCGCAGGCCAGCCCGGCTATGGCTGCCTGTGTCTACCCTGCTCGCCCGTGAGCGTGTGGGCACTCGCATCCGCAACTAGCGCAGCAGCGCTCGTGCCAGGAGCAGCAAGTGCCCGAATGTCCAGCCAGCGGCCAGGCCCTTTCCTATATGGAATGTGGCTGCCAGTTGTGGACTGCCTGGCTGGCCTGGGCCTCTCCCCAGAAGCTTCCGGTAGGCCCCAAGTGGCTGAGCCCCTGTCCCAGGGAATCTTCCACAGGGCCTGGGTAGGTTACCTGTGTCCAACTGCCAGGCGGGCTGTGTTCAGTTTGTGCCCCGTGTCTGGCCCAGAGCCTGCCTCTGATTCATTCGGAAAAGGGCCTGGAGGCCCTAAATATTGCTAGGCAGGGCCTGTGCTTACTCAACCAACTGGCGCTGTGTAACTGCCTGAATTTCCCCCAGTTGTATCACACACAAAAATAGGCCTCTCGTCACTTGTCAGCACCGCCTTGACTTAGGGCGGCCGTACTTGCTGAATCAGGGCCCAGAAAGGGCTTACCGAGGCCTTGAGTCTCACATTCCCTCCTCATACTTCGGTAGTCCTCTGAGAAGTTAAGTCAATCTGGCGCTTGCAATGACTTCTCATAATGAGCGACAACCTGTGGAGCGGTCTGCATCAGTTGCTCTCTCGTAAACCAT
Organism: Chara braunii; assembly: GCA_003427395.1. NCBI lineage: Eukaryota > Viridiplantae > Streptophyta > Charophyceae > Charales > Characeae > Chara > Chara braunii. The sequence goes on from BFEA01000028.1 coordinate 2,485,929, forward strand.
CTGTCCTCCTTTGTGTCGGTGTGATGTCTGAACCGAACACGGTACTGCATTTTCGGCTTTGGAGGATGGCCCCTGCCTGTCGGTTTTGGAACCGGCATTTCCCTGTGGTCAACAATGTCGTTGATGTTGACCTCTCCATCAATGGTTGGGGGCCGCATTGACCAACGAGTGTATCATTATGCTTTTGTTATGCTGATCGGGTTAACCATATTTATTACCATCATAGGTCTTTGGGACTTTATTTCATTTTCGGTAGGTAATCGAAAGGTGCAAGTTTGGAGGCGTGGAAAACAGGGCAAGTACCAAAGGTGACCAGGGATTCGGATAACATAAGGGTCCGTCAGGGTCTTCCCCGACGATGTTTAGTACCTGCCAGGGTCCAAAATACTGTGGCATGAGGTTGCGGGAGATGCCATGCTCCTGCCCCAGTTCAGAAGCCTTGATCCAGACTATGTCCCCCCCATGGAATATAGATGGGGCGATGTCGATTTTCTGATGCAATCATTGCCGCCTGCGCTTAGTGCATCTGTTGCACAGCTTGCTGCATTAGGTGTCCGTACTGGTAAGCAAATTCTAGAGTGCCTGGCGCAGCAGCCGACTGACTCTCAGGTAATACGAAGTCTAGGGGCCGTCTGGGCTTGAAGGTTAGTAGCAGACTGTTGGGACTCACACCTGTGGCGCTGTGTACTGCGTTATTGTACTGGTTGGCGACGAGAGCAAGCTTCTCATCGCAGTCCACCTGATTGGGCTTGATGTAATGCCTCAGTACAGCGCGGTTCATCTGCTCGGCTTGTCCGTTTGCCTTTGGGTGGTTCCTGGAGATCATCTGCAGCTGGGTGCCTTGTTCAGCAGCTGCAGCTTTCCACAACTCACTTGTGAAACCATCTCGGTCACTAACAATAGACTTCGGCAGAGCAAAGTCTTTAACCCAGTTTTCCTTAAACAGTTTAATCAAGTTCTCGGTTTTAACTGTTTCGAGCGTGGCAACTAACCTAGCGTACTTACTAAACCTATCCACAATGACAAAGGCATATCTCATACCACTCTTGCTGGTGACCAGCGTATCCATGAAGTCCATGGAAATGCTTTCACCTGGCCTCCCCGGAATCGAAAGGGGATCGAGTAGTCCAAGAGGAGCCTGTGTGCGTGGCTTGTCCCGTTGGCACACCTCACAAGTCTCCATGTACAGCTTGGCGTCTTTCATCATGGTGGGCCACCAGAACTGCTGCAACAAGGTGGCTGCAGTCTTCTTGTAACCAAAATGTCTGGTGGCATCGTGGCATTCTCCAAAAAAAAAGCTACGCAAAGACTCTCTGTTGGTAACACACGACCGTTTATTCCTTGCCTTCTTGAGGAACAGCAGGCCATTGACCAACACAAACTCATCAGAGGTGATCTTATCCTTCGCCTCGAGTCTGCGTATGGTGTCTGCCATGAACGGATCCTCGCGATAGGTTTCCACCTTTTGATCGAGTCACATTGTCCGCAAGCCCAAACTTAGTAATCAGCGCACCAAGGAAGTCCGGCTTACGCGACAACGCATCATCAACCTTGTTGTATTCTCCTGTGATGTATTGGGGTTCAAAGTCATATTGTTCTATGACTTCAATACAGCGTTTCAGCGCATCGGAGAGCATAGGCTGGGTCCTCATCCACCTGTGGGTCTGATGAGCACTCCTGACGTAGAAGAATCGCCCAAAGTAGATAGTGCCTCCAGTGAGTCGGCGCTTTGTAAATCCCATAGAGTTCCTTCTCATACGGGGACTTAGCCAACTTTTGAGAGGGCATCTTTTTGGACATGTACTCTACGGGCGTCAACTTTCTCCCCTCTTGCTGCGCGAGTACGGCGCCAATGCCATATTGGCTGGCATCCATAGTCACAATGCATGGTTTGATGCCTCACACTTGTATGTCCACTCCCATGGGGTGTTAAGGCGTGTGAGATCTGACAAGGGCGCGACCACTATGCTAATGTGATAGTAGCCTGTCATACCCAAGAAGGACCTCACCTCAGTCACGTACTAAGGATGTGGCCAGTCACGAATGTTGGCCACCTTCGCGTCGTCAGGCTTCAATCCCTTCGTAGAAATCTCATGACCCACATACAACACCTCTGCGTCGTCAGGCTTCAATCCCTTCGCAGAAATCTCATGACCGAGATACAAGATCCGGGTGCGGCCAAATTCGCATTTCTCCCGATTAATCTTGAACTGGTGCTGCCGAAGGAGATTGAGGACTTTGTCTACATGGGCTGCGTGCTCCTCGACATACCGTCAAGGTACACAATGACAAACTTATCTAAGTAGTCATGAAAGATCCTGTTCATCACGTGCTGAAAGGTGCCAGGAGCATTGCAAAGGCCGAAAGGCATCAGCACAAACTCGTATAGACCGTACCTCGTCTGAAAATCGGTTTTGTGTTGATCCTCGGGCCTGATTGCAATCTGATGGTACCCGGACTTCAGATTATTAGCTTTATACTTGCGCAATTTGGCGGTCCCCTCTCTGGGCAGCGTGTGTTTGGCCACTTTTCAGTCCCAGTCAAACTCGGGCTGTGGAACCGAAAGGTAGTACATACCAAGCAAGATATCCATAGGGAGATAATTGCTGACTAGGAACGAGATTTTATGTCTCAGTTCCCCTCCCGCGTAGGGGAAACAACACTCGATGCCTTTTAGGTAGTCATTGACTATTATGCGCTGCTTGTTGGCACAAGTCGACTCCACGGGCCGACTGAGGCGCTGCACTTGCCCCTGTAAGCGCAGCCGATCAACACAAGCGCGGCTGATCAAGTTCCTCATTGAACATGTATCGTAGAAGGCCCTAGCCTTACGGCCGCCTATATCTACCTCGCCGATGAACAACTCACCCTTAGGAGCTTTAGCCATGGCCGTCCAAGAAGCTAGCGGGTCTGATCTAGACCACTCCTCCTGTAGTTCCTTTAAGGATTCGAACGCATTCATCGAATAAATTGTCTGAATGTGATCATGGGATGACGTCAGAGTCAATAGCTTGGGCCATCTCTCGAGACGGCGAGGGTGTATCCACCAGACGTGTTTCCCAAAGCAGTGCTAGAACTGTTGGCACCATTGTTACTTTGAGAAACAGAGGAGATCTGCGCCTGCCCCATCGTAGGCGGGATCTATTCGGTGACTTTCCGGTTCCGACACTTGAAATGCGTGTGGCCATATTGGCCACGACAAATACAAGCTGCACGGGCGTACCGATCTCTCCACACGTCCTCACTAAGCCCCGCTTTCTCCCATGGAGGAGTATTGGGGTCTACTTGACTCTTTGACCGAGAACGTGCGCGGCGTCTATCGGTCGCCTTACCTTTTTGTACTGAGGCAGCGACTGCTCCACCCCCTGCAGGTTTTGCGCTACCTGACTTTGAGTCTACTCCTGACTGAAAGTCGTCGTCCAACTCTATGGTGGTGCCATCGCTGTCGACGAACATAATGTGGTCCTTGACCTTCCAATTAGGAGGCAGTGTCTTTTTCCTACCATCAGCGGTGGGTTGCTGTCCATGCCCGATCTTTGGTTCTAGATCTAGGGCCTTCTTGCTGAACGAGGGGGGAGTTGTGAACTGTGATTATGGCCTCGCTTGCCATTTGATTTCGGCTCTTCGTAGGGAGGCACCTCAGAAAAGTGGTAAGTAAGACCTGGGGGCGTAGCGTAAGCCAGGAACACAGTTCAGACGCTCAATTGTGTCTGTGGCATCCCTTACTGACCTGAACTTCCTTGAGCTTAGATTCAGCAAACCATCGGTGGCTTTTTGGGCCTCCTGCGGATCATGCCACCTTTCTTCCACGAACTTGATGAAGTCATCCAGTCTCTGGGTGACTGCCCAAGCGCGGAAGTCGCGACCGTAACCCTGCAACTGCACGTACCCGCTCAACCACCCTGCTGCACTCCTCTCGAGATAGGATGCAGCCACAATCACTTCCTCATGAGGCAAGGTTAACTTGCACTTCACGTAGACTGGCACCGTCCTCAACCACGTGTTGAGGCCCACACCCTTCTTATCACCCTTCTTATCACCTGCTGCTTCTTATCACCGTCCTCGAGATAGAAGGCTTGGGTGCTGAGATGGCAGTCTTCGGTACTCACTGACCTTTTCCCGGAACCTGCACAATTCCAGGCTGTGGGGCCTGGGGTGCAGGCTGCTGCACCTGCTGCTGCCGGGGCTGTGTGCCCTGTGGCTGTGCTGGCTGCGAAACGGCAGGCTGCTCTGTTACGTCAGTCTGCTACGGAGGTTGGGAAAACATTGTCTGTACACTCGGTCCTGCTGAGAACCCGCCTGTCAAAGGCAAACCAAGATGGGAAGCGGTCTGTACTGACACCGGAGGAAGTGTAGATGGGACTACCCCAGTTACCGGTGGGACAAAAGGAGGTTGTACCACAGGCCAGGAACCTGGCCCGGATGGTGAAGGTGAGACCTGAACTCGCCCGACCAGCACGGCCAGGCTTCTCTGAACGTCCCGCAAGAGAGCTGTATGGTAGTCCTGCATCTCTACCACATCTAGCAGGGCCGTCCTAACGTTCCTTACATCATCATCCATGTCCGCTTGTCTCCGCTGCATCCTAGCTCTATGTCTAGTCATTCTTTCTTTCTTGGCCTGTATCTCATCCAACGCCTGCTGTAGCTGTGCTTCGCGAGCGCTTGCTCGCTGAATGGTGGCCTCCTCAGGAGTTAACACTAAGTGCTGGCTAGCCATCACACCAGCGGACTGACTCTGGGTTTGTGCGACTGTTGCCCCAACAGCCCCTGAACCACTGGCCTGGGAAATCTGCTGCGTCTCAGAACTACTGGCCTGCGAGCTCTGTTGCGCAGCAGTGGCCATTGCGGCCACTGAGGCAGCTGCCTCTCTTGCCAGCCTCTGCTGCCGCTGCCTTTCCCTAGCCTGTCGGAACAGAAGACGGTCTCCCTCGGCTCCTAAAGCTATGTGAACCAACGAGAGTCTTCGGCTTGATGAACGCAAGATCCGATCGTCCAGATCAGGGTACTCTCTGTCGCTCATATGCTACAGCACTGAGCACAGTCTGCACTAGGGCACTCTCTGTTGCCCACCACAGCTTAGTGGTCAGACCGATTTAAAATAATAAAATAATTCATCGGTGACATTGTCAGAAGATACACAGTTGCGTTCAACAGGTTAGTCCAGATTCCTACAAATAAAACTATTTTACTTGACTAGTTCGCAAACAGAAAGCAAATGTGGAAAAAGTTCCGAAAAACAGATAGCTCTACCCATGCTGGCTCAGATGTGTTAATGGCACTAACATCTAACTAATGAAAGCAAAAATAGAATCATTTGTGTGGCTGTTTGCATAGTGGAATTGTACACGAACTTGTCACCTGAAATCTACCCTAGTTCTTGTTGAAGTCACTTGACGTCAGCGTTCCTGAGCAATCCAGATAGCGCACGTGTCTGAAGGTGTGCACGGGCCACGTCTGTGCCCCAAGTCAATGCTGAGCTGGCCAGCCCTGGACTGTTTTCACCCTCGCGTGCAGCGAGCCTTGCACCACCAATTGGCTGATCAAGAGGCAGTTTAAGGACAGCCCCAAGGTCCTCAGGAATCATTTAACGTCGCAGACAGGACTGCGATCACAGCCAATGGAAGGTTCCGCGGCGGTATTTATTTAAAGACGTCCGGTATTCGTCTCCCCTGTAGGGCTGGCCGGCCCCTCATGACCTATCTATAGCGCAGCAGGCAGACAAAGGACAAAGCAGCAAAGCATGCGTGCTCTACTCCCGGTGGGTTGGCATGGTGACAGTGACCCCGTGCATCGTCCAGTGCCCTTCAGATGGCAATGCCCTCTCCTTCCAGATGCTCCACATGAACAATGCCGACGCTCAAGATTGAGTGCACTCAACTCCTCACATGAGAGGACTCTCAAGACTCTCAAGACAGAACACACATCCCCACGGTAAGAAGTTTCGAAGAGGGTAGATAAGGTTAAGAGCAACATACCTCAAAATAGCTGCCCCCAACCACAGATATTCTCACCAGATGACCTGACCTCGATCGCGATGACCAATCATTGCCTTGGCACAACCAGCATTATACCGCCGTAGTCAGATAGTTCTCATCACACTGCGAAACACCCAATATCACCTCTTCAGCCTTCCTGGCGGTACCCCTCACCTCCTGGGTCGCCTGCTTGCCTTCGCCCTCCTCACTGCATGCTACCCACGGTCACTCCCCCAGCCACCCGCGTCCATGCACTGCTTAAGCAGAAGGCAAGCGCCAGATTAGCGCATACGTACCACAGCTCCGATACCAAAATGCGAGAAAAAAATGATCAATAGCGAAATTCAGAAACCAAGCCGCATCATACACATGAAACCAGATGCTTAGGCAGAATTGCAACTCGAATTACACCAAATAAGAGCACAGCAGAGCTCACAAATGACAATGTTGGAATAGTCTCGTCATCATCATCAATGAACCAATGTCGTTCCCCTATCGGCGCTCAGCGCCCAGACTACAAATGGCAGATCCTATCTAGCCTATCTACAATGCCACCGGTGACATCAACAGCTTTCTAAAGTACGAGCAGATCTCGGCCAATTCCATTCGCATCAAGCACCAGGTACGTCCCTTGCCTCACTCAGAACCTCGATCCTCCACACAGATGCCACATGCACCCGAAGACCACCATGCGCCCCATCCTGCAATGCGCAGGCCAGCCCGGCTATGGCTGCCTGCGTCCACCCTGTGCACTCGTGAGTGCGTGGGCACTCGCATGCGCAGCTAGCGCAGCAGCGCTTACGCCAGAGCAGCAAGTGCCCGAATGTCCAGCCAGCGGCAAGGCGCTTTCCTATATGGAATGTGGCTGCCAGTCGTGGACTGCCTGGTTGGCCTGGGCCTCTTCCCAGAAGCTTCCGGTAGGCCCGAAGTGGCTGGTTACCCGTGTCCAACTGCCAGGCAGGCTGTGTTCAGTTTGCGCCCCCCGTCTGGCCCAGAGCCTGACTCCGATTCATTCAGAAGAGGGCCTGGAGGCCCGGAATATTGCTAGGCAGGGCCTGTGCTTGCTCAACCAACTGACGCTGCGTAACTGCCTGAATTTCCCCCAGTTGCGTCAAACACCAAAATAGGCCTCTTGTCACTTGTGAGGCCCGCTTTCACTTAGGGCGGCCGTACTTGCTGAATCAGGGCCCGGAAAGGGCTTACCGAGGCCTTGAGCTTCGCAGAATGCTGTCAATTTGTATCAAACTCGTTAAGCTGCGATGCTTGATTCCTACTATGTCTCATGCCGTGGCTGCACACTCAAAGCTTATCAGGCCATGAATGGCAGTCACCAAGTGTGAGGATGATATGCTCAGTGACAGATCACAAACTCATACCTATTTGTGCATGGTGAAACCATGGTGATGCCCGAGCAGCCTCAGGGGCTTGATTGACTATTTCTGGGCTCTTGATTGTCCAGAAATCTCTCACGTCGATGCATATTTTCCTGCAATCGGGGCTGCTTGGCTCCTGGTATTGCTGGTTGTCCCTTGGCAATGATAGAAGACCATGGAGGGAATGGAAATTTATAAGATAATAAAGATGGTAGCATGTGATCTCACAAACACTGGTTATGCGGATGTAAAAACGTTTGATGAAAACTGCTGTGCTGCGTTATTGGTTGCATTTGTGAGGCTCTGCGCTGTTATTGTGGAGTGTGAAGCGGGCTGGTGCAATCTTTAGTGTTTCATGTTTCATATCTTCCTCTTTTGTCCTTCCCTTCTGCCAGCAGTCGTAATCAATACACGTCTTTTCATAGGTATGGGTGTTTGTTTACCACATATCTCTGTTGTTTTCTAAAGGGAATGTGTGTGTGTGTGTGTGTGTGTGTGTGCATGAGTGCACACATTATCAGCACTCCGGGCTGGCCATATCTGCTGACAATCTTGCTGGCTCTGTTTTGCAGGCATCATGATACGAGTCCAATCACTGGGGAACAGCTGCCACCTCCACAGGAAGGGGATGGGAAGGGTGTTGACAAGACTCTCCGTCCAAATCATTTGCTGCGGGGGCAAATCATAGAGTACAGAGAGCGGATTGCCAGAGGGTGAGGAATCTTTCTGAACTTACATTGTGAATGCACAGCCTTAACTACCATCTGTGTTGTTGTTGTTGTTGTTGCTGTATGATCAAATCCAAAGTGAAGTATGGCAGGTGAGGGTCGGAGGAATGTGTCTGATACCCCGTAATGCGAATCTTTAAAGCCATTTACATGGCGTTGAGCCCACTTTGTTGCACTGTGCTTTCGTAGCCTCTAGCTTGCAAGTTTGCATCGCATTCGCCAAGATGAGGTTCAAGCGCCAGGAATGTGGCAGAAAGCACAACTCTGACTTCTTGTACACGGGCTTGTCAAGTGTGCTGGTCTCTTATGTTATTGCATGTGTGGGGTAAGGATCAATATCAGCACGTAGACTGAGTTTCTTGCTTGTATTCTCTGTTTTCGTCTCCCAAAGGGAATAGAACGTGGCAACATTTCTGATCAGGTGTATGCCCACTGAGGATTGATAGAGGCATTTCGTGTGCGCTATCGAGAGGCTTATTTACTCTACTTATCCAGTCAAGGTGGTGGGCTTGTGAAATGTGCCACTTTTATGCCCACAGTGTGGAGGAGGTGGTCGATATGAACAGAGGAGTGCAGTTTCTTGTTTGCCTTCTCTTTTGGTCTGCCAAAGACCAGCGGAATATGGGCTTTGTCAATATGCCATTCTCTTATGCTGGCGGTGTGTTGGAGGTAAGGATTGGTATTAGCAGATGAGCCCAGTTTCTGTTTTGCCGTCTCGTTTAAAGCACCAGTACATGGGCACCTGGGCTGCGGGTCTAACACCTCAAATTCTGGAGGCACGAAACGAAAACATGGCCGCTGATTGAATTTATCAACGGCGGACCCAGCGTTTGACGTTCTGGCCTCGTTTTCTTGTGGCGACAAGTTTCGGATTGCAAGGCTGAGGCCGTGTACTTGTGGTTTAAGACTATGTTTGAGATGATAACATAGTAATGGGGTATAAAGCACATCTTTGACGAGTGTAGGGATTCTCGCTCGGAATGACAAGCGATCTTTAACCTCGTTCACCTTAACTTTGGTTCATCACTGTCGGCCGGGAGTTCAACCCTGGTCTCCTCCGCCCGAAGTGAAGCAGGTGTTATGATTCTGGTTGTTCGTTGCCTGTAGGCCAACACTCACTCGCATAGACTTCCAGGTATGCCCATACATACACAGAAGGAAGGGGAGAGGATAGGAGTATCACACCGCACAGGGAGAGATAAACACAGCGGAAGACTTGACCATGCGATATGACCGGGTACACTGAAAGTGCAATTCACTCCACTCAATCCTCACAACCAGTCATAGAGAAAAGCCGAGCAGATCACATCCAGGAAACAATGAAACGATGATAGTTCAAACACAGTATCACACTGTTTATTAAACCCAGAGTCTCGAATTGTCAGGATAACTTCAGTACTACAGTGCGCTGCTCAGAAATGAGCAGCGCTTCACTCCCCAACCCTGAAACGGTTTTCACCTTTTAGCAGTAGCGGATGCAGTACGCAGGGTTCGATCCCTAGACCTCACCCTACCCATGTACAGTATCTGTGTAGACCCCGGGAATTGAACCTGTGACCTGTGTATTCGTAGGCAGTTGGTAGGCCTGTCGTAGGTCCATAGGCAGCAGGGGTTCGATCTGTAGGTCTATAGCGTAGGAGTCTTAGTGAGTTCCGGAAGCTTAGCTGTAGACCTTCTAGAAGGTAGGCAAGTGGGCAAGTGGTCAAGTGGTGAGGCAAGTGGTGGATTAAACCGCAGTGCAACAGCAGTACAACGTCTGTAGGATAGCGGTGAGTCCACAGTCAGTCAGCGGAAGGTCCAGTCAGTCCTAGTCCAGCAAGTACCACAGGGGGACTGTAAACACCATGGGCCGATGGTAAAGGGCAGACCAACGAGTTTCTGAAGTATAAATCAAGAGGCAGCGCCCAGCCATTCATTCATTCCTGYGTGAGCCATGCKKAASCGCTGCCACAGCRACTTGTGCAAGGAGGTCTGCAGATGAGCCCGGAGGACGCAGTGGGCTAGAGAGAGGGAGTTAGCATAGCGATAGGGTAGATGCAGCGACAGCTGCCATAGCTGTAGTTAGTAGTGAGTGTGTGTGTGTGTTCGAGTGTTAGAGTGATGCGTGTGGGATATCCAGGGTGATCCAGTGTATGTGAACAGTGAGATGTTTGGGCGCTGAAGTCGCCATAGCCAATTGAGAGTGAACTC
>BFEA01000028.1:2518053-2532201 GCA_003427395.1 Chara braunii
ACGTCACACACACACACACACACACACACACATTCAAAATAACGACACACACACACACACACACACACACCGCCTCCCTCACCTCTCTTCCTCTGTCTCTCCTCCCCCACATCTCCTCCACCATCTCTCTCCCTCTCTCTCTCTCACACAGACACACACACACACACACACACACACACCTCCTCCCCCACGGCATTTTTTTTTTTATTATTCCTGCGCACATGGCGCACAGGCCGCAGCGCGCACACAGCACACAGCGCACAGTGCGCGCCCTGCTAAGCCAGCGCACAGCGCACCGCACACGTGCGCCGCAACTATGGACAAAACAAATGAAAAACCAACCAAAACGTCTGTGTGCGACGTCTGCGCCCCTTCCGTGTGGTGCCCTCCTGCAACCCACTAAACGACAAAACAAAAGACACGAAAGAAAAACCAAACACAGCGTCTGCACCGCATCTGTGTCCCACGCCTCACGATGTTAAACCACCAGTACTTGGCCCATACATCAGCTGCGGGGCGTTGTTGTTAACGCCCCGCCCCGCAACTTTCGGAGGCTCGGGGTACCGGCCCTCAAAGGCTGGGGCCGCCAGCCAAGACAATTTTTTCTTGTTGCGCTGGTGGGTCGCCGTGAAACGGCGCACACCCCCGTTTTCAGGCTTGGCATCGATAACTGGGCCAAGTACTGGTGGTTTAAATAAAAATGAACCGAAACCCTAAACCAAAAACGTGTGCCACTCACTGCAACTCCCAAAAAGAAAACACAGGTCGGGCACACGGATTCGGGGAACACCTCCTGTCCCATTCAAGCACCATGGAGGCCTCATTTTTGCTGGGCCCGCAGGAAGCATCTTCCGTGGACCGCTTCTCTCTTTAATAATTATATATAACTACCGGGCAGTTCTGTTTGACGATATAAAGTTTTCCATCTGGTGTGGGTGAATGATAGTCTGCTTTGACTTTTGCCACAGGTACCTTGAGGGCAGTGGTTGGTGACCACCTCAGGGTATCAGTTGTCGGGCAGTCGTCGATGCTTAACCACAGCCGGGGTTAAGGTGGATTATCACTTACAGTGTAATCAGTTAGGCGATTCTGCAGACTGTTGAGGGTTCAGCCTCCTCATGAGTCGGTGAAACTCCGACGAAACAGTTTGCCACAGCCCGTCGTTTGTTGTCCTCTTCTCCCTTTTGTCCCTCTCTGCCTACGGTTTACTGGCCAGCTCTGTTTGACTATATATATAGATAGATAGATAGATAGATAGATAGACAAGGCTCCAATCCATTTGCGGGGAGCAGCACGTGCTGGGAACCGGGCCCAGCGTCCCTTATGAAAATTTTGCAGAGTTTGGAAGTACCGGGGCCGTTACCCAGCTTCGGCTGAGAGAAAAAAGAACATCAGTACAACTCAGAAAACGCGACCCAGAAAACCACTGGCAAACATTTTTAGGAATATAGAACTAACATCGACCATTATCTACTGAGACTAACCAGAAGCCTAAGTGGCTAGGAACGGAAAGCCAAGCTACCCGAATACTGTTCAGCAGGCCAAACAACGCCTGCCTCGAACCGCCAGTACACGGCCCCAGCCTTGCTGAAAAGAAAACTCGTCGCGTCGCCTACAAAATTTTCGGAGGCCCAGCGCCGTAGATAAATCCAATCAGTGGCGGGCGGCCTCTGTAAAGGGCCCGCGGCCGATAGCTGGATGTACTGGTGGTTCAACTTTCCTGTCCTCATGTCAGGACTCTACTAGGTCTGATGCCGCCCCTGCTAGGTTAGAGAGCAGCATGACCCGCCCAACCTCCTTTCTCACATGGAATAACTTTTCTCAGGTGGGTGGGTGGGTGGGTGGGCAGGGTTAGGGGCAATTTTTTTAATCAATTCTATCCAACTGTAGGGGCCCAGGGCCTCTATAATGGAAGGGTATCATCATTTCAATATGTTCAGAATTTGGCTTTCTCTCCAGATCATTTTATTGAGGATGTGGAACTGCTGTCTTCCGGACGCCCTTCAATTTAGGAATCAGTCCTTCAAGGCCTGTTCCTTTCTCTACTGATATTGTCTCATGTGGTAGACTGTCTCTGAGGTGAAGGCGTACTCACACTGGCTCTAGGGCGTACTCACGCCCGGGGGCCCGTACATACAGCCGTATGGGCCGTACGGATGCCCTGTATTCGTACGGGGTGACGCACAGCTCATACCGGCTCTATCTTTAATGTATGGGATTGTATTTTTAACATCCGTACTTTCATGCATCTGACCGCAATTCACGTCCTTATAAATAAGTAAAGAAGTCGTAGTGTGAGTATGCCCTGAGTTATCAAGGTACTCACACTGGCTCTAGGGGGTACTCACGCCTGGCGGCCCGTACGGATGCCCCGTATTCGTACGGGGTGACGCACAGCTCATACTGGCTCTATCTTTAATGTATGGGATCGTATTTTCAACGGTCGTACTTTCATGCATCTGACCGCAATTCACGTCCTTATAAATAAGTAAAGAAGTCGTAGTGTGAGTATGCCCTGAGTTATCAAGGTATGCACCCACCCATTCATTGCCACACTTATATTCATTTCACATGTGTGGTTGCATACGTCTTGGTAGATGGCATTGGGTCACCCCCCCCTTGAATAGTCCACAGCAGGCTGTTCTTTTTTTTTTAAACCACTCGTAGCTTTGCCGCTTCAGAAACGAGGGGAAATGCCAGTACCCGAAGAATTGGTAGGCCGGGCTCGACGACGACTGCCATTTCGTTTCGGCCTCCTGAAAGGTCGGAGGCCCGCTATTTTCCGAACCGACAACGGTACTAGTGGTTTAAGCACACGTTTTGCAGTCTTTTTTTTTTTTTTTTTTTTAATAAAGGCAGGCGTTTTGGGGCCTCCTGTCCTTACCTTGTGCGCTGCTGCCTGCAATGGACTTGTTGGCACTGTGCAGGGCAAAAATGCAAATGCAATGGCCTTCCAGGGATATGAATGGTGAGAACAGCAGTGTCAGCAGCAACCCTTACGCGAACAGTTTTGTAAACTGGGGTGATGGAGGAACCAAATGGACCAGCACTACGGGACGTTCGAGGCTGCCATTGTACATGAACACAGAGTGGTCATTTTCGGGGTGACTTTTTTCTGGGTGACTGGCTGCTCTCTGCTGCTTCCTACCAGGGGGCGGGAGGACAGGCAGGAGAGGGGGGGGAAGGGGGGGGGGGGGGGGGGGGGGGGGGGGGGGGGGGGAGAGGGGAAGAGACGGGAAGGCGAGGAGCCGGGAGGAAGGGTGTGGTTGGTGGGTTTGTTGGGGCTTTTGCAAGATGATGGGGATTGAGCGCGCAGTTCTTCGTTGTTTCGTTTGGAGCAGTGATCAGCACAATTCAGGTCAGCCTCTGCTCGTTTACGCATATCCAGGCAAGCAAGCAAGCAAGCTCTGAATGGAAACCATCCCCATGCTGGTGTCGATAAATTCCCAGTCCTTTGTTGGTGTTCCTTTTGACGGTTTGGGACACGGCCCATGAATTGGCCGTGGCATCTGCTAGCGCGGTCATTGATGCTGCCATGTGCCTAGTCCATGCTTTTTGTGCCCACTGATGGATTGACATTTGGGGTGTGTCGGAGGTTTGGATGTGTGGGCTAGTGGCTAGAGGATAGAGAGCGCGGCAGTTTTGTGGATTCAATGAGGAGTGGTGACTGTAGCGAGGGACGTCTTCAGCTAGCTTTTAGAATCACTAACTATGTGGGAGGTGAGTGGTGGTCCACAGAGAGCAGGAGAAGGTTGAGATATCGTTTGCCGGGGTGACGGAAGTGAACGGATAGGTGGGCTCGCGGTGAGCAGGTGCATATTTTCAAGCGGTGGTCGTGGGTTGTATCAATCTATTTATTTCGAGCAACAGATCAGCGCTTCCGCTCGAGGGTTGAGGGTCGAGGGGATGGAGTTTCGATTTTCGATTTCCCTGGGCTATTCGTCGCCTTTGAGGGACCAACACATGATAGCTGCCTGCAGTTTGTCAGTCTGTAAACTGCTTGACGGAAGAGGGAACGGGCGCGCGGGTGGCAGTGTGACACGGGCGGCAGATCGTGGCCAAGCCAGTTGCAGCCGTCTGTGTCTGGGTATAGCCATTTTTCAGGTTGACCAAAATACTTCGAGAGCTTGGCATGGATGAGCGTGGCATGGATGAGCTTGGCATGGATTTCTGCACATGTTCAAGACTTGGCATGGATGAGCATGGCGTGACTACCATCGGGTGTGCTGTATTTGAGACAACTTTCAGTCCAGATGCAGCGATAATGACCGGGTGTTCTTTTCGGGTGAAGCTGGTAGGTAGGTCATGGCCAAGCGGTCTGCGTTTGGTGGAGGAACCCCCCTTCTTTCCAATCCTCCTCCCCCCCCCACTCCTCTTTCCGATCCCCCTCCCCCCCCACCTCTTCTTTCCGATTCCGCTCCGCACCGCCGCCCCCCTTTCGGTCCTCCTCTTTTTCAGGTAGCACGCAATGTTGTGTAGACACTTCTATTTTAACCTCACGTTCCCGCCTTGCCTGCGTAGTTGCTGAACGACTGTTCTGAGAGGGAGGTTGAGTGAGTGGTGTAGGTGGCGCGCAATGGGTTGGGCTTGTTTTGGGAACAAATGGGTGCGCAGAACAAGAGAAATGGGGATGAAATGCCTGGTTGGCCCAGGTCGGGTGGTTTTCGCTATGGAGGACTACAGTTTCCACCTCCGATTTTGTGTGTCCTCGTCCTCCGTCGGCATGGAGGGAGTGGAGGGTACGTAACTCGACGGCAAGAGTGAGTCTGCATTGGTACATGGGGAGGTTGGTTTGGAAATATTGAGGGAAACACATTTGTCGAGAAGTGGGCGGATGCAGTTGACGTTCTGTGTAATGTACAAAGTAGATCCAAGATGACAGTGACTGGCCTGTTTGTAGGTGTGCTTTCAGCTGAAATGGCATCCAGGTGTGTATGGGATGATGGCAGACAGGTGGGCCACAGTGACGCTTGTTGCCACAAAGGAAGGAGTGTGTTTCTACAGGGAACTCTGTGTTTTAGTTCCGTCCCCATCTTGGGGGAAGGGAGGGGAGAGAGAGAGAGAGAGAGAGAGAGAGAGAGAGAGAGAGAGAGAGAGAGAGAGGAGGGAGGTGCTTTCAATCTTCATCAGCGAGCTTCTTTGTCCCATGTTCACGTTGTTGCACCTTGTGTTTATTCCATTTTCAGTATCTCCCCTTTTCCAGTTCGGTGTTTTTCTATTTTCCTTTTACGTGTATCTGGTGACTTCAACAATTGTGGTGGTGGACGACAGCCTTATATCTTGATGAGAGAGGTTATCGGAGATGACACTCTCTCTCGGAAAAATTGCCAAAGCAACAGTTGTGTTGCTCATGTAGAATGCGTTCTCTCTGTCACAAGTTTGGCATTCGCCGGCAAGGGATGATCTCGCTCATATGTCCATGATGATTGATCATTGATGATTGATGCCCCACAAAAGTATTTTCCCCCACTCTCGCAGCATGCCTAGAGAACGCCAAGTCGCCTAATTCAAGTAGAGTTTGTGTCTGTGTCTTTTTGTTGGCAAATGTACCTTGTTTTGATGCATGCAAAATCTTCTGTCGATATGAGGATGATTAACTATAACAGCTGCCAGCACCACTTCCTCTCTCTCTCTCTCTCTCCCTCCCTCGTCTCTTTCTGATTCGCTCGCATTCCTATAGTCTAGCATGTGACCGTCTCCCAAAAAAACAGTCAGTCCAACCCTTGGTTATCGAGGGAGATCTCGGGGGAGATGTCTCTGAACAACACACACACACACACACACACACACACACACACACACACACACACACACACACACACACACATACACCTGCTGATGAATCGGTGGAACTTCGACGAAACAGTCGTGCACAGACTTCTTTTGTGCAGTAGTGTATGGCTGACATGACAACACACATCCACACACCTGCAACTTTTTTGAACCATTTGTTTGAAGAACACAAACATGCATCCACACTCACAAATGCTTGGGAGGTGATTTTGCAAAATACATGTTGTATGAAACTCCAAAAAAATTGCCTTGGTCTGAATTAAGTTGGGCGTGTATTTCCCATGGAGTTATGCTTAAGTGTCAAAAATCCCAGCATGCTGTTGTTTTTGCTAGCACCAGAGGTGGTCGCACTTACATATGGCTTTGTGACTTTTGCTGTGGGTGCAGTTTTGTTTTGGCTAGTACCTGATTTGCGAGTTTTGTTGCGGGTGGACGTTTGATTTTGCTAGTTCCAGAGGTAGTGGCACTTTTAAGTTTTAACTGATTTGTGACTTCTTCGTCTTTTTTTTTTCAATGAAAGCTGTCTTCTCTCATTGGCGGATGGTTGTATTTTTTGAATTTTTTCTTCTCTCAATTTCGCACTCCAGAGTCCAGAGTACTATGGGGACACTGGACATCATTATGAGTGAGCAGACCATCAGAGCTCTCGTCGGGATTTTACTCGCAAGCTGTACTCTGTGCGGGGAGTAATATTTGCACCCCAGGCCCCTAACCCCTACCGTCTTTACCCGAATAGAATGCCCGGTCATTTTTGGTGCATCTGGACTGAAAGGTGGCCCAAATGCATCGGGCAAATATTCAGGTGAAGACGGTAGTGAAGGATGGCAAGACTTGTATGCTCCTGCCAAGACCAGCCAAGGGGGGGGGGGGGGCAAGCCATCTATCTAAGCTGGTTAACCTTAAAGTTTGTGACTTCTGTTGCGGATGCAGGTTTGTTTTTGTTTGTACCAGAGGTTGTGGCACTTTTTTTTTTTCAATACAATGTTAACTTCCCCGGCCGGTGCTAGGGATGCTGATAGGAGCATGCATCACTAGCACTCCCGAGGATATTGATTTCGGACTTTTGTTGTGGGTGCACGGGGTAGTTCTTTCCCACCATCTGCTCCTCCCTTTTCTTTTACCCGATGGGGAGGCGTGCCTTTGTTTGGAGCAGTTGCGCGGTGGGTCGGCACCTTATGATATGCTTAAACCACCACAAGTAAATGGCCGCAGCCTTGCAGTCCTGAACTTGTCGCCACACGTAAACGAGGCTGAAACGTCAAACGCTGGGTCTGCTGTTGATAAATTCGATCGGCGGGTCGGCGGTCGCGTTTTCGTTCCGCGGGCCAGGTGGCGATGTACTCGTGCTTCAAACCAATACTCACGTCTCCTCTCTTGTCCGATGCCCACAGTGAGTCGAAACGTAATGAGACGGCATGCGCGTGAAATCACATACTTTTGTTTGGCGCCGCGATCCTTTTTTTTTTCCTCTCCAGAAGAAAGCCCTGTCAAAGAGTAATGAGACGGCATGCGCGTGAAATCACATATTTTTGCTTGGCGCCGCGGTCCTTTTTTTTCTCTCTCCAGAAGAAAGCCGTTTTTGCAAGCCCTCTATCCCCACGGCGGTGAGAGAAGCGCCAGGATTGAGGCCGTGGCCGTGAGGCTCCTTTATCCTTTTCTTTTTGGTAGACCGAGCCTGACGGTGGCCTTGGCCATGAGGCTCCGAGATCCTTTTTTGTTTGGTAGACCGAGCCCACAAGAACGTGGATCGTTAACTGCCGCAGTGGAACAAAAAGGCTGGGAAGGATACTGTGGTCGGGGTTAAACCACCAGTACTTGGCCCAGCTATCGGCCGCGGCGCTTTCCCGTTAACGCGCCGCGCCTTTAGGGCTTCGTGGTACCGGACCACAATGGCTGGAAGAGCCAGCCCAAAAAAAATTGAAACGGTACCCCGGCGCTTCGGTGAAAATCGCCGCGCAGGGGCATTCCAGGCTCGGCATCGATAGCTGGGCCAAGTACTGGCGGTTTAACCAGACCGACGTTGTGGCAAGCCTTGTGCTCTCTTCTGGTGTGGGTATTGGACAATGGACCTCGCTTCGCTACTCACCACATGTGAATGAATCTTCTGCCAGACGCACCGCCATATTTTTAATTATTTTTTGTCTTTTGTGCATGTGGAGAGTTGCGGAGCGAGGCACAATTTATATAAAGGCGAATGCCAGCCTCTACATGAAAACTGCAATAGAACTGTGACCAGTCTTTGTCTTGTATACATCCCCCTCACCGCACCCCCTTACGAGTTTGGCAAACATCTCATTGTGGCCTTGATTGACATGCCATGCTTGAGCAGCTGTGAGTACGACTCTGCGTTCCTGCTAGCACTGAAGTTTTCAGGAAGCTGTCATGGAGAGTCTCTCTGTCCTGCCTGAGCTATCTACGATGCAGTCACCCACCACATTGCCTCTGTTCACATCGCACATTTCCCTCTGGCTGCACCCATAATTGGCCCTTCCCCTCCTCTCCCCAGACGAGGAACAGACACAGCAGCCTCAGGTAGCAAACAGACTTGCTTAACCATCCGCAGTCTTCCGTTCTGACATGCAATCATGGAGAGTCTCTCTCTCTCCTGCCTGGGCTATCTACGGTGCAATCACCCACCACATCGTCTCTGTTTACATCCCACAGTTTCCTCCGGCAGCACCTCCTCAGACGAGGAACAGACACAGCAGCCTCAGGTAGCAAACAGACTCACATAACCATCCTCAGCGTGCTGTGCTGACAAGCACTCATGGAGAGTCTCCTTCTCCTGCCCGAGCTATCTATGGTGCAATCACCCACCACATCGTCTCTGTTCATGTCCCACATTTTCCTCCGGCTGCACCCGTCCTTGGCCCTTTCCTGATTCCTGAACAGACACAGCAGCCTCAGGTAGCGATCAAACTCCCATAACCATCTGCAGTGTGCTGTGCTGACATATTGTAACAGTCAAGGCAGGCAGTTGCCAGCGAGACCCTGCAACAGCTAAACAGTGAACACCCTTATTTTGGTTGGATCAGGCTGCATCACCGCTTATCCGATCAGGCAGGCAATGTCGACCGCAGAGTACTAAGAAACATGCGCAATTCTGGACTGTGATGACCTACCTGATGTTCGTCTAGAACGTGATTGGCATTCTTCACGTCGTGAGAATTGTGAAGGTATATAGAGTCCATAGACCATGCAAGTTTTTGTTTGCGTCCCTATGATGACAGTCAACATTGTCTCTCAAAGTGATTTTTTCGCATACACTCGTGTATCACATCCTGATATGGCATGTCGTATTGGTAGACGGGCTAGAAGGACAGTACCTGTACATCCGCGGGCACCGTCCCTGTGTTCCGAAGCATGTGGAAGCCACATTGCCTGTGACATCTGTCTGCATCGAACAGTTTGATGCAGCAATGACGACTGCGAGCATTGGATGTGCTGCTTCCGCAGTCCACACCCAAACCAGTCTTGTCCGGTCTGCTGAGGTGGCCACTTACCCACTTACCATAGGCAACGCCTGCTCAACTCATTTTCTCTGCAGCAACACAATCCATAACTGATAGGCAACTGGGGTGCAAGGGGGGATGGGCCGGAGGTTTCCCTGGCAGGAATCGGCCCTGTGGTGAACTGGTGCGACGGTCCTGGACTGTAACCTTGCCCTCTCGATATGAACTGGATCCCTAATTATCCATGACGACAACATAAAAACCCCTAATACAAGGCAACAGTAGGCTGTGCAAGCATGTCGCCCGGGCTGGGTCAGGGGCTGCCTTAGGTAAGACCTTGGTCAGGGTAGGACCAGTCGATACTGCCTGAGGTAGGTCTGTGGAATCTTCGCTGGCGGGCTGGTGCTCGTAGGAAAGTGCATAGGACAATCGTGCTTGGCGACCAAAGTGCCTGTGTGACAAGGCTCGTCCAATAGTGCTTCAACTATGGCTGGGAGGGGTTGTCCTGGCTTAGCGCTGGTGCCTGCAACTCTGTGTCCGGTATATCCGAGGTAAGGGTCAACAGTGCCCCCCGTAGATGGAGAAGAAGCAGGGGTTACACTAAGGAAGAAGAACCTTGAGGTAGGAATGGCATGGGTCAGTGAGCACCAAAAAAAAAAAAAAAAAAAAAAAAAAAAAAAAAAAAAAAAAAAAAAAAAAAAAAAAAAAAAAAAAAAAAAAAAAAAAAAAAAAAGTTGGACCTGATTTAATTGGTTTCGAGCTGAGAAAGGCAGAGAGCCGCCCTCACTTGAGTTGTTCGGGTAAGTGCGGGGGGTTAAGCAAGAGTAGCTTTGCTCAGTGCTCACCTCTCGGTTCACACAAAGGGAGATAAAGATCAGGGAGAAAGAAATCGAAGAATTCCTAAAACCTCTTGAGAAGACCCTGACGAGCCAGCAAAAAATAGAGCTGGATCGCCCCCTGTCCAAAGATGATATCTGGACGGCGATGATGCAGATGGATGAGGAGAAGACGCCGGGCATAGATGGGTTCCCTAAAGAGTTTTGGGAGACCTTCTGGTCTCATATGACCCTAGACCTGATGGACTTCTATAACCAGGTGTGGGAGACAGGGCAGATGGACGAGCTGGTGGGACATGGAGTTCTCACCCTACTCTTCCAAAAGGGGGACAAGATGGATATCAGTAACTACATGTCAATAACTTTGCTGACGGTGGTATATGAAATGTTAGCGAAAGCCTTGGCAAACCTGATTCCAGTCCTGGACGACATCATTCACCCAACACAAAACGGGTTCGTCAAAGGGCGTAGGATCCAGGACAATATCCTATTAGTCAACGAACTCATCAAACTAACAAGGCAAGATAAATTGAACGCGACTGTGGTCTTCATCGATTTTGAAAAAACTTATGATCACGTGGATTGGCAATTTTTAGACAGATGCATGGGAAAAATGAACATTGGACGTGTTTTTCGGCGTTGGACTGAAATATTGCATCATAAAGCCACTACGTGTGTCCCAGTAAATGGCGGGGTAGTGTCGGCCTTCTCGCTGCAACGGTGAATCAGACAAGGGGACCCTCTGACACCCTTCCTTTTCATAATTGTGATGGAGGCACTGACAGCGAACCTTCGCGCCAGCAAAGACTTGCGGAAGCTGCAGATCTCGATCATCCCTGAGGAAGCGATCCCTATCTGTCCGTTGTACGCAGATGGCTTGACAATTACGTTAGATGCCACAACAACAAACATGGATGAGATCAGAAGCAACAAACATGGATGAGATCAAAAGACTTTTTTATCGATTCACAACAATCTCTGACATGACTGTTAACTGGGGAAATAAAACTTTGGTTTGGTGGATTCATCATCAAGGAGTGCGCCCCCCAGAGCTTCCACGGGTTAAGTGGCTCCCCGAAGAGGCCCCGGTTAGGGTACTTGGAATCATGCTAAGAGCACTAGGTAGACCTGCATCGAATGATGAGTGGATACTGAAACCCGCTTTAGAAAAGTTAGCCCGCTGGAAGGACCAACACACCTCCCTATTCGGCAGGGTGCTGGCAATTAACAGTGTGGTGCTGGTGGCCCTTTGGTACAAATCAGCAATCTGGGTTCTTAGTAAGGAAGTCATCCAATCTCTGAAGCGTCAGGTTACGGCCCTGTTGTGGCGAGGCAATGACGAGCTCATGAAGGTCATCAGCATGGTAGCTTGGTCATCGGTGATCCAACCGAAAAACAAAGGGGGCCTAGGAATTCTTGACTCGAAAACACAGGTCATAGCAATTATGGTGCAATGGGTTAAGAGGCTGCTCTTTGCACAACAATTTTCATGGTATGACCCTGACACTAGAACAGATAACCAGACTTTCCCCGCAAGCACCACATGACGTTCACCCACTGACCTGGCTGGAAGACCGCTTCTGGACTGTGCCACAGCGCACTCGGGGCGACCGTGAACCGGATGGAGGAATAATCCGGAAGGACTTGGCCCGGGACGACTTATGGGCCAAGGTTCTGAGAGTCTGGTGCCAACTCCCTCTTCTTGACAACCCCCCTCCGACTAGGTGGGAGGAGGTGATGCGCCAACCGCTGTTTGGAAACAGGAGGATCACCGATCGATATAGTAGGGTGTTTTGCAGTTCGGTCAACCCGTGGGATAGCTGGGTTAAAAAAGACGTCATTAGAATAAAAAACATTTGAAACTCCGAGACAAGGGATTGAAAGACGGTGCGCAACTGAAGGACACACTAAAACATAAACATAATATTGAGGATAACTTTGAGATGTTGATATTCGGAATTCCTCTAGACTGGGTGCGCATCCTGCGTGAAGGATCACAATTGGAAAAAGGGGACTGGGTAGTGGTGTCAGGCGACTAAGAAAGTGTGAGAAATGTGGTGGACATGCGGTTGGATGAAACTTTGATTAACCTTTTTCATATAGGCAAGGATAATGTCCTTACCCGGTACTCCCCAAATGCGACAAGATGGGGAAAAAACAAGGAGCTACAAAGGATCCGGGTATTACGGGACAAACATGTACGGACTGCATATTAGCCAAACACCCCATATTGGTAGAACTCCCCTTAGATCCTGAGGAATGACAGTGGTCACTCCCACGGAAAAGCAGTTCTCGGAGGAGACAAAAAAGCAAAACCTAACAGTGAAGGCAACGTACCGCCTATTGCACCCCAAAGTAAACATTAACGAAAAGGTAAAGGAAAGATGGAAATCCCAATTAACTGTAGGAATCGAGGTGATCCGGCCTATCCGTCGGTTGACTGCTATCAGAGCCAGACCAGCAAAGATGGCCTCAGTGCAGTGGCAGATAGAACATCGTTGCTTACCGACCAACGATTGGTTGATAGATCGTACTCATCTAGAGCAGAGAGAACAACCGTTACCTTGGTGCAAAGTGTGCCACACTGTCTTCCCCTCCCACAGAATCCCGGAAACTATAGAACACATATTCATGCAATGTCCGGGTGCAGTCCTCACATGGTGATGGTGGGACAGAATCCGGTCCCGTTTGGACACTGTGTCAAAATGACCTTGGGACTAGAGAGCCATACTATGCGAGACATGGTCCTCCCCTACGGACAATACTTTTGAAAATAATATGTTTAAACTTCAAAATAGGAAGGAGAGTTGTCATGTGGGCCCTCTGGAGGAAACGGTGTATACATGCCATAGAGGGATCCCGCACTGCGGAGGGAGAGGTGACAAATATGATTAAACAATATGTCCAACATGAGCTAATGGTACAGTGGCAAAGAATTAAGAATCAATTGGACTTGTTTCACTCATTCCAAGATATAACACAAACAATCCAGCAATTCTCAAGGGACTGGTTGGGCAGCGAGAATGGGGGTTGGATATCCTCCGTCAGATGGGAAGGCATGCCCACCCAGGGAGACCACCAGGGAGAGTTCAAAAAGGACTACCGTATTTGTTTAAAAGACTGGACAGTGGTGGGTCAGGAGTTCCCACTGCGACCATCCACATAATTTCCTGACCCCTTCCCGCCCCACCAGCTAGCAACGATGGACCTGCAATGGTATGGAACCGGTTGTGCAGTCTGAGCGAGGGCAGAGCATATAACGGGCGGCAAAGAGCGCAGCAATTCTAGCCTCATTGAGCATATTGCAAAAAAAAGTTTGTCCCTTTGATGTTCGAAGTTTTCATTTTGAGATTGACAGTTAGGACTGGGGGGTAATAGGGGCGGGGGGAGGGAGGAACTAGTTAGTAGTGGCAGGTATCTGGTGCCTGGTTCAGGGCGAAGATGTTCTCTTCCTTTTTCCAATCTCCTGCTCAGTAAATCCTCTGGATTCCAGAGTAATCAATGCTGGCAGGAGTCTCCCGCTCCTTTTTCCTTATGTGCTCCAAATTTCTTTTGTATATGGGACGCTGGGCCCGTTTTCCAGCAGGTGCTGCTCCCCACCAATAGGTGGAGCCTCTCCTCAGGTGCTAGTGGTGTCTGCTCTTACCAGCACCACTATCACTGAAGGGGGGATTAAAAAAAAAAAAAAAAAAGCTAAAAAAAAAAAGCTTTGTTTGGCGTCTGTCCGTTGCGTCTTCCTTTGTTCCAACTTCTTCGTACTCCCATTTCCAAACTCAAGCAGTCCCAAGGGGTTTCACAGTCGTTCATGTGTCTTCACCAGCTCATGCGTGCGTCCCAAGGCTCCCTTGTTTGTGTTTTTCTGTTACACGACCTCGATCCACAAGCCAGCGCCTCCAACCCCTGAGCTTGTGTTTCATGGGAAGGGAGCTTATCCGTCAGTGCCCTCTGCACTCATTCATGAGGACCCTTTATCTCATCCACTGCTGCATGCCCACCTACTGTGTTTGGAAGTAGTCATCTTTTTAGATGCACCCGTTCCAGTATGAATCGCATCCTTCCCCTCCCCC
>BFEA01000028.1:2576827-2596859 GCA_003427395.1 Chara braunii
CCCCCCCCCCCCCCCCCCCCCCCCACACACACACACAGGCACACTCATTGGACCACCCCAAGGCCAACCACTTAAACAGCCCTCCCCCAAGACCCACTACCAGCATCCTACAACCATCGACTAAGCCCCTTGGGTGGTGCGCAGGCAGTGTCTGTAATAATTACCATGTGTCAGCCCAAAGGGAGCGGTCTAAAGCACCGGTTGGAAATGCGCATTGTGGTATGAGGTTGCAGGTTCAAAACTCAATTGCAACCTTGCACATGGACACGGGCAGGGCGTTAGATTGACGCACGGCTGGACATACACTCCCTTGGGCTGACGCATGGTACTATTACAGACACTGCCTGCGCACCACCCAAGGGCTGTTTCATGGTGTTGTATGTTGGTTGTGGGTTTCACATGGGTTGCTTCGGGGTGTTGGTCTCGGGTGTTCTGTTGATCTCCCCAGTCTGGCATATCACACGTTTGTGCCATTTCCACTAGTCGTTCACATGGTAGAGTCATACGATTACATGTTTCAAGGTCACGGGTTCGAGCTTGGTTCGGACCTTGGGGCGGGTCCTTGCCCAGCTTACCCCGTTCTCTCTTCGATATACACACGTGATGCTGGCTATACATCTCGATGCATTGATTCACAGAGCACACACAGCCTTTGGGCATATACATAGCTTGCGACCTATACATGGCCTACAGGCTACATACACAAGTTTCCACACATAGTGCTGTCTGTACATCTTCATACATAGATGCACGAAGCATACACAGCCTTTGGGTATACACATACATTGCGAACTACACAACTATCAGACTGGAGTGGTCTAGTCACTGGGTGGGGTCTAGTATCTGTGGTAGGGATAGGTATGGGCCACCTGAGTTCCTACAGATATTCGGGCAGAACTGTCTAGTGGCTATATATAAGGCTTAGACCCTGGGGTTAGGGTAGGGGTATAAGTCGCTCAGGCCAGTCCGAGTTCCGCCTGGCCTTGGGTAAGCTAGGGGAAGGACAGTAAGACTGCTTCAATGGGTGCTACCCTGTCTGAAACCTAGGGCCCAGAGTCTCTTGGGGCCTGTAGAAGATTGTCTGGGCCTGGCAACCGAAGTTCCCATTCGACAAGGCTCGTCCGATTCCGCTTCCACCAGGGCTGGGCTGGGCAACCTATCAGCCCTGGTGCCTATCACTGCTGTTCGGTCCAAGTTACCTGCCCATTGGTAGGGTAATGGTCCTGAGTGCTGGTCACACTGAGGTAGGATAGTGGGATAGGGGGTGCGCTAGGAGTATTGACGTGAGGATGGGATGGGAGGTGATCTCATATTCCAGGACACCCACGGCCTACTGCTCCAGGTGATCACTGTGTACTCAGTAACTGGCCTCTACAACACCATGGACTTAAAAAAAAAAAGAAAAAAAAAGGGAGCGGTCTGTGTGAACGGCAGT
Organism: Chara braunii; assembly: GCA_003427395.1. NCBI lineage: Eukaryota > Viridiplantae > Streptophyta > Charophyceae > Charales > Characeae > Chara > Chara braunii. The sequence goes on from BFEA01000028.1 coordinate 2,578,263, forward strand.
CCATGCATGCAAGGCTGCAATTGAGTTTTGAACCCGCACCTTATACCACATTGCACATTTTCAACCGGTGCTCCACCCACTGAGCTACCGGCCATCCACAACATAAGGCCCATGTATTATATTCAAATTTCAAGATTGGTCGAAACAGGTTTGTTAACTTTGTTTCACATTATGGTCATTTTTTTTTTCCAAAGAAATGCCCTTTTGAACACACCTAGGCGGCATACAAAGTCCCAATGTTGTATTGGAGTCAGTGGCAGACCAAAAGTGTTGTTTTATCCAAATATAATGGCCCTGCAATGGCAGATTACACACAGGTGCCTACCTACCTACTACGGCTGGCTGGTGGACCACTCACACCTACAAAAGAAAGGTATAGGTATCTTGGTTCACTGGTGCAAGAGCTTCCTTTCAAGCTTCCCACACACAGACAGAAAGATCAGAGAGACAATAGAGCATCTGTCCCTTTCCCACCCTGGGGCAGTGCTTGCTTTTCTTTGTTGTTTTTAAGGGCGGCAGTCTTGAGATATATCCACAGTTACGGACTGTCCGGGATATTAAGAGGGCAATTACGTCTTTCTGCACAGACTGGCTAGGGGGACTGCGGGGGGGTTGGATAGCACGAGTGGAGTGGGGGGGGACCAGACTGTTTCGATAAGTCAGGGCCTCCCCAGAGATTACAATCTGGCATTTAACGATTGGACTACCATTGAGCCCTCCTTCCCGATGAGAACCCCGTCTGATTTCCTGGACCCATTTCCGCCCCACCCCCTTTCTCTGACTGTAATTCCAAACGGATCCCAAACTGACCAAGGTGTTACCCTCCGGTGTCCCCCGGGTTGGGACACTAGCAACACGCCGCTAAAAACACGGAGGACGTGAAGGACATGAAGGATCAGGGCGTGAGTTACAAGTGTCACACTGCGGCTTCAGCCCTCAGAAAGAACGAGGGGGGCTAGGTGGTGCCCTGCAGCAGGGCTGAAGAGACCCCCCCTCTCTCAATGTCACTCTCAATATCACCTGGTCTCCAATGTGATCAATGCTGGCAGATGGATACAGGCTCAAGTCCATCGCTCTGTATATGTTCCTCAATATGTTTTCGAATGGGACGGGACTGGGGCTGGTGGAGGGAGGGAGGAACTAGCGTGTAGCAGCAGGTATCTGGCACTGGGTCCAGGGTGAAGAGGTTCCCCCTCCTTCCAATATTCTGCTCAGTCAATCCCCTGGATCCCAGGGTAATCAATGCTGGCAGGAATCTCCCACAATTGTCTTTTGTCTGATATTCTCCAAATTCAGACTGTATATGGGACGCTGGACCCGTTTTCCAGCAGGTGATGCTCCCCACCAATAGATGGAGCCTCCCCCCAGGTGCTAGTGGTGTCTGCTCTTATCAGCACCACTAACACTGGCAGGGGCGTGTAAAAAAAAATAATAATAAAAAAAAAGAGATATATCCACAGTAGTAGACCACGGATACGGGATGGCAGATCCCGCATCCGTGGAGAAGAAGGGATGAGGATGAAGGTGGAGATGGAGATGGAGATGGAGAATCGGAGATGGAGATGGAGATGGAGATGGAGATGAAGATGAAGATGAAGGGGAGAAGGACAGCACCACTAGGACTCGATACCACACCCGACTCCAAAACTGCGAAGTGAAGAACGAATCAGAATACATACTGCAGCTGGGGTATACCGCCAGCGGACTGACTGGACTGAACTAGACTGGTACCAACGGCGGTACCGGACTCTATGAACAAGACACAGCCGGTGAGCACACGGCCAGTGAGAGAGATCAGGCCGCCTACGACCGTCTGGTCCCCACACAAGCCGAACCTGCAGAAGGCCAAACAGCTCCGGCTATAGGCCGGGATAAATAGAGTCCCGCTGCAGGGATCCTCCACATATTTTCTATCACACATGTCCCTAGTGCATGGGCCCGCATTTGCATGGGCAGTCTAGGGACTATTCCACGTGAAGTCCTTTATCGGAACTCAGAAACGGAAAGGTGAGACTCGATACTCAAATCCGAAATTAAGTTCGAAATTCGTAATCCGAAACTCAAAACGCAAATCCGAAAATCAAACTTTGAAATTCGTGGGAAATTTCGGAACTTCGAAATTCATCACCGGGCCTACCTTCACCGGGGGCCAAGTCCCACTAGCAGCGTTGAGATACCTCAACGCCTGAATCTGGACGCTTTTGCGGAGATGTGCAGAAAGGGTGTGGAGTTTCCTGAACTGCACGTCTCCACAAACACGTCCAGATTCAGGCGTTGAGGTAGCTCAAAGCTGCTAGTGGGACATGGCCACGGGCCTACCTTCACCGGGCGTACCTTCTTCCCTCAAATACAGCTATAATGACCGCCGTACGTTGTATTCGGGGGAAGAAGGTATCTCAGTTGGTACACACATGAACAGTTGTTGAAACGCAGACCTGAGTTCGAATCCAGATGAGGGAACTCCTGAATCATCGAATCCAGATGATGGAACTCCTGAATTTCCTGGGCCACATCCGTTGGGCAAAACGCGCGCTCGCTGTGGCGCGCCTGCGCCAGTCATCAACTGGAGCGACAGCCATGCCACCGTTAGAGCTACTCTCATGTCGCGCTACGGCAGCAGCAGGCGAGTTCATGCCTATGGCCACATCAAATCTTCGACGCTATTGGGGATGGAGGAAGGGATTGGGAGATCAAACAATCATGGAAGAGGGGAACGTTGTTGGGATCGGTATCGGCGAAGAGGGGGAAGCTTCTGATCGGGAGGAGGACGGTGCTGGAAGAGGGTTGGGATTGGGGTCTGCGAAGGGAAACAGCAGGATCGGAAAACGGGGTTCAGAAGAGAGGACTGACGCCACAATGAGCAGGGAGGGAGGGAGGGGGAGGAGAACGTCGTTCGGCTGCAGAGAGGGGGGAAGATGGTTGGATCAGAACCAGGCAACATAGAGACAGGCGCTGTTCGTTTCTCTCGCTGATGGACAGATCGCACGTGTGCGTGCGCGAAAGAAAGGAGGGAAGCACACACACACACAGAGAGAGAGAGAGAGAGAGAGAGAGAGAGAGAGGCAGGCCAAGAGGGGAGGCAGAGAGAGAGAGAGAGGCAGGCCAAGAGGGGAGGCACAGAGAGAGAGAGAGAGAGAGAGAGAGAGAGAGAGAGAGAGAGAGAGAGAGAGAGAGAGAGAGAGGAAAGCAGGCATGGGCAGAGTCAAGTTCGCCTGCTTGCATGACGGAAGAGAGAGACATATCTATATGTCATTTATGATGTGTGTGTGACCGAGAGAGAGAAAACAAGTACAGGGAAACGGAGATGGAGGGTGGAGGGGGAGAAGGAGAGGGGGAGAGCAAGACAGAGATGAGGGTATGGGGGAGACACAGACAGACAAACAGAAAGACAGACAGATAGAATGACAGACATACAGGCAGACAGAGAGACAGAAATGGACAGAAACACAGACAGACACATCATTTGCCATTGCAGAGACGAGAGTTACACCACCAAAAAAAAAAAACGAAGAAAGTGCTCAGACATCAAAATGCCCGCCAAGGGGACTGACTTTCGAAATGGATTCAGACGAGGGGAGTGCCTCGGCGCACCAACCCGCCAAAAAAGTGCAAAATGAGAATGTATCTCCCGCTAGAACGTGAAAAGATACACCCGTCATTTGCGTTTTTTTTTTGTCTTTTTCACATTTGGTGAGTGGTGCGGCGAAGCCCATAGTCATTGCTACCGTTGTCGTTATAATCATCATCATGATGTACACACGCCCCCCAGAATAGACGGGCCACTCGTGTGTGTTTCGTGGGTTTCATTAAAAAAAAAAAAAAAAAAAAAAAAAAACAGAACCCATACAGTAAATAGTAAACACCCTCTCTTGTCCTCTTCAAGTTTCCTGTCATGGTCCTCTTTTTTTTTCCGTCTGTATGTTCCCCCTCCTCCTCCTCCGGCTCCTTGTCGTGCTCCTCTTTTCTTTCTTCTTTCTTCTTTCTTTCTTTCTTTCTTCTTTTTCTTTTTTACTTTGGCTTGCTACCCGCTGTCCCCTAGCCGGTATCGCCCACCTGCAGGTCGGGAGCAGCCCCCGCATGTTCTCTCATGAACACGGTTCTGGCTGCTACGGGGTTCCCCGTATGCCTACAATTAGGAGTAGTGGTAGGTAGGTAGTGTGAGGTGAAATTGAGAGAAGAATGTAGCTTTTTGAAAAAAAAAAAAAAAAAAAAAAAAAATCGAATTATATATTTTGTGGGCGTATTTGTCCAGACTACTACCGTACTACCGTAGTCCGAGCCAGGAAGGAGGATGCAGAGGCTAACGCGGGAATGCGCCGACTGGGAGAAAATCGGTCGTCTCTCTTTTTCTACAACACAGCAGTAATGCGGTGGTAACGAGTCCTCCTCCTCCTCCTCCTCCTCCTCCTCCTCGTCGTCGTCGTCGTCTGAGGAGGAGGAGGAGGAGGAGGAGGAGGTGTGTGAATGACGAGTCCGTCACCGGGGGGGAGACTAATGGGTATGTGACACGTGGCAGAGGACGCGAGGGCAGGGGAGGAGGGGGCACTCATCTTGGAGGACTGGGAATTTAGTCGGACAAGGAGCAGGAGGAGATGCTCCCGCTTCTCCTCCTGCTCCTTATCCGACTAAATTCCCACTCCTCCAAGATGAGTGCCCCTCCCCTGCCCTCGCGTCCTCTGACACGTGTCACATCCGGGGGAGCATTAAAAAAAAAAAAAAAGAAGAAGAAGAAGAAGAAGAAGAAGAGGGGGAGCATTAGGAGAAGAGGATGGAGACGTACTGCACGGTGTCAGAATGACGCGGCAGGAGTTTCCAGAGGTGTACTACTGAAGGGAAAGTTGGGAAACCTTCGGCGACGCAAGAGGAGAGCTCGAGCTCATCTTCCGATACTCTTAGGGAACTGACGGCGTGAGCACGCCATAGCTCAGGCTATGGTGTTTTTTTTTTTCCTCTGCTCGTTATGATCGTCTATCTCTTTTGGAAGAGTTGATGCTTCAGAGACTCGCATACAGGACTTTGCTGGTCGGCGGCTCCTGGTTTGCAACCTGTGTATTTGTGTGGCGTTAAGCTGATATCGTTAAGCTGATGTCAGCGTCTGTGTTTGCTGACATCGGCCCTCCTCTCGCTCTCCCAACCAATCAGGAGAAGGCGAGACGATGCAGACGTACGGCAAGCCGTCAGAATGGAGCGGCGCGGAGGGGAGCACAGGGAGTTCAGAGGCGTACCGTACGGCAGCGGCAAACCTTCGATGACGCAAGAGGGGATCGACGCAGTGCTCGAATACTACTGGAGATCGTCGATGTAGAGATCGAGTTTTACTGCAGATCGACGATGTAGCGATCGAATGTTACATGAGATCGACGATGTAGTGATCGTAGTAGTAGTAGTAGTAGTAGTAGTAGTAGTAGTAGTAGTAGGAGGAGGAGGAGGAGGAGGGGGAGGAGGAGGAGGGAAAGGAGGGGGAGGAGGGCGAGGAAGAGGAGGGAAAGGAGGGGGAGGAGGGCGAGGAAGAGGAGGGAAAGGAGGGGGAGGAGGGCGAGGAAGAGGAGGGAAAGGAGGGGGAGGAGGCCGAGGAAGAGGAGGGAAAGGAGGGGGAGAACACGTCAGTAGGAATGAATGAGGGGGTGGCTGGCCGCGGGGAAGGATAATTAGTCAACCTCGTTGACAGGTGTAAGGGAGCTGACGTGGAGATATGGCGCCATGCACCATGCAATTACAGTACGTAAGTAATTGGGAGGAGGTGGGAGGAGGTGGGAGGAGGTGGGAGGAGGTGGGAGGAGGAAGGAAACAGGAGAAAAATTGCGTTTTGATACAAGGGGGAAGAAGAAAAAAAGAGAGAGAAGAAGAAGAAACGGATGACGAAGAAGAGCCAGCTCGCGTCTCATTAGCGGAAATTTTCTTCAGACTGTGAGATCAGCTGATAGGAAAAATCGCATTTTGGGAACCACTTCATTTTTTTAAAGAATGATTCTGTCCAGCAAGATTGTTTCAGGATATAAATTGTTTCAGCCCGTCAGGATATAAAGTATGTTTCTGTACAGTGAATGCCATCCCTGTGTTTAGAGCATGAAATTATCTTTACAACTCAACGTCACACAAACCCAGAAAAACGGATCAGCATCTCTCTCCCCTCCTGTTACACTCACTCGGCACTTTCATGTGTCATGAAGATCGCAATAATCTGCGAAGACGATACAAGGTAATTGACTGAGGGACCGACAAAATGTTGTGTGTATGTGTGTGTGTGTGTGTGTGTGTGTGTGTGTGTGTGTGTGTGCCTGTGTTTGTGTGTGTATGTCTGTGTTTCTCTGTGTGTGTGTGTATGAGAGAGAGAGAGAGAGAGGAGCAAAACTTACGAGGGGGGCGGTGGGGGGAGAAGAAATGACGAGTCGAGCGATGAACGGATGCCACTGTCGAACGCACGAACTGACATGTTCCATTTTTGGCCACGTGGAGCTACCTCGGCACGACACGTGTCAATCGTTACATTATTAGCACTGCTACTCTCACTGGCGCTGCCAGAGCACTCTGTACTTCGTCCCGCACTTGCTTCAGAAACCTGATTGCCGTCGCGGAACCATGTTCGGGACTGATTCGGACAAGATTCCGGACCAGGTTCAGAAACATGATCTTGGGCATCGTACGGCAACCGCAGCTGCGGCTTCCCCTCAGCCGACGGCTCAGATCGTGCTGCAGCCTCTGGGTGATTGCCATCTGGCTTATCGGCAGCAGCCTCGGGTTGGAATCCAGCCATCCCCTTGCAAGCTACTGCTTGCCACAGAATGGTTCGTTGACGGTCAAAGCCTGAGAGACCCAGATGGGACTTGAGCTTGAAGAACGTGACTGGCACGAAAAACGTGATGGGACCCAGATGGGACAAGGCTGAGAGACCCAGATGGGACAAGCCTGAGAGACCCAGATGGGACAAAAAGCGTGACTGGAACGAAAAACGTGATGGCTTGGGGAAAGGATAGTGAAGAGGGCGATCATAGCTTCGTGTTCGTTGCCCTCCTCCTCTCATTCCCGCCCTGGACTCCACTCTGCTCCTCCATTTCACTACGTGCTCCAGATACGAGGCCGTCGCGCTGTTGGCTCGAAGCGGTGCCAGACGCGCTACTCCTAGAGCTTTCATCATACATTGAGCCACAGAGACACAGAGAGAGAGAGAGAGAGAGAGAGAGAGAGAGAGAGAGAGAGAGAGAGAGAGACTCTATTTTGTTGACCTGAGTTCGAAGCTAGTGTAGACGCTTCGGTAATGCCTGCGCATTACATTTTCGCGCTCATGCTATGCTACCTTCTTCCCCCGAATACAACGTACGGTGATTATAGCTGTATTTGGAGAATCTTTTTTTTTAGTCTAAATAATACAGCTATAAGGACCGTTCGTTGTCCAACGGCCAAACTGCGTTCCTGCTACTGGCGCGGTGGATAGCCTTGTTCCAATAGGTGGTCCCGCCGCCGGTACCAGTACGGTAGTCGTTAGTGTGTGGAACTCGCTCCCCTCGTTAGTGTGTGGAACTCGCTCCCCGAGTGGAACTCACTCCCCGAGTGGAACTCTGCATTTGCACATTGGGCGGGTGGTGGAGCGAGGCCTATATTACCCTTTATGAAAAATATCTCGACAAGGAAAATTCAATCGGGCCCAGTGCCCAAGGGTGTACGTAAATGGAGTAGCGAGTTCGTTTCAAACAGCGGGGCGTGGTCCCATTAGCAAAGAGGGATCGGATCGAATGCATGAATCTGGACGTGTTTGAAGAGAGATGCAGGAAATCGAAATGGAACTGCTTTTCTGCATCTCTGCATAAGACAAATCCAGATTCAGGAGCTTGATCATATCCGCTTTGCTGGAGGGACCTCGGCCCAGAGCCCCACCCCCACCGGCCTCAAACCGTAACCCTCGGGCTGAGCCCCCGCCCTTTTTTCTTTTCTTTTTTTTCCCCCCTTTATAAAAGGGGCACTGAGGGCTTCATATTATGAACTTGAAACAGCACTGAGGCCCTCAGGGAATCCTCAACAAACAACCCGGGAAGTGGATATAGGCAGGGCAGCGGTCTACGTTTTGGCCATTTCTGTCCCTAGGCATAATTCCCTTCAGCTGAGATACCAAGATACTCTTATAATCTAGCGGCCTATCTCAGTTGGTAAGGCACGCAAGTGGCATTCAGGAGGTCTTGGGTTCAACCCCCATTAGCCTCATGTACCTTCCTGGGCAAGCTTGGCGCCCGCCACCTAGAGATATGCCGTTGGTTCCGAGTGGCATTGAGCAGAGACTGCTGATGTTCATAGGGGGCGGGGACCGGAGGGGAGGCACAGTGATCCCCCGAGTGGCATTGAGCAGAGACTGCTGATGTTCATAGGGGGAGGGGACCGGAGGGGAGGCACAGTGATCCCCCGAGTGGCATTGAGCAGAGACTGCTGATGTTCATAGGGGGAGGGAACCGGAGGGGAGGCACAGTGACCGGCCCATCCAAGAAGCTCGGTCCTGATGCTACCGGCTGACCCCTGGCCGGTATCGCCCACCTGCTGTAGCAGGTATCGCACCTCCTGGTGGGTGCAGCTCCCGCATGTTCCCTTGTTGGAAGCTTGAGCACGGATGTGGGTGCAGTTCAGGAAACTCGACACTATATCTGCACATCTCCGCAAAAGCGTCCAGATTCAGGCGTTGAGGTCGCTCTTCGCATCCAGATTCAGGCGTTGAGGTAGCTCAACGCTGTTAGTGGGACTTTGCCCCCGGGTTGTTTGCTGAGGATTCAAGGCTAATTCTTTTAAGCCCAACCAAGTTCCCCGTAAAACTATATAATGACAATAAAAAAGGGCCTGAAAGGCTGTCCTGTCCAGATTTGACAGGTAATTGAATTGGTTGCCCCCGCCCTTTTAGTAAACAAAGCAAAAAAGTTGGAAAAACAATCAAATCGAGAAGCAACAGTTCCACGTATTCTCCAAATCAAGCAACCTATACCAACCATCATTATATTTCCTTTTTTTCTTTTGTTTTCGTTTGTTTTCTTTTTTGGATAATTTGCGAAATACCCCTATAAGTTGAGATATATGCCAAAATGCACCTAAAAGATGTGTGTGGAGTGGAATACCTCTCTGACACGAAAAATGTGTTTTGAAATGGCCCCGGCGTCGATTGGACCTGGCATCCTTGCGAAATACCCCCATCGGGTACTGTCCATCTTTGCAAAATGTCCCCGTAGTTGCTAACTTTTTCCAGGCCCTATTTATTTTCGTTTTACCCCTACTGCGCCTATGGGACGCACGGCCGGGTCCAACGAAAGGAGTGGCGATTGCAAACGGAATATTTCCTCCAAAAGAAACGCGCGTGTTGAAGAATGCACGGCCATTTTGGATGCAATTTTTTGGAGCAACTTTCTGTCTAGATACACAGATAATGGGCGTGCGCTCTAGTGGGGGGGAAGGCACTGTCGTTTTAGCAGTTGCACACACAGACACACACACACAGAGAGAGAGAGAGAGAGAGGAGTTGGGGGCAAGAGGATGTCGGAGACGGCAAACAAGGAGAGCTTGGAGGAATGGCGAGGGAGGAGTTGGAGATGGGCAAGCTTACCAGGGTGAAGCTGCAGAACACAGCGTGCCACTTCGAACAACTTCGAAAGTTTGAATCACAGAGGCAAACTGCCGTGCCTATGGGCCTGGGTATTGTGCAAAGTTGCCCACCCGGTATGGAGGGCAAACCGCGTAAAACAGGGTCCAGGCCCAGGCGCCAACAACGCGGTCCAGATTGCAAATTTACACACGGGCCTGACAGGGGCAAAACACAGAATTAGGCCCAAAAGGGCATTCCGCTCTACCCACATCTTTTAGGGGCACTTTGGCATATATCTCAACTTATAGGGGTATTTTGCAAATTATCCCTTTCATTTTTCCCTTCTTTTACCAAAGGCAACCTTTCCCATATGATGCAGGCACTCCGCCCATGTTCATACTGAGGTTGCTATTGTATTATACAAGCCGGAAAGCGGGTCCGTCGTCCCTCACATCATAAACAAAAACATATGAAGCCCGGTCCAGGCACAAAAGAAAAGGCTACCATGAGGAGGAAAGAAAAAAAAAGAAAGAAAAAAAGGCTATCATCCAAAGCTGTCACCACACCCTACAAAACGGCCCTGCCACCCGCGCGGCAGGGGTCCATATCTGCAGGCCCCCAGCTGCAGACACAGACCCCACAGAACCAACGCACCTCCTCGCAACTCAGGGCGGATCACACTTCTACCCACACTTTTTTTTTTTTTTTTTTTTTGAAAGGCCCTTGTGCAAGACCTCTATCCTGGTGGTGGTAAGAGAACCACCGGGATGGAGGCTTTGCCTAGCGGGCCGCTCCATCTATTGGTGGGGAGCAACACCTGCTGGAAACCTGGTCCAGCGTCACACTGACCATTACATTTCACAGAATGATTCATCTAATCTATCACCAAACCCTGCAAATCCACCCTGGCCCCCACGGGCCACGGATCTAGCCCCAGAGGCAGGCACAGACCCTGCAAAACCCACCCACCTCCTCGGGATTCAGAACAGACTACGCCTCTAGTCGGCGCGTGACCTTACCAAGGACACCAACGCCCTCCATGACGATGTCGTCGCAGAGCAAACATTACTTTCCCTCTCACCATCTCCCAACTACTGTCATAGCCCAGCAGAGCTACCCTATCACCCATGCGGCAGGGGTTGCCCCCCCCCCTCCCCCCTCCCCCCTCCCCACAAAAAACACCCACCACCTCCTGGCTATTTAGGGTAGACCACTCCACCAATCTGTATCTACTTTCTCTAAGGAAATCCGCCGCCCTCCATGATGAAGCCTCTGCAGAGTGACCCTCCCACATCCATATCATACAAAAATCCTTGTCAATGTCGGTCAATACTAAGTGGAAAAAAAAAAAAAAAAAAAAAAAAAAAAAAAAAAGAGACCACTTTTGGGGGATCTGCCAATGGTAAGTGGATTGAGATTAGCCTATGGTAGACGGTATGTCCTTGGATTAGTTTGAAATGCAGATCTGTGCTCAATTCTGGACAGGACTTGATGAATGGAACCAGAATCTACCGATGGGAAAACAAACCATACTGAACAGCCAGCAAATAGCAAAGGATGGATAAATGAACGCATAAAAAAAAACCGTTGCCACCGAAGAATAAACGTGATACGAAAAGAAAAGAAGAAATGGGCCTTCAAAGCAGTCTCTGCTGATGTTGATGGGGGGAGGGGTAATCGGGGAGGCATAGTGACTGGCCAATCAGATGATGCTTGATCCCTCTGCTACCGGCTGTCCCCTGGCCGGTGTTCCCCATTGGGTGTTCCCTGAAGGCAATCAAAGCCACCCTGGGCTGAAAAGGCCACCCCAATGACCCATGTCCTTTTTTTTTTTTTTTTTTTTTTTTGAAACATTGCTCCAATCTATTGGTGGGGAGCCTCACCTGCTGCCACCCCATGTCAGATTGGACACAAGATTGAATTTACGTGGGCTGGTTAGTCCGACGATAATACCTCAAGGTCATCGCCCTTTCAAAACAAAAAACAAAAAACAAAGCGACAGAACGGCTGCTGAAGTTTTTGACTCTAATGAATCTCACTCACCGAAGCGGTTGTCAAATAATTCACTAAAAACACATGCACAGTAAAGTCGGATTTAACTCCAATCTATACAAAAGGATTCCGGCAATCCAAACTCACACGCAGCCAGATACATCGTGAAAAAGACTCAAGAGAACCATTTACACATTCAATCACTCAAAACGTCTCCCCGCCGCAACAGCTTCACCAGGGGCAGTCCAGAGTCCAGACCTTGGCTTATCTGAAAGGGCATCTACATGTGGGGGCAAAAAAAAAAAAAACACTAGTGCCTTTTTATCATAAATCACAATTTTTGTGGGGTTTGCTGGGCAGTGAATACAGGGGAAAGCGGGGTACTTAAGGCATACTCACACTACCATTTTCCCCCGAACATAAAGCATACGCGTTGTATTCAAGTTTCCCTGAAAACTCGATTTCCGAAAAGGTCTGCAGATGCACTTTGGATAGAACATATATGTGTTCTACTTGAATACACTACACCTGCAAATACCATTGTATTCGAGATAGGGGTAGGGGTCTCCAATGCGCGCCCCTACCGTAGTCACTGTACCCCTTCGCTTCCTTCGCCATAACTGCCACCCGCACCCCTACTGTAGTCACTGGGCCCCTTCGCTTCCTTCGCCATAACTGCCACAAGTTCGCATCACTGCACGGAATCACAGCATGCATGCCTTGCAAAACATAGGATAGGGCACATTGCCAATGTCTCCCATGTAAGACCGGCACCTCTCTTCAGTGCGTCGCTGGAAAGCCCATGCAACTGTTCTTTTACCTCCGCTTATTCACATGGTTTGTACCTCGCTTTCCCCGCCCTCCGCCCCCCCACCCGCATCTCAAGAGGGGGGGGGCTTGAATGTTGCATACCGTAACGGTACAGACCAGAACAAGAACCGACCTCTCTCACATAGTACAGGATAGCGCAGCGGAAAGCTAATATACCAATGATCAGACCAATCAATGTCGCAATGCAGACCAAACATACATCATCATCATCGCAAGGTGTGAAGGGCCTGGCGCTACACACAGGAAGAAGGCGCCAGGTCCAGACCATACACAGAGGAAGAGGAAGGGGGTCAGACGAAGAAGAGGGGGAAGATGGGAATGTCGTCAACACCAAGTCTTCGATACGGGCCCCAAATAATCCCTCGTCCAATGTCTCCATCCCAATGTCGAGTCTGAATCCAAATGTCGTCAAGTCCCAAAGTCACCAACACCTCTCTCTCTCTCTCGTAGTCCGCAGATACTGAGAAGTCAGGTAGCGAGAGGGTGAGGGAGAGATGGTGGACTTAGAAGAGGAAGAAGAAGAACTCTCTCTCTCTCTCTCAGTCCGGTACTAACCTGTGAAGGTGGCGCCTTGTTGCAGGTACATCGAAGACGAAGCTGGAGCAATGGCGCCACAGGTAAGTCTCCCTGGCCTCCGCCAACTCTCTCTCTCTCTCCAACGCTACTCTAGCTCCTAATAGCGCCCAGCGCTGAAGGCTACTCCTAACGCTACTACTACTACTGCAGCGCTCCTCCAGAGTGCTGCTGCTGAATCCTGAAGACTGCCTCCTGCCTCCTGCACGTGAATTGCCCGTGAACTGACTGGGAAGTTCCCGTGACTACCTCCGACTACCTGCAGCCTGCAGGGCGGGCCAGTTCTATATAGTGCTGGCCCGTCCGGGAGGCTGCTCTTGCCAATGCCGAAACGTGCCAGACCCTGGCATTGAAGTTCAAACAAAGGTTGTCTTGAAACAGGCCCAAAAATGGCCTGTGCTAAAACCCTGGTCTGACACCTGAGTTTCAGGGCAGGTCCACTTTATGAGGGTCTGAAAATGGCCCTCGTTTTCAGGCTGGCTGAAACGACACAAGGCCTGTAGGGCCCTTATTTTTCGTCTGGTCGGGCCTTGCAGGCCCGTGTGGCTGCGCAGTATGCCACCCCCCCCCTCCTTGAAAGACTGAGCTTACCTGCGAGGGTGAAGCTGACGGTCTGAGGGAGGGACCAAAGTCCGGGTGGGAGGGGCAGGTCGTGAAACTTCCTTAGCTAACCTTTGTCGTTCGTAGTGAGCGTAGATCAGCGGTGCGGATGCTTTCAAATCTGCTCCTGAAATCCATCGAGTGTCGTCGGGATCGCATGCTTTGAAGGTAACTTTGTACTATCGAAGCTTGTTGTCGTACTTGCGATCCGTGATGACGTGGTCGACTTCCTGATGACTATCCAAAGATGGAGGGTCTTGCGATCATCGGCCCGGGAAGTCGTCGCTCTTAGCTGGTGTGTATGTCGCCAGCTTCGAGGCGTGAAAGACTGGATGGACCGTCAGATGCGGGGGGATGTTGATCACAAATGAGAGGCCATTGGGCTCATCGCCCGCGGCTGATGTTACGGGCTATGGTCCAAACCACTTGGGGAGTAGTTTGCACAAAACATCTTGTTCGAGTGCAAACTCTTCCGCGGAGACCCAAACCAGATCACCGGCGCGGATGGGACATGGCACGCAACACCTATTGGCTTGCTGCTGCATGCAGACTTGAGCCTTTTGCATGTTCGCGCGGGCTTGAGCCAGCAATTCCCTGTACTTCCGAACGGAAGCGGAAGAGCAAGCGGTGTCTATGTCGGTTGTTCGCGGAAGGAGAAGATCAGTGAAGATACGGTCTTTCTAGCCACCGTGGTGCAACTCGAATGGAGTCACGCCGATCGCTGGATGCAACGAAGTGTTGTAGGCGAACTCGATGTCGGGGAGGCGGTCAACCCAATCCTTCTGATCCGGACGGATGAGCGTACGAAGCATCATTTGAGCATTTTGATGTGCCCGCTCCGTTTGCTCGTCCGTTTGTGGATGCCGAGCCTAACTTGGTTTCATCTTGGTGTCGGATTCCTGCATGAGAGAAGTTCAAAATATGAACATGAAACGAGTGTCGCGGTCGCTGACAATGTCTTCCAGTACGCCGTGACTGCAAATCCAACCAGTGTGCAGTCAACTGGCTAACTTTTGTCAAAATTTTACTCAGAGAGTTTCTTAGCAACTCACTCGGGTTAATTCACCATTTTTCTAGAGGCGCGCAAGTTCGGGAGCCGTGCCGTAGTACTTGCAAGGGAGAAATTGTGCGTATTTACTCAATCGGTCAACGACTGTGAGGATGTCGTCGTGCCTGAGGCGGTCACGGGGAAACGGACTGGTGACGTCCATGGCAATGGAGAGGCCGGGTTCTTGTGGGATAGGCAACGGACGCAACTCGCCATAGGGATTGCGGCTGCGGGCCTTGCTTCGTCAGCAAACTTCGCAAGAGTCGCAATACCGAGTGTCATTGGTAATGAGGTCGGGCTACCGGAATCGTTGCTGGAGTCGTGCAATAGTGCCATTGACTCCGAAATGGCCGGCGATTCGCGAGTCGTGGTACTCGTCGAGAAGGCGAGTTCGAAGACGACGGTCTTGTGGGACACACAGTAAGTCCTTGCCTCGCGAGTGGAGGAGCAAGTACCCGTCGACGATGCGATAGTGGTTGACCGGCGGGTGATCTGAAGATAGATGCGCATACAGCATGGCAAAATCCAGATCGGACTCATAGCCCTGGATGAAGTGTCGTTGGAGTTCCTCATCGAACGCGAAGGCATGATGTGTCATAGCTCAAAGATCGGGTCTTCGCGAGAATGCATCTGTTGCGCGATTGGAGAGGCTGATGAGATGTTTCGGTTTGAAGTCAAATTGGTCGATGAAGTACATCCATCGTCCGATCATGCTGCTCACCATATCCTGCGTCTTGTAGTAGGTCAACAGGTTGTTGTCAGTGACCCATGTGAACCTACGACGGCCAAGGAGGAAGTGTCGCCATCGCTTGAGAGTCATCACGAATGCGAACAGCTCCTTCTTCCTTGCATCATCAAGTGAATTGATGGGAGGCACTTTAATGGCTGAAATACTCCACGGGGTGCCAGTCGTCGCCGTCGTGTTGTTCCAAGACTGCCCCAATGTCATAGCCAGAAGCGTCAGTTGTCACTCTCGTTGGCAAGGTGGGGTCGTAAATGCTAAGGACGGGTGACATGAGCATGGTCGTCTCGAGTGCTTGGAATGGCCGGCGCGCGTCATCATCGAATATGAATGGCACCTTTGGCGATTGTAATCTCGTTAATGGTGCAGCAATCCTTGAGTACCCGGTGATGAAGCGTTGATAGTAACCCGCCAACCCCATGAATGAGCGAACGTCCGTGGTGTTGGTGGGCTCGGGCCATACTCGGATGACCTCAATCTTGTCCGCAAGTGGATGGATGCATTGTGGCGTCACAAAATGGCCCAAGTACTCGAGCTTTTGCCGCGCGAATTTGCATTTGTCGGAGTTGACTTTGTACTTGGCTTGTCGTAGCCGCTCCAAAACGGTGCGCAAGTGTTCCACATGCTCGTCCAAACTCAGGCTGTATACCAAGATATCGTCGAGGTAGATGAGTACAAATCTATCCAGCATATATCGGAACTCCGTTGTCATAGCCGCTTGGAACGTGGTCGGGGCATTCGTAAGGCCAAATGGCATGACCAACCATTCGAAATGCCCATATCGCGTCTTGAATGTGGTCTTGTAGCGGTCTTCCTTCCGGATCTCAAGTTGGTGATATCCCGATTTGAGGTCAAGCTTGGAGAAAAACTTAGCGTCACCCAGCCGTTCGAGAAGGTCGTCGATGCGTGGGAGAGGGCCGACGCTCTTGACGGTTTGTGCGTTGAACTTGCAATAATCGATGCACAATCGCAAATCCTTGTTCTTCTTCCGGGCAAAGAGAACGAGAGCGCCGTATGGCGAAGAGCTAAGCCGAATCCAGCCTTTCTCAAAAAGGTCGTCGAGTTATGCCCGTAGCACACTTAACTCGTCCTCGCTCATGCCGTAGATGCAACCACGCGGAGGTACGACCCCCGCCTCAAGGATGATCTCGTGGCGGATGGGCCGATCCGGTACTACTCTGTGCGGGGCTTCGAACACGTCGCCGTATGCGTCGAGAAGTTCGGTGATGCGTGGGTCCGCTGATGCATCCGTCGATGATATGTCATGGGGAGGGAGGCGTGGAGAAAATACACCCCCATCTCCTCGATGTCGTCCCGGGTGATAGAAGCTCGAATGCTTGCGGCGGACACCACGTGGCAGTTGATCGAAGGGTGAGGTGGAGACACCGTGCATGGGACTAGTAGTACTCCGTTACGATCATGAACGTGAATGGTGCGGTGGTAGAAGTTCACCGAGTGATCCTCGCTGTGCAGCAATGACATGCCCAAAATCATGTCGAACTGGGTATCCAAAATGTTGAAGGACACGACCTCGCTTGCATGCGGGGCAAAGTACACTGAGTGAAGGAGAAGATACTCCGAGACTAGGACATAGCCTGTGACAGGCAATCTACCACCCTGTGCCACGGTTGCTTGGAAAATGGGGTTGAACCATCGACTTTCGGATCGGGCCCGGAATCCTTGTGTACTGGGTCACTGAGAAGAAGAGCCCTAACCAAGCTGGGTGAAGTGCTGGGAAGAAAGTTGATCCAGTATCAGACCAAATCAGTATCATGTGACGAACCACTTTCTGTAACGCGCGATTTTCTGCGCGGTTGCAATGAGGGGTCCTAAGCTGGGAAGATTGGGCCAATTACGGGAGATCGGGATCGGTGGAGAATTGCATCAGTGTCCTCACTTTTTCGTCCTTTTTCGTCGCTTCGTGTCGGATGACCGAGTTCGGAGCCAGGTGTATCTTGGGACGGCCGATTGAGTGATTGGTCGGATGATTGTCTGGCGCGACGTCACGCGCGCACGCAATTAATAAAAGTTGACGTCGTTTCTTTTGGTTCGGTTTTGATCTTTTGGAGGCGGACATCGCGCGGAAAATTGCTTCGTTCTTTTTTAATTTCCTTTTAAATCTTTTTCGAATTTTGTCGAGTCCCCGATGGCTCTCGGAATTTCGGACTTTCCTTTTGGAATTCGTGCTTCTTTTTGCTTTTTCGCATTAGATAGGAATTTAGGAATTTAGTAATTAGGATTTTTCCTGCTGCACGACGCCTTTTGTTTATGCGCCTCTGCATGCGGCTGCAACGGTACTCTGATTAGTGGGCGCCCTTAATCGTATGTGTAACCGTAATTTTGGGCGGGCGCCATTGTAACTGTATCTCTCTTCTTGCACTTCGTCTCTCCCGCCCTCCCCCTCTTTCTTTTGCTGAAATTTTGTAAGTCGTGGCTTGCATGCTTGGATCGATGCGTGGAGAAGGGTTGCGTCCCCCACGTCGCGGCCGATCATGCAGAACGCATGCGTTCCCTCCCTAATCCTCACTCTCTAAGTCCTAGTAATTCCGTGTTCTTCGCGCATGCATGCACGCTATAAAGTTTGGCTGCGCGATTAGTCAGCTCTCTTAACCCGTTGTTGGAAGCTGGGGGTTGCGCGATCAGGAAGGGTCGGCACACGAGCGAAGTAAGAGGTGAGTAGAGCAGGAGTTGGGCGACCCGACGAGCTGGTGCCGAACGCGCAGGATTGGCGTGGGCCACGTCGGACTGTGGGCACGGGCGAATCCGACGGGTGCGGGAGGACTAAGCGGGGTGACAACTTCGTGGGTTGGTGCGTGACGACGGACTGTCCGCATCGGAGAGAGAGAGAGAAGAAGAGAGTTGAGGTCGATGGACGCGGATTTGCTGTTTTTTTGTCTCTCCCCCCTCTTCATCTGTGTACATACATTTTGATTGCGGCTCCGGGCGGTTTGCCCGTTCTTATTTTTGTTTCGGCTTTCTGAAATCTGGGCTTAGGTTTTTGCTCACATTTGTCCTTGCGATGTCCGTCTTGCTTGCATTATGTGTATGATTGCCAAATGTATGGATGTATGGATGATGGGACTGCTTGTCTATCTTTTTGAGAATCCCTGTCCTTGCGTTATGTCTGTGTCGAACCTTTGCCTACGCCTGATGTTATTGTAGATGAGATAGGAATCTGGCCCCGACAGTGGGTTTGTTCTCGTTTTGCTTATCCCGTGATGGGGGTTGTGATATGATTGCATCTTGCATAATCGACGATCC
>BFEA01000028.1:2597924-2608577 GCA_003427395.1 Chara braunii
CAGGGATTCGCGGTGGAACCATCATCCCGTACGAGCACGTTGAGGCGCCACTAAGTCTGCCTGCCCCACACGTGCTCGTGCGCGGTGACGATATCCCGACCCGCGCTATCCCACCGACGATGATACCATGACGCGATCTTGGGGCTCAGATTCATCCTATGACCTGGACTATTTCACCCCTATAATAAACGAGCTCATAAGGACACGATACCCCTGTCACACGGAGAATCGGCTATGTCCGCGGTAATTCCACTGTGCCACAACTAGCGACCCTCGGTGCTTTGATTTCCCTTCCCCCGACCACACCTACTACTTCACCCACCCGGGATTCGTTGAGATCACCACCAATTTCCCTCCTTTCCGCCTCCTTCTCCCGTATCATCAACTCAGTGTCGTTCCGTGGCCGGCCATAGCCCCCTATTGGCCCAATACGTTTTGCGTGAACTGCCGACGCAGCAGCGCGCAGAGAACTCCGGAATTCCGAAGGCCCAACCCAGGTACGCGGCGGCCTGCGCCACGTGGCGGCCCCCGACTGCCTAACTTTCCGGGACCATCTCCACCACGGAGAAATTTTCCCGTAACCCGTCGCCCACAGTGTCCCGGCCCCTTTGGACTGTACGACCTTTGCGTGCGCACCCCTTGTTCGCCTAATTGCATTCATATCCTTAAGACTCCCCCACTTCCCCCAAAAATCCTTGGCACACCCCTTTTCGCACTTCCAGGCCCACACTCCACTCCGATCAGGAAGTCGCGCTGGGCGTGAGGTTGGGCGTTACAATCATTCCTCTTGGGAAAAAAAATCAAAACATTAAAGGTATGGAACGGAAGAAAAACTCCCAGTTGCAAAACATCTGCTCGCAGTTACCTTGCGTTACTGGATGTTGTTCCCCCCTGCATTGGTAAATAGTAAATAATAAATAACTCATAAAAAGAAAAGAAAAGAAAAGAAAAAATTGCTCTCCACTTTTGCTACAGGTCCACGGCCAAGTAAACCACCAGTGTTCTTGACCAGTCCCTTGCCGAGCCCGGAAACGCCCTGCGCAGTGCGCACCACAAAAAAAAAAAAAAAAAAAAAAGCACGGGCTTGGGTTTGGCTGGCACCGCCACCAATTTTGCTCCTGTAGGCCATCCGCTGAAACTTGTTGGGCGTATACATTGGAGAAAAATCGCACCACACCACGCTCAAATACGGCAAACTCTTTCGAGAGTACTCTCAAACTTTCAAATTTGAGAAATTGCAGCCGCGAGTGCTTCTAGCCGCTCGACACTCTCGAACTCCTAGTAGGGTCTGGCAGAGGGCTGTCTCAAGCATGCAGCATGACAAAACTAACACCACATGTCTTGTTCACCGCATCAGCCCGCTCTCGACTATTGGGGCTGAAATCAGCCGTGCAGCTGCGCTCTCCCAAACCGCTGGGTAACTTACAACAGATGGGCACTCCCGAAGAGTTTGAGAGTGCTCTCGAACAGTGTTTTTTTTTTCTTCTTCTGACAACTCTCAAATTCCTACATGTGCGCGAGGAATTCGATAGCAAGTGTCACCACACTGCTACTCTTAAATTCATGGATTTCGAGAGTGGTGTGGCAAGGCCCGAAAATGGCTGGGAAAGGTACTGGTGTGGCTTAAACCGCAAGTACACGGCCCCAAGCTTGCAGAAAGTTTTTTGTCCCACAAGCAAAACTCGGAGGGGCCGCGCGGCATGGGGCGCCGTTGAACAAAAACAAATCGGCGGCCTCCGAAGTGCTGCGGGTTTCGTGCTGACACCCGCGGACCGATGTGTGGTGTACGGGTGCTTTAACAGTGGTTATGCTGCTTATGGGAGTGACAATGTTTGGGCTGTCAGATGTCAGAGAGCCATAATGTGCTGTCGTACTTTTTTTTATGTCCACCTCTTCTCTTGCCTTCATGTTTTCTTTGCGTCCATATTTTGCCTTTTACCTTTGTTGAAAGTTTGTTCCCATTGTGTTCCATCCCAGCTCTGCACTTGTCCTGTGAAATGCAAATCAGAGAGTATCCATGACAGCATCAACTTTCGACTTCTTGCACTTCCATAGTCCTGCATGGTGCCATACGTGCCTCCTCGGTGGGAGCATCATTCTAAGCATTCTTCTTCTTCTTCTTCTTCTTATGAAATCTTAGGTGTCAAGGTGTGGGTCTCATATTCATAAAATCAACCAAAACACATATGCTATACAAGTAAAATCAAGACCATAATTAGCTAATACAATTCCAGTAAGTCCTCCTACGTCATGAAAGTGTGCAACTACAAGATAGCCTTGTCGACGACCATGTTTCCGGTGATATTCATGAGTGCGTTACATCTTTGGGCAAGCTACGAAAAATTTTGGTACAACGGCGGGCCATAATCAGCGTCAACAACTGTCAGGTGACTGAGGATGGCCTGCAGGATGATGTCGGCCACGAAGTTGTGGCGATGAAGGTTTATAACTCATACGACGCTCATAATAGTGATGGGTCCACCGACTATATGACTGAAGCATAGACAACCGAAGTGACAAATGACGTGATTCCCCATGAGTTTCAGACCAAGAACGAAACAGACCTCCTCTGTGGTCAAATGCTTGATGCACGGAGGCAAGTACATCGCAACAAACTTTGTAGCCTCCCAGAACGTTGCAATGATGAATACCAAGGAGGTCCAACGACCTCAATTTGACCGGCACTCTGCCCTGCAGATAGGCAACAACGGGCAAGGTGGGGAGCCTGCTCTTCTAACAGTTTGAAGGGCGCCAATCCAAAGGTGAGTGCACTTGGGTGACATGCTTAGCAGAAAGGGTTTCCCTTGCACCCCTCCTTTGTTGGGTGCCATGGAGGCCGCCTTATGTGATCTTCGAGATGTTGACAACGGGGCAATCCGGTGTTTCATTTTCGATGGAATTTTTTTAGGGTTGTTGCTCGAGATTGGGTCAATGAGGGTTCGAGGGTCATGTTGGATGGGGGTGTTGTGGTTACGAGGGATTTGGGGTGATGGGCGGGGGAGATTAGGAGTTGGCTAGTGGCGTGAGGTGGTCGGGTAGGGGGAAGGAAATTTCATGTGGAGTGATTTTCCCCTTGCTTTCGAAGTGAGGACCGATTTGCACTTTGCTCCCCGCCTCATCAGTTCATCCTCCCTCCCTTAAGTGCACAATGACGCCTGTTAAAATTTTAGAAATGCAGCTGCATCCTGCTAACCGTGGACACTGACCTAGGGTTTTGAGCAAGCCTTCGGGCTGGGGGATGCCCAGGAGATAATTAGGATAATATTAAGATACTGGGAAAGAGCAGCCCTCTTCGTCTTGATAATATTCGATCCGGTTGCCTTTTAGTTGGCATGATCCATACATCAAATTAAGCTCGCCACACACCATAGAATGATTTAGAAGCATCTGAGAATAAGAAGGAGCAACTACCAACCGGGATTAGGGTTTTATGGATTGAGTAACGTTCGCCCCCGGGAGTGCTCTCGGGTTAGGAGGGGGCCTGGGGAGTTTGCTCTCGAAGGAATGGTGGTTGCTGATTGTAATTCTGCCATGTGGCAGGGACGTGGTGGAACCGCTTAGGATGTAGGACTGTGGAAGGGCTGTGTGGCTGAGCTGTTAAAATAGATGGGAAGTTAATCCCCTATGTGGAGGGCAATCAATGTTGCTCAACGCCCCTTAATTACAACCTACAACTGAAATTGATATAACTATGGCTTCTTGCAGCGAATGTTAACGGACGCTGAATCCGATTTCCAGCAGGTCCAGCTCCCCACCAATGAAACGGAGCCATCATGATGCGGAATGGGAGCGGTGTCTGCTCTTATTAGCGGCCCCACCATCCCCGTCGCCGATGTAAAAAAAAAAAAAAAAAAAAAAAAAAAAAAAAGGAGCAACCCCCCTAGTAAACCTATGATAGGCCTCTCCATCTATTAGTGGGGAGCTGCACCTGTTGGAAACCGGGTCCAACGTCCCTTACATAATTATGAGCGAAATTATGAGTTTTGAGAGTATAATCCTGCCTCTTCAACCCATTTTGAGCCGCCAGATACAGTGCATCATTCTAGCAGATCTACCCAGCAACATTTTAAAATAGAAGATTTTAATCTTGTACTCCGATGTCCTGAGCATACCTCAGAGCTTTAACTAACTCCCACAGCATACCATTGAATATCAACCATCACCAATTCTGAGGAAGGAAAGGGATCAAGAAAACATTCTGGGGATCTGAGAGTGACTCCTGGTTGGAGTGAAAACCAGTCTCTGAAGATCAGGTGGAAGTCCCTCTTTAAAGATTCCTCCTGCTCTTCCCCACCCGGAGTGTTTACCATATTGAATTTTTGAATACTATTCAGGATATCCTTTTTTTGATGAAAATGTTGTATCTTAGCACGGAGAGCTATCCAATGCGCCTGTATTTCCGTTTGTACAAATTGGACAATAAAATCAGCAATTTATGTTCCTTCCAACCTTACTTCCTCCCTTTCATGGACACATCTTTTGTATAATAATACCCACAAGATGACTTTCTGACCAATTTTAATTTTTTTTTGTTGAAATTTTGAAAGTTCTATCTCATTCTGTTCCCAATGACCCAAAAGAATGAGTGTCCAATCCCATGGCCAGTCAATACCCATTAATCCTCTCCACACACAGTCCCATCTTCTCCATAGCAATACCGTACCCGGACATTGCATGAACACATGCTCAATTGTCTCTCTGATCTTCTTATTAGGGAAGACAGATAAACACGATTTACGCCATGAAAGAGTCAGACCCCATTGTTCAAAAGTGCTATGATCTATCAACCAGTCGTTAGTGGGAAGGCATCTATGAAGTATTTGCAACTGTAGAGAGGAGAACTTGGCTGGTCTCTGTTCTAGCTTATTGAATAATTTTAAATTTCAGAATTTTTGCGCATCAATATTCAGATGTTTGACCCAACGATCCCTTATTATGGAAGACTTCTTGGTCTCAACATACGATACACTGCCTTAACTGTGAGGGATTGCAAGGTGCGTGGCTTACCTTTCTTACTGGCTTGCCATACCCATTCTGCGGGGTCCAAAGGAAGTTCCAGAATCGGGCATTGTGGATGAAATACTCTCCAACATTTACTTGAAGAGATAAAAATAACTCTAATCCTGTAGATTTCTTTGGAGGAAAAAAACTTAACTTGGTTGGCCGGCGAAGGACAGAGAAAGTGATTTGCGGTTATTCTGAAGAGAGCAACCAAAGCTCCTCCTTCTATCAGATTCACTATTTGACCCACCTGCCAACTTTGTGGGTTATGCACAACCATTACCCAGTCTTCTTCATGAAACCTTACCCTTTTTTTGGACTCCCTTATCCAGCCCAGGGGAATGGAAAAAATGATCTGGTCCAAGTTTTTGGCTAGTCTGTGGGCATATGAAATTGTTTTATTAAATTGAGCAGTTGTCATCCATCCTCTTTTTTTCTAGTCCCAAATATCTTTGACCCGTACTACCTCTTTTTTCACCCATTGATACCAGGGAGGTCGAGAGCTATTGTAAACACAACCATTAACATCAGTTTCCATCTGTTTCCAAATAAAGGCTGCCTCAAGATTTCTTCAAAACGTGCAGGGAAAGGTTTATTTGGTAAGGGCAGTTTACACCACATTTTCAGTAGGGAAACCCATAAGTTATCTAGGAGAAGATCTACTCGAGCTGCACCTCTCTCTCCTTCCAACTTTGAATATGCACTCGCAGGGGGAATATTCCAGAATCTATCTTCCAACCAAGTGAGGGGGGGGATCTCAAAAGGAGGTTTTGGCACCAATCTTCTTATTTGTCCAAGTGCCATTGGTTACCAGGGCTTGTCAATACCAAGAATAAGATCTATTATCCATTGTAATGACAAAGCTTGACATTGCAGGGTTGGGTCGAGAATTCCCCCCCCCCCCCCCCTAGACTTAGGTTGAATCAGGGTTAACCATGCCACTCGGGGAATTACACTTTCCTGTTCATGATCTCCCCTCCAAAGAAAAACCGACACCTGTTTTTGCAGCAGTTTAATATATGATTTACTAATTGCCCATAGTGCCGATTTGTACCATGTTGAAGCCAACACTACATCGTTTATTACTAATGATCGGCCAAAAAGAGAGGTGTGCTGGCCTTTCCATTAATTCATTTTGTTTATAGCAGGCTTAGAAATCCACTCGTCATACCAAAAGCAGAAAGAGATACCCCCATAATTCTCAGTGGGGTCGTGGGGAGCAGCACGTGCTGGGAACCAGGCCTAGCGTTCGCGGGCAGCACAAAATTGTGTGTGGTCACTGGCAAGTAATAGGACTATGAGCTACTTTCGGCACCTGCCGCAAGAGCATGCTGACATGGCTATCCCACAGATAACCACTATCCAATTTTTGACAGAGGTTCACACGTGATATCTTCCGCCATCGCTAATCACGCATAAATTCGCGGCATAATCCCCATCCGATGCCTTGACGAGGTGGCGTTTCCCGTTGAATGCATCACAAATTTCGTGCGGAGCATTAAAAATTCAAAAATTTTGATCCATTTTACATTTCTGCCCTGCTTCCCATGACAACACTGGACTATGCCTGTTACCTACCATGGACTTCTCCGTGGCCGCAGTCCTCGCCCACGACCCCTTATTACCCGTTGAACCGCACGCACATTACGGTACGCGGTGTTGGCTGTCACGGGCTCTGATAACAATCCTACCCGAAACCCAAGCCACGGCATTACCCACGACTGGTTTTCACTGGTCGCTACATGTTTGCCTCACTAGGGAACAACCCGCGAAAAGTATCACCCAGGCATGTGCGTCAGATCAGCGACACCCTCACACACTTGCCTTCTGCTTTGAGTCCAAAACACCTCTATTGCAGCATTGAAACAGAGGCCAAGAAGAAGAAGCCTTTGTAATGAATCGAAACCGCCGAGAAGCAGTTTTACTAATACCATGCCGCTTTGCATAGCAGTCGGCTGCACGATGAGAACGATGCAGCCTGCGCAAGGACGTCGTGTCGCCTCAACAATCGTCAAGGTTGACGTGCAACGTTAGGCAGAGTAGCGGGGGGTCTGCCTTCTGACCATGCCGAGGTTCATTCAACAACCGGCACAGAGATCTCGGCTCGGCTTACTCGAGCTAGGCCCATCGCACCGGAGCTACTAGAGTGGCAACTTTATCTTTCAGGGAGGAAGGATAGAATGGGGGCCTCACTGCCAACTGGAGTAGCTCAGTTGGTACACCCATGAACTGTTGAAATACACAGACCCAAGTTTGAATCCAGATGCAATCAGATGAACAGAATAAAATGATTCTCAATTACCTGGGACCGGTCAGTTCATTGATGATATCCCAAGGCTGTCACCCTTTTCAGAAAAAAAAAAGGAAAAAAAGGAAGGAAAAGAGACAGAAAAGCATAGGGTTCACTGCATCAATGGAAGAGAAGTGGCTGGAAAGAAGAAGAGACAAAGAAGGGGCTATGGCAAGGCAAAGAGGCCGAACCGCAAGATACCTTCCCTAGCACCCTCCATTTGAAAAGTTCACGCCGCCAAGCTCACATTGCCGAGCTTCGGGGTTACCAAGCTTCTCAAAACCATACATACTTCGTTTTTTTCCCTTTTTCTTTCTTTCTTTCTTTCTTTCTTTTTTTCAGGACCGTACATACTATGGGCAGTTAAAGCAACATATACAATGAACTGTTAAGGATTGTATGGAAAAACTCTCTGTTTTTCTTCTTCTCTATTCTGGCCAACAGATGGGGGGGGGGGGGGGGGGGGGGGGGGGGGGGGGGGGGGGGGGGGGGGGGGTATAGAATTGGCATCACCCGCCCGCTTGGAATCTTATACATGCATCAGGACACGACGCAGTCTTCTTCGCAGCAAGTAATTGCATAAGGGGAAGTTCACATCTGCAAATCATGCAGAGTAAGGGGTGAGTTACAGGCGCATGAGGCTGGGAACAATGGATCTGGCATATGGGTCTGACCAGGAGGGGAGGAAACCAAGGTTGGCAATTTCACAAGATCTGACTCAACTGGGCATAAATCACACTACCATCTTCACCTGAATAGAAGACATAATGCCCTGTCATTATCGCGGTATCTAGACTGGATGTTGCTCCAAATACAGCTATAATGACCGGGCATTCTATTGGGTGAAAACGGCAACAGAAAATCATTAGTACATGTAGGGGACTGGATACCCATGGCATGATTGTGACTGGAACCGAGGGCGGAGAAGGCACTCCGTGCAGGTAGGGAAGGGTTGTTTTCTGTCGGAGCCAACTGCGCGGTGAACGAAAATGAGTTTGCAAATGGGCACAAAAAACAAGTTCTCGCACGCGCTGCGTTTGAAAAAAAAAGGCTAAAAAAAGGTGCACGGTTCTTCGTAATAAGCGCGGATGTTATAACTACAGGGGCGTGCCGTGGTCTGCAAAGGGCCCGCGTTACGAAATGGCAAAAAAAAATATACTGCTATAAAGCCTATAATGCTATTGTGTACTATTTTTGCAGTTTAAACTTTAAACTACCGTCCACCTGGAAGTTGCTGCCACTTGTTTTTTTTTTCTGCCCATTCAAAATTCAAACCCTGACACCTTTTTTTTTTTTCTCTTTTTTTTTTCAATTTCCTTCGGGCTACTAGGGGTGCTGATATGAGCAGACGCCCCTACCTTCTTCCCCCCAATACAACGTATGATCATTATAGCTGTATGTATCTAGACAGGAATATGCCTCAAATACAGCTATAATGACCGTACGTCGTATTCGGGGAAGCAGGTATTTCCGTGGGGGAGGCTTCGTCTATTGACTCAAACTCAAACTCAAACCCTGACACCAGCGTAGTTGTTTCTTTTTTTGGGGGGAAAATTTTTGATATGCCCCTGAAAGTTCGATTTATTTGTGGCGTGCCCCTCTGACGGCCAACTGACCCTGCCACGCCCCTCTGACAATGATTGAAGTTTCTGAAAAACCCCTGGCGTCTTTTGGGCGTGAATTATGTTCAATATGCCCCTACCGGTGCGGGTTTCCAGTATGCCCCAGTAGCTCCCCTCCCAAGGCCAGGGGAAGAGCTGCGAGTGCCACCAACGGTCACAAGGGCATGCTGGAAAGTTGCACCCGTCACTGACAGGGGCCTGGAGGAAAGTTCAGAGGGCCCAGGGGCACGACAGGGTAAGTCGGCCGCTAGAGGGTCACGCCACAAATAAATCGAACTTTCAGGGGCATATCAAAAATTTCCCCCTTTTTTTCTCTGCGGGGGGGCAAGTTCAGTCAGGCATCAGCAGCTTGAGTAGACTATGATCTGGCAAGACAGCGAAGTTTTAGACGCCTTGAAGGAAAACGCAGCAATTGGGATATCAAATCATATCATTTAAAATAATAATAATAATAATAATAATAAATATAAAAAAAAAATCATATCATTTAGACATAAAAAGGATCTTTCTTAAGGGAACAAGTTGGCAAAGGCATACGCCGCATACCCAACTTGTTGCCTTTCTTTCAGTCTAAAACTTCCCTCTGCGTCCAGAACGAACCTGCTTATACCCTGGCTTACTTACCTCCCCTCCCCACATAGGATTGCCTGCTCTACCCTTTTTTTAAAAGCGCTGGCAAAGCATACTGGCCCTACCCTAGGTCCAGTCACAGTCACACAATCTTTTTTTTTTTTTTTTTTTTTCACACAATCATGCCATGGGAAACCAGCCCCTTTACATGCAGTCACCGGCTCCTACCGTCCTCCGCTGAACATAACACACCCTCATCTGACCGGAAAGATGCCTTGTATTCATTCAAAATCAGGGTACGTTATTTTCGGGAAGACAGTAACAGTGCAGCCAACGGAGCCCCGCTCAAATGAGTAGTGCAGCTATGACTATCCTTCACACGTCTGGTTGGTGGGAAATTCTGCTTTCTGGGAAGAGGCGCCCACAACGTAATGACAGGAAGGGCTTCCGCCATCGATCACAGATTAGGTCATTGCCGCAGCTGAGGGGAATGAGTCTGTGTTCTTCTCATTTGAGTAGATGATGCGGTTTGGAAAAGCTTGGGACGCACTGCAGCAGCACCTCCGGGCCCTCGTTTACTGGTGGTTTAAGACGTTCTGCCCTGACACAACAACCATGTGACTGAATGGTGCAAAGTACTACAAAACATCCAGACGTTGATGAACAGATCACGAGTTCAAAGTTCAAACCCTCCGAATACAACGACGTTAGGTTCCATCTCCCCCAACACAGAAAACAAGCCAAAGGAAAAAAGAAAAACTTGAAAAAGAAATTTGTACTGAGTCCACTGCTGACATGACTCTTTTCTCTCTCTCTCTCTCTCTCTCTCTCTCTCTCTCTCTCTCTCTCTCTCACACACACACACACACACACACACACACACACACACATTCTGCCACAGTCATGCTTTTTTTTTTCTTTTTTTTTTTTGTGGAGTTGTGTATAGTGAACATGACAGCACACACACACACACACATTTAAACAGTGCAATGGAACAGTCTGGCACAGTTCTGCTGTCTGTTTTGTGTGTAGCGAACATGACAGCATACATGTACACAGCTACACACACACACACACACACACAGAAGGGGGGGGGGACACACACACACACACACACAGACACAGAGCTGTCTCTTATACACATCTAGATGTGTATAAGAGACAGGAGGA
>BFEA01000028.1:2608621-2621787 GCA_003427395.1 Chara braunii
AGAGAGAGAGAGAGAGAGAGAGAGAGAGAGAGAGAGAGAGAGAGAGAGAGAGAGAGAGAGAGAAGGGGGGTGACGTAGAGGGTGAGGGTGAGGGAGGATACTTATTTGAAGTATGTAGAGTCCTTGGCTCATAGCGACAAGTGAAGCTGAACACCGCAGATAAATCTCAAACTCGTATACCAAGGGAATGGAGAGGTGGTTAACAGTGGCCTCAATTTTCAGCCACCTTCTCATGCCATTTATAACAAAACCCAAGAAAAAAAAAACCCATAAAATTTGACCCCCGAACCCTAATTTCAGTTTTGGACCCCTTACTCAGGAGCCGAAAGTGGTGGTCCCCGTTACCCGCTTGTACGGTTGCACCCCTCTTGTGCGTTAGACTGCTTGGCCGGGTGAAATCACATCACAACACTCTGCATGTCCCCCTACTTGTGTCAATTACAGTTGGTGCACAACAACTTCAGAGTTCAAAGTTCGAAGTAGTATCCTTAAAGTGGTTCCAGATCCCCTTTACGCTCTCCGTATGGTTTCGAAGGGCACTTCCACTCCCATCCGATGCTAGAACGCGCTCAAGAAAATTCGTTCACATAGCCTCTGCCCTCCTACTACCTTTGCTGTAGTTCCAATTTTTTCTTAAAGTGAAAAAAGAGCGGAAAGAAAGAACATGAAAGAAAGTTGTTGTTAGCACTCCAGCAGGCAGTAAAAAAAAAAAAGAAAACACACTCTAGCAGCCAGTAACAGCAACTCCGTCAGCGACTGCAGATCTACCTCAACTGCGAGTCCGCGACTTATTCAATCCTCTGCTTCACAACCTGCTCCGTGACCCTTTTTTTTTTTTTTTTTTAAGACACTTGTTTTTTTTTTYTTTCCCCACTCAAATATACCAATTTTTTTTTTTTATAAAGACACTTGTTTTTTTTTTTTTTTTCCCACTCAAATATACCAATCTATACATTGCATAGCTGTAAAATGTATACCTATTACATACATTGTACGGTGAGTTACTGCTTTCCTTTTTACTATATTCTTCTCTCAACTTCTGTTTGTTTGCCTTCCACTACCTACTCCTAAGACTATCTAGAGGGGACCCCTGCAAGCATAGTTTCCTCCCTCTGTGAAGGGGAGATTTCATGTTGCCCCTTGCCCCTAATCGTTAGGGTATAGGGTTGGGGCTGCCAGTGGGGGTCTGGCTACACTAAGCGGGATTTATAGCGGGGCCACATGCTAGCAAATTAGAGATGCTGCCGGTACAGTTATTGTGAAGTGATCCACAGCTGCATGCAGCAGCAGTGGCAAATCTTGCCGCAGCATTGCTGTCCCCTGGCTTCACAGTCCTTTTGTCTTCAACACAGTACGTGGTAATCTCTGCAAAAAACAAGTGTTCAAACTTCAAACAATGTTCCCAACAGTGTATAAAGGACCACCTGCGACCAACTGCTCAGTGTGGTTCCGACACAGCCAGTTTGGTCTCCCTATACCAAAGCAGGGAACAGCAGAAGAATGAACGCAGAAACTCCGTCTCCGTTCCGCTCAAGGTATACCGCCATCATTCATCAGTCTGGTATTCCTCAGGCTTGAACCATTGTGAAAAATCGAATCCTGCAGATATCAGCTTGGTCGTGGCAGGTCCAGTCTGGTCAAGCAGCTGGCCACAGAAGATGGAAAGGTAGCAGACACACCATCAGGAATTAAGCACCTTGTGTAAGTTCACCGCACAGGCAAGCAAACAAAGAAACCACACATGCCGAGAGAGAGAGAGAGAGAGAGAGAGAGAGAGAGAGAGAGAGAGAGAGAGAGAGAGAGAGAGAGAGAGAGAGAGAGAGAGANGATCCCCCATGTGGTCTACGCCTTGTGGGGTCAACTGCAATCCGGGAAGATCATGTTCCAATCCCTCAACGTTTAGGGCTGCATCCTAAGTAGGGATTGTACCTGGAATGATAAAGGCAAGAAGACTTTCCAGCCAAGTCTCATTAATTGATCATAACAATATCGTGGAAATGCTGCACGAACCCAAATATATAAAAACAGAAACCCTTCGGCCTTTATACTGAACCAAATTGAGCCCGGAATCCAATAAAGAATAGCCATATTCATGATGGGCAACCAACCACCCAAAAATAAAAGAGGGAGTGTACTCTAGGCAGCGGCTCCATCCCGAGTAGGGACTGGTGGCTGCCTGCAGGCAGCTGGACTGTCTGCAGGAGGCATAGGAGCGGATATTGTCGTTTGAAACAAAGGAACCGCAACAACCCTGTCTCTTATACACATCTAGATGTGTATAAGAGACAGAAAAGAGAGAGAGAGAGAGAGAGAGAGAGAGAGAGAGAGAGAGAGAGAGAGAGAAATAGATGCATGGATGGATGTGTGTATGTCCAGACAGACACATGATCAGGAAGACAGAAAGGCTAGAGAGACACTGAGAGGAGGGGTAGGCAGGGTGGTCAGGGTGCAGTATCCTCCATTACCGACTGCTGAAGTCGCTGCTTCTAGTTGTAGACCAGTTTCTGTTAATGGGGTTAAACTTAACCATGTAAAACACTGAAAGCATGATTTGTTGGCCAGAACTTTTTTCAAGTGCACTTTTGCCTCACAGTTTCAGCCCTGTTTTCGTTTTTGCTTTTTGTTGTTTGTTAATATGGTGTCCAGTCCCTGGAGTGGTGGCACGTTTGGTTACAAAGGCCTTTTAAAAAAACAACAAGAAGCATTAAAAAAAAACTGCTGAAATTTTGCCCCTCCACTAACCTTCTATCATTGTGTGGCGCTCGCCTGCCTGAGATGATCATGCACAAGGTTTTTATTTCTGTCCATTGAACACTTAGCAACCAGGGAGTCCTAAACAGTGCGTAAGTTTTAGCACGCAGGTCACACCTAACTCCAGACCTTTCTGACACATATCACCACAACTACGTTTCAAGTTCGTACACATATACATCAAGTACACATACTACAACTTAGTACAACTTAGCACAACCACATACTACAACTTAGTACAACTTAGTACAACCACATACTACAACTTAGTACAACTTAGTAGAACCTAGTACAACTTAGTACAAACTAGTACAACTTAATACAACTTAGTGTTGATGAATGGGTTGTGCACAGTTGGCAACCTTGTACCACTTAGTACCACTCAGTACCACTTAGTACCACTTAGTACCACTTAGTACCACCTAGTACCACTTAGTACCACTTTGTACAACTTAGTACAGTTAGTACAACTTAGTACAACGTAGTACAACTTAGTGCAACTCCGTACACATATACAACTTAGTACGACTTAGTACAGCTTAGTGCAACTTAGTACAACTTAGTACAACTTAGTACAACTTAGTGCAACTTCGTACACATATACATAAGTACGCATAGCACCACTTAGTACGACTTAGTACGACTAAGTACGCATAGCACGACTTAGTACGACTTAGTACGACTTAGTGTTGACGAGGACACACTCGTCCGTGGCAAGGCGATCACTGCTATAGAATGTATGAACGTGTGGGCATTTCCCTCTGGTTCATTCTGTCGTACTGTTGTTAGCCAAAATATTGCCGCGCAGACATGACATGACGAGTGTGTCCTCTCTTCGTTCATTGGTAATGGTGGCTGTGCTACTGCTGGCTGCAGTGCAAGTAGCAGGAGTAGGTACCCGGAAAAGAAGGCCCAGAGGATATACTCACCTGCGAGTGAATCTTGGTATTCGAGACAAGAACCGATCTATCAAACACGGTGAAATCACCACCGTCCATGCGAGTCACTGTTCCACCGGCCTCCTCCACAATCTGTCACGCGAAATAAAAAAACAAATCCAAACAAATTACATCATCAAATATGATCAAATCCAATACATTATACATGCAAGAACCCTTCACCAAGCAGCACCACCATGCGTCTGTCTCAGACCCAGTGCTTCTGACATCATCATCATCATCATCATCAGAAGAAGAAGAAGAAGAAGACAATACGTGAGGGCAGTGGAATCACGGATGGACCCATCTCTCCTCACAGCTCTGTTCTTCTCGTCCTTTGGATCCCCCATACTGGGGAATATAACAAGAAAAAGAGGGGTCCTTACGGCTGAGTTTTCAGGCAACACGGTAAATCTCTTTTAGAAGTCATAATACCATTTTCGGGCAATACATAGCAGTCAAACAACCCCTCCCTCCATTTCAGGGAACTCGGTAGATCTCTTCGGGGTGCTGCGAGCCTGCAACACTCATTCACTTTACGCTCAATACGCTGGTGGAAAACACCCCAATGAAAAATCAGTATTTCGGACCGCCAGTTTCCTTCGAATTACAGTCGTCGCCGTTGAGCAAGCATCATCGACAATCAAGAAACAATCAATGACCCATGTGAATCAACGATGTGATATCTGATGTCAATAATTGAAACACACAGAACGAGGGTGACGGATGCATAAGGCTTACGGTGCAAGACATCAAATGACATCGAATTCTGATCATCAAATGTCTTTCAAGTTTCGACCAGTCATAACGAACGGACAGAAGTGCCACAACCAAGAAGTCGAAAGGCTATTTTTAGTCTTCATTTATCGGGTGTTTTTTTTTTTTTTTTTTTTTTTTTTTTTTTAAATTTAGAAGTAAGAAAAGTCAGAATCTCCGGAACCACCCAATTAGTCGCATCCATTATACCAAAGAGTCGTCAAGAAACCTTCCCCTCGAAATTTGAAAAGGAAAAAATAAAACAAAGACAAAATGAGCAACTGAAAATTTCATGAAGATGCACGTTACTGCTTAACATTTACAGAACTTTCTCTCTAAATATTCATGGAGAACTTGCTCTATTTGGTCCAGATGAGAGGAATCTGTAAAGATCCTTTTCGGGGCATCCGAACAAATTGGAAAGATGCAGAGAACCTAGACAAGATCAGCATGGTGCCATGGTCCCTTCCCAAGGATGACATGCACAAATCGAGAAATGCCAGGGTACTGCTCCCCGCAGAGAGCAGAGTTAGGTAAGGCTGGGATATAGAGAGAGCATGCATGTAGACCCATAACCTTAGGATAGCCTAAGCTTAGCTAGTGAATTTAACGTCCTGGGTTCCCCTGGTTCATTGTATCTTGATTCTTCACCCGTTGACTGTGCTTGGTTGCCTTGGGGTGTCGTGCCGGGTTGGCTAGTAAACAAGGGAGGTAGTTAGAGTGAGGAAAATATTGAGAGGAGAAAATAGGATAGCAAAAGGATACAGCTGTTCCCCATGTGGGGAGAAAACACTGTATTAAAAAAAAAAAAATTAAAAAAAAAAAAACTTATGACCCCCCCCCCCCCTGCAAGGACTATGATATGCAACTGAAATCAGAAAGGAAATGCATGAACCTGGTCTCAAATTCTCGCTGAGCGCATGCCCTTTGGAAGATCCATCAGAATCGCAACGGAATGACAGGCATGTGTGTGTGACAGTGTGTCCTCAGAAGGGGAAGCAGAATGCACACAGCGAGAACTTGAGAAATAGTCTTAAAAGAAAATGCAAGAATATGGGAAAAATTTCGAAAAACAAAAATGTTAAAAGACACATGATAGGAAGAAGCATGACAAAGAGCGAGGATGGGTGTTGGTAAGGAAGAGGCCCCAGTGGCAAAGTGTCTGTGCTGCGCTACCATGAACGTGGTCTGCTTTACAAACCATATTCGTGCTTTTCTTAGCACCACCAGAGCACCAATGAGGCCTGGCACAAAGAGAGTAGGAGGAGGACCATGCTTACCAGGGCCCCGGCTGCCATGTCCCATGGCTTGAGCCTATATTCCCAATACCCTTCAACAATACCCAGGGCCACATGACACATGTCAACTGAAGCAGCTCCAAGACGTCGTACCCCCTGTCATATTTTCAAAATTCAAATACAAGAAGAAGCACAACCATACATTAGAATTTAGAGTCGATTAGACAGAGAAAATTAGGAATAAATTTTTTTATAGAACACATCAGAAATATAAATTATATTTTGAAGGTTAAAGATTGTGTAGGTTGGGGTGTACAAGGCATTCAGCATAGGGCGACCAGGCCAGGCCCCAGCCGCGCCAATGCTACAAGGCCTGCTAGGCACCCAATAGCATGGTCTGAAATCCCCCCAAAAACCACCCTGATGAGGTCGACCCTGGCTGCTATTGCAAGCTCACAAACCCTCACCCAGCCCAAGACATACAATCTCTCTCTCTCTCTCTATCGTCACAAATAGAACTGCCCGGTAAACCGTAGGCAGGGAGAGAGAAGAGGACAACAAACGAGGGGCTGTGACAAACTGTTTCGTCGGAGTTTCACCGACTCATCAGGAGGCTGAATATATACCTCCTGATGAGTCGGTGAAACTCCGACGAAACAGTTTGTCACAGCCCCTCGTTTGTTGTCCTCTTCTCCCTCTCTGCCTACGGTTTACCGGGCAGTTCTATTTGACGATATATATATCAGGATCGAAACGACACTACAGACTTTGGGAGCTAGACGCAGAGTTCGTTATCAAGAAGAGATCGTTGACATCTGGAGAGAGTAGCAACACGTCCAATAAGTTTAGTTGTGGTCGATCGTGACAAGGGATCACACATCTATTTAGAGAATGGATAGTATTTTGGGGGGACATCCAAGTAGAGATTCGGGATGCTCCTCGCCAATGGCCCTGAGGGGGCCGGGCAAGGGAACAATAACGCGGGACAGGGCTTCGGCAATAATGCAAGTCTTGGCGGAGGAGCAGGCCAACCTTTTGGTAATAGTATCGGGCACATAGGCGGAGGGGTAGGTACGGCAGGGGGCAATGGGAGTAAATGCTACAACTGTGGTAAAGTAGGACATTTCGCCCGTGATTGCTGGTCTAGGCGGGGCCGGGATATACGAATACACAAGGCGATCCCGAACTTGAAGAGATGAAGGAGCATTTTCGGCTGGTACGTAAGGAGAGGCAGGAGATGGAGGAGAAACGCAGGATCGAAGAGGAGAAAAGGGCAAGGGAGGAAGACGAGACACGAAGGTATCAGGACTTTTCAAGGAAAGCGGAATAGTTTAAGCTCCAATTGCGGGCTGAACTCATGGAAGAATGGAGAAGAAGCAATGCAGAGGCAGAGAAGGCGATGAACGGGGGGAAGAAAACAGGCAAGACGAGGTACACTAAGATCCGGAGCGGAGGGAAGAACAGCAAAGGCAGGAGAGCCACCAAAAGGAGGGAAGATTCGAGCGACGAGACAAATACGGACTCATCTCCCTCCTCAGAATCCGAGGCTTCAGACACTATCCGGATCCGAAACAATATCCGCGAGGGTGAGATCCCGGGGGCGGTAAAAGAAGAAGAGACGAGCGAAGGATAGGAGGAAGAACACGGGAAAGAACAAGGTGACTTCGACCGTAACCCCTGTGAGGACGTACGAGAAGGGCAAGAGTTCGAAGCAGCGCAGGACCGATCCGGGTAAAGGTGTGGACACACAGGAGGAGAGAGACAAAGCCGAGGCGGAACCCCGAACTCCGCTGACAGGCGGTTATAAGGGGCTCGCACCTGGCTGCTCGTAGAAAGGACTGATCGAATATTGCATATCCGCGCATAAGATATATTCGGCTAAGAAATCCGACACACTCCGAAATATCTGCGAGAAGAAGGGACTGAAGTATCCTAAGAAGCCGAAGGTAGTAGAGATGCTGGCCCGACACCAAGTGGACCTTGCGTATGACGGGTTTGAGGAGCTTCGAGAGAAGACAACAGCGGACGCGAAGACAAAGGCATCAATTTCCCCCCGAAAGGAGTTCATGAAGGACAGGCTCGCATCGGAGAAGTTGGCACCGAGACAGACTCCAGTAATCATCCACTCGGCACCGGTACAACCCGCGGAGGATTCAAACCGACAATTAGTAGCCCCCACTAACGCAGAACTCTGGGATAAGCTAAATGGATGGCTACACCAGAGATCGAAATTAAGGGGACAGAATTTGACAGGGGAAGTAGGCAGAAAGGTAGAATGTGCGATCACTACGTCTACATTGCTACTGGCAGCGGGGGAACAAATTCCCTGGCTGGAGAAATTTCTTGCTAGGACGCAGGATACTAAGAGTCTATAGCAGTTAGATACCGGTGGCGTGTACGCCATCGTGAGTCCTTGGACTAAAAAAGCTTCGTAGGTTGCACGGTCAGGCCTATAATACAACTGTGGAGGGAGCACATTCACAATGCACTGAGTGATTCACTGGGTCTGACACCGCACCTTTACAGATGGCTTAGGAAGTTCGGTGTGGATAGGTACGTGATTATACCTATTAGGCATGCCGACTGCATGGAAGACTACGCTTTCGAAAAGTTCTTAATCGCGGATTTTAATCAAAGTTTGAACTCGCGAGAAGTCAGAAAGCAGGAGAAGCTGGCGAAGGGAAGGAGGAGGAGGGGAAAACGAGAGAGGGGTGGGAAGACGAGAAGCGGCAGAGTGGGAAAACCGTAGTACCAATGGAAAATTTGCACCTCTCTACTCACCTGGCTGACGAGGCACGAGGGTGAAGGGGGGTTACTGCTCTCTCTACTACGGCCGGAATTGTTTGGACCGATGGGTGGAGAAGGATAAAGCACAGATACGGCGATACTGAAGTCGAGACGAACGCGAAGACTCTGAAACTCAGAGAGGCAAAGATGATAATGCAAGCAGGAAGCGAAGTCGTTATCAAACAGGTCGTGAGGTCGAAGACCACCACAGAGCGAAATAGGGCAATGTTAACCACACTACTGTGTAGACCAAAACCGGACTCACAGCTGGCCACTCTTAGCACGAACAAACTGATCGGCCTGTATAGGACCGCAGGACTCTTCACAGAGAAGAATACAAAGCACAACCTGAGGACGAAGTTAGACAGGGTCGTATGTAGGAAAACCGGTGTGAGTATTAGGAAGAGAATTAAAGTCAGGTTAGCATATGGCACACGGATTAGGAAAAGCGGAGTTACGGAGTCAAAGGAGAAGGTGGTGGAGCCGTTGATAAAGGACAAAATCCTCGCGAATGTCCTCAAGACTAGGATCAGGGTGATCTGGCGTCGGAATAGAAATGTCGCAGAGATAATTCACAACCAGAAGTTTTACGCGTCTGTAGAGGAACACTCATGTCCGTGCAAGACATTCGACCTACCGAAGAAAGAAGGTCACGTGCTATCCCGATTCTTGGATCTTGAAGTCCCGAAATTCATAAGAAACTCGAAGAACGTTACCCGACCTGCGAAGGCATGTGACAAACAGGCCGTAGCAGAGGTGATACAAGAGGCGACAAAGCATCTTGGACATGGGACGAAGATAGTTGTTATGCAGAACCTAGTATTCACCGGTGAGCCCCTAAGTGTGACGGCTTGGACAGACGAAGAGGTCCGCACCATGAGCAGACGCTTTCAAGGTCTTGTGCTCGCTCCGATCGACCGGAACCAGGGGGACACAGCAGTAATGTGTCCCGTGCTATACAGGCACAGGTTCAGGAAGACATTCTCTTGGAATACAAACTACGAGGTAGTTGGGGAACTGCAGTCTGAGCAAGCACTGCTGAAGACACAAAGGACGGACTTCCCTGAGACTGGCCTGCAGAACATTGGCAGCTGGAGGACAGACGGACGTTTGGGGACAGCAAATGTGATCCCCAAACACAAGGATCTGACTAGATAGCGACGCATAGCACCGGCACCTGCCGACCCAGCGAGTCTTGCACAGAAAAGAATAGCTAGAGCACTCCACTGTCTGCTTCAGCGCTTACCGGCGAACCGCAGTTTCTACGTCAACTCTGTGGCTGAACTGGTGGAGCGCCTACAAGCTACTTTGCAACGTTTGAGGGCGGCCGACTGCACACAGGTGATCGGAAGGTGCTATGACGTCAAGGAGATGTTCTCCCGCATACCACACGGAGCAGTGATCCACGTGATCGGAAGGTGCTATGACGTCAAGGAGATGTTCTCCCGCATACCACACGGAGCGCATACCACACGGAGCAGTGATCCAGGCGGTTCAGCAGTTACTACTGAAGTACGAAGATGATGGCTGCAAACAGGTTCGAGTGTCGTTCAGAGGCAAGCTCTGCACTATCAGCAACAATAAGAGGAAGATGGATGGCTACGTGAGCTTGTTACTCAAGATGATAATGAATGGCATGAGGTATGACCTCAGACACACTGCGGTCAGATGCGGCACGATGCTGGTTAGACACGTGTTCGGGATCCCGACGGGAAAGGCTACCAGCCCTATCCTTGCATCCATTACATGCGCAATGGCAGAGTTGCGGTTCATTAATGAGCTAGGATCCGACAGGAGACTGGTGGAGGGGTGGAGGATCATGGACGATATTACTATCGTCGCAGGGATGAATGGCAGAATTTGAAACTGCCGGTACCCAAGCAATCTATTTCAAGCTTTCGAGCACATCTACGACCGGCACCTGTAGGTGATACGCAAAGACGAGTGCGGATTCACATGGGAATTTGTGGGAGGCACGATGATGATCTGCAATGATCCTCTACGACTGCATTACACGCCGAGTACCAAGAATACCGGAGCTTTGCACAAGACGGGGACCCTCGTCTTCCAGACAATGCAGGACTATCGAGTCCTACTCGCCGAAGAGCGTGAAAACGGCAGTTTTGACCGCTACAATAAGAAGGCTGTGGGACTATGCCACCAACAAACAACTCGTACTCGGAGCAACAGGCTATGCGATATGCGAAGCAGACCTCCGAGGCTACCCCCCGGAGGTCTCTCTCAGCGCTTTGGCTGTTTCAGCCAAGGCTGTGCCCGATAGAGCACTACATCGCTTTTTCGAAGCCCTAGCATACTCGACTAGGCTGAGGAGACAATTCAGGATCAGACAACTCAATCACAACGGCTAGGTTCGACGGCAATGAGACCCACCTATCTGGCCTGTTCTGACGTTTTAGCATTTTGACGTTCTTGGCGTTGACCTTTCGGCCCTTCTGGTCGTCCACAGCTTGGACCTTGGACTCTTTTGTGTTTGAACCTTGGACACTTTGGGCTTTCTTTTGGCAGTCAGTCTTCGGTGTTTTCTGTTTTCTGCACTCTGTTTTCTGTCTTAGCTTTCGTCCATTTGGCTCTAGGCCCTTTGGACCTGCGTTCTCACAGGATTCCAGTTAGATTCGTTTGGCTTCGCGGACTCAAAAGTGCTCCGAGTCCTGTAGGATGAAGTTTATCAGACGTGGAGGAAGAGTAGATGTTGGAGTCTAAGCTTTGGGAAATTTTCAGCACCTAGTGCCCTTTTGGAGACTGATACAGACACTAGATAACTCGAATGGTGTATCACGGAGAAGGGAAATTTTGCAACCGGAAAACATACATCCAGCGGTAAGACCGTGCAGACGTGACTTTTCGAGGCGAGAAACGGCTTGACCGGCGCGATGCTGGTATACTAAGTATAAATTGTATAATCCATTGGGAGTTAGGTCCTGATGTCTTGTTTTCTTGGGGTTAGGGATAGATGATGGGCATAGCAGATGGAAGGAGGGAGACAAGTACAGCTGACGAACTGAACAATAACACTACTTACTGTGGGAGGCAAGGCTCCAGCCTCCCTTTTCGAGCACGAAGGCTCACTTGAGTCACCCTCCTGAGGAGACCTGCGGGGACAGGCAAAACCGGTCGAGGGATTTCCCCATGTTCTGCTCTTGTGCGGTAATCACGTCAGTTTTCAGTGGTTTTTGAACTTCGTCTTGCACGTGGTTGTGACGAGCTTCTGTGACTTGGTCATGGCTGCACGGGCTGTTTACCCGCAGTTCTCTCTCTCTCTCTCTCTCTCTCTCTCTCTCTCTCTCTCTCTCTCTCTCTCTCTCTCTCTCTCTCTCTCTCTCACTCTCTTTGTGTTTTGTTTTTTCTTCATGTTTTTCTCTGACAGATGCTTGGTGTGAATGGAGAACATGTTTTCTCCAAGCTCACAGTAGAGTTTTCCACCACATGTGTTGCAGATTCACAAATGCTCTTTTCAAATCTGTTCTTAACGAATAAAAAATCCAAATGCAAGCAAAGCTTCATCACCAATGCAACTGGGTGAGTGAGCCTCAACTCCAGCTGGACTACTTACCCTGCTTACATCCGTGAAGTGCTTGAAGAGATCCAGATTCGTCAACCAAGCTTCATCATGTTCATACCCGAACCCAGTCACCAGCAAAGATTTCTCTACCTAAAAACAAAACAAAAACATCATTGTCAAGTTGTGTCAACAATTTGATCGAAAATACAGTCATATGATTGCAATGCGCAATTGGCACCATCGACCACTTTCTGAAAGGCATTTGTAAATACTAAAAAGTTAAAAACACATTACATAGGCTTCCATTGTCAGCAATTGATTGAAATTTTGAAATACACTTATATCGATATACTGTCCGTAACGTCGTATACTTTAAACAGGCTCCCATAATCACCAATGGACAATTCAAATTTGAAATACAGTCATAGGAGCAAAAAGGAATACAGAGGAACACAAATGGGATGCATACAGTAATTGGCTCCGACAACCAAGAATTGATTGAACAGGAGTGAATTTCAACGAGCACATAACGTGCATTAGTTGAATTGAACATATAAGAAGTCACCACATAACTTGTTGCACGGAAGGAAGTGTGTGGGTGTCAATGTTGCATTCTATGACTTGCCGGGGGGAAAGGAACGGGACTGATGCTTCCCAGAACGGACAAGAAGTCAGGGCCATAAGGACCTGTTTGTTTATGTATTCCGTAATCTGGCGAAATTAATAATAAAATTTATAAAAATGAATTGTCTGTATACGTGATCCTATGGGCGCAAGAGCGTCTTCTTTTATTTACTTCAGCCTACCTTCGCGCGCCTCCGTTACTCTTCAACCACACAATCAGCAATCGAATCGAGCGAATTTGTATACGCTGCAAACATGGTAACCGAAGACCCGGACACCGGACACCGAACACCGGACACTTCTGGACTGTATTCCAGACGAGTGTCTGGACCTGTCCGGACTGTCCGGCGATCTGGACACCACCGGACATTTGCACATCACCGGACCCGGACAGTCCGGACCGGTGTCACGGGCAGTGTTGCACACCCCGACCATCGGCGACCCCTGACTAGTCGGCTATAGTCAAACAGAGCTGCCTGGTAAACCGTAGGCAGAGAGGGAGAAGAGGACAACAAACGAGGGGCTGTGGCAAACTGTTTCGTCGGAGTTTCA
>BFEA01000028.1:2642714-2659799 GCA_003427395.1 Chara braunii
CCAAAACAGAGACATTGAATCCCCCATGTCGAGTGTAATTACTATCCTGTGGGGGATGCAGAGTCGGGTTATTGCCATATAACTCACGTTCCTGAGCATCAAGATCGGAAGCAATGGCCAAGAAATCAGAGTGAGTATATGGTTCCCGACGGTAGGCTTGTAGGCAGATGTTAGTAGCAGCGAGGCCACACAGATTCGGTGGAGGCCGGTCCGACGGATTTTCTACAGAATATCCTACAGTCCCCTTGCCAAGTTCATCTTCAGATGGTCCCTCGCCATCATATATATATATATATATAAGTGCGCTCTTTTAGTTTGTAGTGATGTGACAATATATATATATATATATATCGTCATATATTACTTCCATCGATAGGATGAGCAAAATCGAATAAATCTTTCGGGCGAACATCGAAATGTACACTACTACGCATCGGGGTGTGTGTGTGTGTGTGTGTGTGAGAGAGAG
Source organism: Chara braunii (assembly GCA_003427395.1). Lineage (NCBI taxonomy): Eukaryota > Viridiplantae > Streptophyta > Charophyceae > Charales > Characeae > Chara > Chara braunii. The sequence goes on from BFEA01000028.1 coordinate 2,643,184, forward strand.
AGAGAGAGAGAGAGAGATCATCCTATCGATGGAAGTGTATATTTCGATGTAGTAGTGTATATTTGGATGTAGTAGTGTATATCTCGATATTCTGAGGACGAGAGAGAGAGAGAGAGAGAGAGAGAGAGAGAGAGAGAGAGAGAGAGAGAGAGAGAGAGAGTTCAGGGGGGAGTCAGATTGCTGCCAAGGGGAAACAGCAGAGGCAAAGAGTGGGCAAATTTAAGTTGCAGAAGGATCCGGTAGCCGAAACCTCCTAACAGTAGCAGAGCAGGACCTCAGCCTGACACCATAAAACATGTAACTGCAGTTATTGTTTTAGAGAGAGAGAGAGAGAGGGAGAGAGACATATGTCAAAATGTCCCTTAAGGGATATGGGCACAGTGGAATGGCCTTTTGGGCTGACATGTTTGTGTTATGCCCCTGTCAGGTGAGTGTGCAAATTCGCTTGGCCTTTTGCAGTTGCACAGCGTCCGGTACGGGTACATTGCAAAGATGGAGTCCAGCTGATGGCTGGGGTTTTCGCAAAATGTTTTTGTCATCGTCCTTCGCTGCGGTGGGCCCACTTGTATTTATTATTAAAAGACCATGTTGGGGGAGATGATGGGAGTGAGAGATGGTGGCGAGTAGAGGGAGAACTGACATTGATTCCCGCTTGTGTTCTTCTTCTTCTTCTTCTTCTTCTTCTTCTTCTTCTTCTTCTTCTTCCATTCTCCATTCTTCTTCTTCCTTCATCTATTTCTCTTTCCAATCTCTTTCATTTCAGTCGCAAATGAACGGCATGTCTCTTCTGAGTTCTGCATTGGGAGATTTCTAGGATCATAACAAAAACAGATTGTCGCTTGCAATTCCTGCTCCGGGGTGAAAGTTGTGAAACCTCCCGCACCCGCATGTACCTAGCGGATCTATGCACCACAGGTATTCCGATGTCGAATCCCCGCTCACGCCACCCTCCTCTCCAAGGAGTAAGTGATCAGGAAACGTCTCCCGAAGGACTCCAACAATGGCATCCTCACACTTCTTGTCTGTACTGCAAACCCCGCTCCCCGCACCCCCGTGCCCACCACGACCATCAACATCAACAGTAACAACCCATGGCCGACCCAAAGGGGTCAGAATGCCTGGCCAGGGAAAAAAACAAAAAACAAAAAAAACAGGCAGCAACAGCAAGATACAATCTTCTGTGAACGGCGCCCTCCTTCCGCACGCTCTTTAGGCCCTGAACAAACCATGAAGGTAACCCATATTAACACCAGCAAGCCATAGAGCAATTGATTTCACCATAATCAGGTTAGCTCCTACAGGCTCCTGCTACAGGACCACCGCGGATTTGATGATCTCCAACGCAATGGTACAATCATGAGTTCCTCGGACTGAACCGCGGATTTGATGATCTCCAACGCAATGGTACAATCATGAATTCCTCTGAGTGAACCTCTCTTTCTACAAACTGACATCTCTGCAGAAAGAAAAAAACATATATTTTTTCTTTTTTTTTCCCCGCTACAATCACACACGCAAATTCAAAGCTCTGAGCCGTGTTTCACATCCACTCAAGGTATGGCTCCATGCATGTTACCATCTTCGACTCTTATGCATTTCGACCTTTTTTTTTTTTTTTTTTAAGGGTGACGGCCTTGCGATATCAACGTCAGAGAAGTTCAGACTGACCAGCCCCACGGAATTTCATCATCTAATTCCACGTGGGTTCGAACTCAGGCCTTCATTTCAACAGTTCATGGGTGTACAAACTGAGCTGGGCCCGTTGGTGTTGGGAAGTATCTCATTTCGGGAAGAGAATGGATTCAATTTCATTAGTTGGTTTTCTGGGAATTCTATTGAGGTAAGAGATTGCGAAATTGGAGAGAAGCAAATCAGAGTGGCGCAGTGGAAGCGTGGTGGGCCCATAACCCACAGGTCCGAGGATCGAAACCTCGCTCTGATAATTTTACTGTAAAATGAACAAAAGAATTTGGAGGTGGAGGTGACCCTCAGCCAAAATTTCTTTTGTTTTTTTTTGGTTCTTGGTGGAGAAAACATTCTTTCTTTCCATTTTCCATACGCCACTTCGTTTCTGGGTGTTCATACTCTTCACCCTTATCAAGATCTACTCGCCTTCCTTATCAAGATCTAATCACCTTCCTTCCACCACCATTATCACACCAGAGAAAGTGGGCAATGGCCCCTACCAAAGGAAAAAGCACAAAAGATTGACGTACAGCAGCCCCCTTCCACTCCCCCCCTTAACACAAGTGGTTAACGGGGCCCCCCACTTTCAGCTCCTGAGTAGCGGGTCGAAAACTGAAATTAGGGCTTGAGGGTCAAATTTTATGTTTTTTGAGGGGGGGGGGGGGGGGCTGTTTTTGTTTTGGTTCAAGGTTGCTGTGKGCCAAATTTGGTATCATTTGGGGCATTGGGTTCAAATGGCCTCTGGGTTTTGTTATAAATGGCATGAGAAGTGGTCTGAAAATCGAGGCCTCCGTTACCCGCCTCTCCATCATAAAGGCACAAAGACAAATAAAATGTCCTTTCAAAAGCAGCTTCCCACAAACCTCTTCCCTTCTATACTATACAGCACACAAGCAGCATAATAAAAGAACTCAAGGAGATTGTTTGCCAATGACACAAACACCACCATCAAAGGGCGATGGTCCCTCGGGGCTGCTGTGTGACTTCCTAGAACAATCACGCCTGTTCACACATCCAGAGACAACATTTAACATGGCATAGCAATTGATCAGTCCTCGCATTCCTCTTTCGCTTGCTTCATGCCTTGGATTTTCCATGCCTTTCTTCTTCCTCGTCATCCTTACCTTGCCTTTGCCGGTAGGTTGCTTGGCACAAGCTAGCTCCCCCCTCAACATCACCTATCCCTCCATCAAAAATATCACCTCCCTCGATGTCTCAAAAGCTCCTCAGCATCCCGACAACCCTCACGGGCATCCCCTTACAACCCGCGCGTCGACATCCTCAGCACAAGCATGCCACCGTCAAGCTTTTAAGGCAGGCTACCACCGTTGGGAACAGGGCGGTCACCAACATTCAGCCACTTCCCCTTAAACCACCAGTACTTGGCCCATATATCGGCCGCGGGCCTTAGCGTTAACGCTACGCGAAGTTCGCGCTTCGGGCAACCGGACCTGGAAGGCTGGCGCCGCCAGCCTTTCCGAAAACCAAAATCAAATTGGCGCTTCGGCGGGAAACGGCGTGCAGGGCACTTCCAGGCTCGGCTGCGATATAGCTGGGCCAAGTACTGGTGGTTTAAAGCTCCATAACCCAGATCATGCCATTCTGCTCAATTGGCAGCCTAGAAGAGGGGCAGGTTGTTGCTCGTATCACATCTTCTAGCAGATTTTCGGTTTTAAATTAAAAATAAAATAAAAAAAGATGGGCAGTTTTTTTTTTTTTTTTTTTTTTTTTCAGAATCCTTTTACTATGTTCATCTGATTGCATCTGGATTCCAACTTGGGTCTGTATTTCAAGAGTTCATCAGGTGTACCAACTGAGCTAGTCCCCTTGGTAATCTGGGCGGTTTGATGAAGTCCTTTTCTTTTTTTTTTTTTTTTTTTTTTAAACAACACCCCCTGCAGTGCTAGTGCTGCTGGTAAAAGCAGGCAGCACTAGCACCCGGGTTGAGGCTCCATCTATTGGTTTGATAAAATCCTTGTTCACGAATCTGTGCAGTTTGATAAGGTCATTCTGCTCACTCGGCGGCCTAGAATCCAGGTTTCACCAACATTCAGGCACTTCCCATTTTTGAAGGTTGTTTGTACCGGTGCTTTTTCCACGTTTTTTCACTTTTTTTTCGGCAGGGGGAGTTACCCCCTGCCAGGATAGCTGGGATGGGTATCCCCAGCCAATTTCCCAATTTCAAGATCTTTCAATAATATCAATATTCCTCAACTCTTCTGAAATTTCCCAATTTCCTATCCCCACTCCATCCATCTTGACCATGAGCCCCAGCACTTGGGAGGAAGAGAACTCACTCTGTTACCAAATCTGTCGAGCCTCCCTTGTAGGCAATGTTCCTTGGCTTGTCAATAGCTTCCATGACCACCTGTCACATTAAGAAATCATGAACCAGAACCGTTGCTTAACCGTGAGATCCCAATCCTCAGTGGCTTCAGTACGACTTGAGCTGAGGAGGAAGAGAGAGAGAGAGAGAGAGAGAGAGAGAGAGCAGAGAAGATCATCTGATTGATTGATAACCATTAAGATTATGAGCTTATGAGCTTTCGAAACAGAGTGCCAATTTCTCCTCTCAAGAGGAACTCTCAAGAACTGCAAAATTATCCACTGGGCGCAAGCTGTAAACTGCCGCACAACATCCCTCTCAAACTACGCAGTGCATTCCATCCGACATAAGCATCTGGATAATCTGGAATGTGCCGGGGCATGCCCGCAAGACTTAAGAAATGCATAGGAAAGAAAGTCAAATTCACACCAGAGAAAGTAATCCAAAAATTCATTTGACCTAAGGTTTCTAGACATTGAAGTCCAGAGATTTTGCCTATCCAATAGTAGAATCCTGCGAATAGAGTGAATACGGCTCGCATAGAAGGTACATAATGGACGTGTGCTACTACTCTCCCCCTCCTTCTTCTTCTTTGTGTCTCTGTGCAAGAAGGCGTCATTGTGGTTGTGGCCTTTTTCTGCCACTTCCATCCACCAAACTCCGTGGCAAGTGCTCTCCGTGAAACACCAGATCCAAAAAAGTGTGTCTAGCAATTGGCATGGTTCCCATCACGCATTGGAGTCTGCGGTCACTCCGCTGTGGTTTAAAAGTAGGTTAACATCTTCGGAGCATCCCTCAGATGTGAGGTGGGAGGAGCACCTTCACATCCGAAGGCTTGTGTGTGGCCAGGTCCCACTAGCATAAGAGGGTTGCATTCAGCGCCTGAATCTGGATGGGTTTTAAACAGAGATGCAGAAGAGCAGATCAATGGCCATTTTCTGCACCTCTCCACACGCACATCCAGATTCAGGCGCTGAATGCAGTCCTCTTTGCTAGTGGGACCCCTCGCCCCTGCTAGATTGACTCTGCTCCATTGGTTGGGGGGGGCTGCGCCTGCTGGAGAAGGGTCCAGCACCCGAAGATGTTCACAAAAAAAAGAAGCAAAAATGTAGTAGGCCAAGATTCCACGCCCATCTGTTCATCTGCACAAATGAAATCTCGGCAGATTCCACTGGCATCTTAACCCAAATACAACACCTGGTCATTAACGCTGTATCTAGACTGAATGTTGCCCAAATACAGCTATAATGACCCCAGCTGTTCTGTTCAGGTGAAGTCGATAGCACCTCTGACCTTCGTCTTCTTTTCTTTTCTTTTTTAACAGAAAACACAGCCTTGGGGCCCTGGCTCCTTATCCATTATGAGGAGTGGAAGCCCGCGGCTCCTATTCCACCGGCAAGTCATGTATACACCATGAACCCACACGAACGCTACGCTTCTCCCCTTTATGGTAGGAAGACAGCAGCAGAAGGCATTGATTGCTTCCAACGCGGAAGGATATACCACCCCTCACCCCTGCCTAAGTAAGTCTTCCACCTCTAAGCTTTCAGCCTGCGATTCCGCGTCTGCTGGGTCTGTTCTACAGCCAATCTCTTATTCTGTGCCTGATGGGAGATCGGCCACGGTGTACATTGTCCTATTTGCATTGGGTCTTTGAAACTTTCCAAGAAGAAGGTTCCCAAGAAGGACTCTGGCATGGACCCTCCTAGGATGTCAAAATTAAAAACTGTTAAAAAGTAAAAACCGTAAGAGAGAGAGAGAGAGAGAGCCTGGAGGGTCCCTCTGCGGCAGGCTGGCCGAATCGCCACCCTTGGGCAGCAGATGGGAATTCAGAATCACTGTGACGCCCAACCTCACGCCCAGCGCGACTTCCTGATCGGAGTGGGATGTGGGCCTGGAAGTGCGAAAAGGGGTGTGCCAAGGATTTTTGGGAAAGTGGGGGAGTCTTAAGGGTATGAATGCAATTGGGCGAATAAGGGGCGCGTGCGCAAGGGACTCAAGGCCCGATGGGGCCGGGGTACTGTGGGCGACGGTTTACGGGGAAGTCCCTCCGGGGCGGAGGCGGTCCCGAAAAGTTGGGCCGTCGGGGGCCGCCACGTGGCGCAGGCCGCTGAGTATTTGGGTTGGGCCTTCGGAATTCCGGGGTTCTCCGTTCGCCGCCACGTCGGCAATTTCCGCAGGGCGTGTTGGGCCAGTAGGGGGCTATGGCTGGCCACGGAACGACGCTGAGCTGATGATACGGGAGAAGAAGGCGAAAAGGAGGGAAGCTGGTGGTGATGACGACAAATCCCGGGTGGGTGAAGTAGTAGGTATGGTCGGGGGATGGGAAATCAGAGCACCGGGGGTCGCTAGAGGTGGCGCAGTGGAATTCCCGCAGACATAATCGATTCTCCGTGTGACAGGGGTATCGCAGCCTTATGAGCTCGTTTATCCAAGGGGTGAAATAATCCGGGTCGTAGGATGAGTCTGAGCTCCAAGATCGCGTCATGGTATCATCGTATATGGGATAACTCTGGTTGGGTTATCGTCACCACGCACGAGCGCGTGCAAGACAGGCGAACTTAGTTGCGCCTCAACGTGCTCGTACGGGATGACGGTTCCGCCGCGAATCTCTAAGGGTGGGCGAATCGACGCACGGGGATGCGTGTAATGGCGCGATTCGGATCGCGTTTACACGTGTTCTCGCGCGGCGTTCGCGGGGCCAAATTCTTATCCCATCTACAGTTGCATCAGATGTAGGCAAAGATTCGACAAAAACAAAAGCAAGGATAAGGATTCTCAAAAAGATAGACAAGCAAGCATAGCATCCATACATCCATACATTCAGCAGTCATACATAATGCAGTCGAGAAGGACATCGCAAGGACGAGTGTGAGCAAAAACCCAAGTCCAGATTCCAGAAAGCCGAAACGAAAATAAGAACGGGCAAAACCGCCCGGAGCCGCAATCAAAATGTATGTACACAGATGAAGAGGGGGAAGAGACAAAGAAACAGCAAATCCGCGTCCATCGACCTCAACTCTCTCCTTCTCTCTCTCTCTCTCTTCTCCGATGCGGACAGTCCGTCGTCACGCACCAACCCACGAAGTTGTCACCCCGCTTAGTCCTCCCGCACCCGTCAGATTCGCCCGTGCCCACAGTCCGCCGTGGCCCACGTCAATCCCGTGCGTTCGGCACCAGCCCGTCGGGTCGCCCAACTCCTACTCTACTCACCTCTTACTTCGCTTGTGTGCCGACCCTTCCTGATCGCGCAACCCCGAGCTTCCAACAACGGGTTAAGAGAGTTGACTAATCGCGCAGCCGAAATTTATAGCGTGCATGCATGCGCGAAGAACACGGAATTACCAGTACTTAGAGTGGGGATTAGAGAGGGAGCGCCTGCGTTCTGCATGATCGGTCGTAACCCTTCTCCATGCATTGATCCGAGCATGCAAGCCGCGGCTTACAAAAATTTCGGCAAAAGAAAGAAAGGGAGGGCGGGAGAGACGACGTGCAAGAAGAAAGATACAGTTACAATGGCGCCCGCCCAAAATTACAGTTGCACACACGATTAAGGGCGCCTACTAATCAGAATACCATTGCAGCCGCCCGCCCAAAATTACAGTTGCACACACGATTAAGGACGCCTACTAATCAGAATACCATTGCAGCCGCATAAAGAAGCGCATAGACAAAAGGCGCCGCGCGGCAGGAAAAATCCTAATTACTGAATTCCTAAATTCCTATCTAATGCGAAAAAGCAAAAGGCACAAATTCCAAAAGGAAAGTCCGAAATTCCGAGAACCATCGGGGCTCGACAAAATTCGAAAAAGACTCAGAAGAAAAATTCAAAAAGAACGAAGCAATTTCCCGCGCGATGTCCGCGCCCAAAAGATCGAAACTGAAACGAAAGAAACGACATCATCTTTTATTAATCGCGCGCGCGGTGGCGCTCCAGACATCCAGCCATCTATCCGACCAATCAATCATCCGGCCATCCTAGGACACACCCAGCTCGAACCCAGTCATGCGAAAAGTAGCGACGAAAAAGCAAGGACACTGATGCAATTTTCCATCGATCCCGATCTCCCGTAATTGGCCCAAGCTTCCCAACTTAGGACCCCTCGTTGCAACCGCGTAGAAAATCGCGCGTTGCAGAAAGTGGTTCGTCACATCACCACTAATCCTACACCTTTCCTACAGAACCCATAACTGAAAATTTTGCAGGACCATGCCACACCCACCAAATTTGCGAAATGGTGGGTAGTGTAAGGAGGAACCCCGTACACTAAAGATCAGATACGCCCAGGAAAGTAAATATAGACCTGGTCAGCTTTAGGTGCAGATCCGTGCTTCCTGCACACAAACACAGCCCCAGCGAGGGCCTGGTTCCTCTTCCTAACACTCTGGAAAAACAGTATGCCCTATGTGCCAAGTTAACATGAATCTAGTCAGCTTGCTTCCTGAGCACAAACGCACCACATGCTTCCTGAGTGCAAACACAGTACAGGTTAGGCCGTGGTTCTTCCTCTTCAATGAGGCATGGAAAACACTTGTATGCAGCGTCATAACCAACAGATTTGCGTCGTAACTGTCCAGGAATAATAAGCGGAGAAGGTGGGTACCTGCGAAAGGGCTAAGTTCTATAGGGGGGTCTCGTAGGGATGTCGTGCGTGGAGGGATGTAGGGATTCAACTGCAGTGGTGCAGGGGTGGGGTCAATATCACCACTGGTATGGTTCCACTCTCGAACACTGAGTCACGGCTGCAGTGGTTAAGGCGTCTGGCCATTGAGTGCAAGATCGACGGTTCGATTCCTTCCAGGTTCGACTATCAGTTGTTGGACATACAAACCAACCACGTATGGGCCCCCCATGTGTCCAAGGACAAAATTAGCCTGGTCCCAATACACTTGGCAATCTTCTTCTATCTCGCTACAGATCATGTAGTTGGGCATCTGCACATCCAGATGCACTCTGAGAGGGCTGGGTTAGGAGGCCCTGGTGTCTGCGCATAAACCTAAGGCTCTCCACCCATGGAGTGCCCATTCAAGGCCCCACCCAAAATGATCCTGCAAGGTAACCCCGGAACAAGGGACATTCCGAAGGCAGCGCCCATGAGCCCCACAAAACCCCTGCGCGCTCCAATCCCCAAAAGATCAAGAGAGTTCCCAAACTAAGCCCCTGCACTCCCTTCTCCAGATCTCATCCCCAAAATCCAACCGCTGCCTCATCCCCAAAATCTACCTGCTGCCAAGGCCCATCCTAAGGCTTGTGCTCCACCGACTTACTTTGGGGATTTTCCCCAAAGTATGAGAGGCTTCACCGCAAAAACGCAAAGTATTTCGCTGATTATTTCATCACAAAGCGCCCTCTTTTTCCTTATTGTCAGTCCAGGCGTCCATCGGCAGCTGTATTGCTCATCAAATGGAGAAGGCCGAGGACGACCTCTTTTCACAAGTATATGCTACAATGCAGTCGGGTTCGACAAAAGGGCGGGCGTCTGTGGAAGATGTCTGCTGTTGTACATTTCTTGTGGGGCGCCCCAGCTTTAACGGTCCAAAGGTCGAGGACGATCTCCTTTCACAAGTATTTGCTATAATGCATTCGGGTTCAACAAAAGGGCAGGCGCCTGTGGAAGACATCTGCCGTTGTACATTTCCTGTGGGACGTCCCACCTTTCGTGGTCCAGTACACCAAAGGACGGACGACGGACGATGAACGACGAACTTAGGAGGTCACGTAAGTTAAGACCTGCACAATAGTTAAGGAAAGTCTCCGAAATAAATCCAGTGCAACGGCCCTTTGGAGGATAAAGGAAAACGGAGACTAAGTCCCATGAGGCGGAGTTTAGACTTGGTTTCAAGTAGGCAACGGTTCCTGCCACCCGATCCGAACATCTCTACGCCACACTGCAGCCACGTTGAAAAATACTCGAAAGGAAGACTAAACCCTCGCTAGTTGGCCTTCACCCCTGGATATTGTTCAATCACCGAAGGTGATCTGCCTCGATGTAGTGTTTCACCACTCTGACTAAGGCCTTGCTGGTTTTGACCAACAGCAGGCAGAGGGCCAACGGCCAGTCCGCATTGGCCTGCTTCCCCAAGTGCACAAGGCAGAAGGGCTGCAGTGTATGCTTCCCCGAAAACGACCTCCCTTTGAGCCTCAGGAGGCTTGCATTACAGCTCCTCCAGGCACAAGGTGGAGCAGGACATGCTGGACACGAAGATCCAACTGGTTTGTTTGATGTACCTATTGGAAGTCGGAGAACCCATAGTACCTGCCTAACCCAAAAGGGACCTAGTAATAGGAAAGCACTGACAATCTCATCAGTAATCGGGAAGCTTAGGGGTCTATGCATCTGCACAATGCAGATTTCATTCTACCACATAGAGACAACTCCCGCCTACCTTCTTCCCCCGAATAAACGTACAGTCATTATGGTTGTATCTGGGCTGAAAGATGCTTCAAATACAGCTATAATGACCGTACGTTGTATTCGGGGGAACAAGGTAGGGGGGAAGCGTCTGCTCTTCATGTCCAACTTGTCTTCTGCACTTCGTGCCTAGAGCTGTGATGCAAGCCTGAAGCTTCTGCTCTTCAAGCCTCTATATTTGAGCCTCTATGAATGGGCTGCGCTGGCGCAAAGAGGGAAGCAAAGGAAGACCTTCACATTGTTTGAATGTCCTGTGACCTGGGGCCTATTCACACTAGACCTTTTCAACTGAATCTAGTCATAGCCAGGTTCATATACACCCAAGAAAAGTCTTAGTGTGAGTAGGCCCTTGAGTCATACACCCCAAAAAAGTCTTAGTGTGAGTAGGCCCTTGAGTCATAGTCTCATGGCCCTCGGAACCACCCTAAACACTCACAATCTCAAAACCTTGTTGGGTCACATGAGCCTCCCTAGCCAACCTAACATACCCTCAAATTTCTTTCCTAGAGTCCGAAGCTGCTGCGGCAACCCCAAAGTGAGGGACTCTCCCTTATCCCCGCCAATGCTAGGTTCGCGCGCTAGATTCACGAGCTACCGTCTTCACCCGAATAGAACGCCCGGTCATTATAGCTGTATTTGGCACAACTCTTGGTCCAGATGCAGCGATAATGACCCGGCGTTCTATTCGGGTGAAGACCCTAGATGACGCTAGATTCATGGGCTCCGGCTAGATTTGCGAGCTAGATTCGTGACCATCAAAAAAAAGAAAGAAAGAATGTGGACGGCCACAGCCTTCTCTTGGGGCCAGATCCCACCTGCAAAGAGGATTGGAATAAGTGTCTGAATCTGGACGTGTTTGTGGAGAGGTGCAAGAAACCGTAATTGATCTGCTTTTCTGCATCTCTGCGTGGAACATGTCCTGATTCAGACACTTATTCCAATCCTCTTTGCCAGTGGGATCTGGCCCTTAGTCCCCATCAAAAAAAGAGAAAGAAAGAGTGGACGGCCACAGCCTTCTCTTAGACCGCCCCCCCCCCAAAAAAAAAAAAAAAGAGTCGTCTTAGGGCCAGGCCCCACTGGTACCACGTTTGGGAAAAGAAAGGATACTTGTCCATGTGACCGAGCAGCCTGCCGAAGGAAGAAATTGTGGACGAGCACAGCCTTCTTTTAGGGCTACGGTAGCCCCTACTGGTACTTCCTTTGGGCTAAGAATGCAAGAACCTAGCCGATTTTCATGACAGATCCATCCCTTTCTAAGCACGAACATAGCACCAGTGGGGACTGGCCCTTGTCATCACGAAGCTGGACATGTTATCTGACCGTGCAGGCCCGCAGGCCCGCAAGATCACAAAAACCCTTTTTCCTCAACAAATTCCTCCCGAATATGTGGACTTGGTAGGCTTGCGGGCCTCCTTTTTTTTTCTTTTTTTGTTAGTGGTGCTGATAAGAGCAGACAGTGCACCTGGGGAGAGGCTCCGTCTATTGGTGGGAAGCAGCACCTGCTGGAAAGCGGGTCCAACGTCCCTTATATAGATGTTTTCATCCCTGTGAGTGAGTCTCTACGCCTCGAGAGTCGAACCTCCTCTTTTTTTTTTTATATATGTGGTCAGATGGACCACCCCGGATCAGATATTAAACTGATCAGAACAGATACTACACTTGATCTTAGCCAAAAGGCCGAGAAAGGCATAACCTTCCCTTTCTCTTTTATCTACGTAAAACCCATTCAGTGCAGGGTATGCAAACTCGCACCAGCAGTATTTCGACTGAAACCGGTCGTAATAATGATCCAGGAAGGAAAGTCCTACCCGTCTTCCCCCGAAAAGAACGTACGGTCTTTACTGCTGTATCGAGACTGAAAGTTGCCCCAAACGCGCAGCTATAATGATCGTACGGGTGACGTGACATTGAAGGAGCTTTCCAAGATTATCTGTCCTCAAAAAAAAAAAAAAAAAAAAAAAAAAAGATCGTACGTTCCATTCGGGTGTAAACGAGTAGTGCGAGTATGCTGCCCTAAGACTGATGCTCCCCACCGATACCATTTCCTTCTCCTACCCCTCTCCCCCTTTCTTCTTCTTTTCCCCGGTAGTTGCACGAGGATTATGCCCTCCTAAACCTGATCCATCTTCTCTACCAGCACCATGGTTGCTGCCGTTGCATACTCCCCTACGGCACGAACAGGAATGTGGCAACGCCAGTGCCTGGCAGAGGTCTGTTCTCTTTTTTTTTTTTTTTTTTTTTTTTTTTTTKTATGGGTCTGCATTGTTTTCATTCACGTTGTTTCTTGCCGAGTGGACAGTATTCAATAACGCTACCCGACTGGCGATAACAAAATGAAAACAGTGGGGGGAAAGGAACAAAACCTGAAAACAGTGAACAGACCTGCCATGCACAGGAATCTCAGGAATGCGACAACATCAGTGCAGCAAGCTCCTCCTTGAATACGACGAAGATATGACTCACGCGGTCCACATTCAGGTATCCAAAGATCACACAGGCTTTCTCAAGGTGATGGAGCGACATACATCCACGATCCATTACATCACGAAAGCGCTCTCTCTCTCTCTCTCTCTCTCTCTCTCTCTCTCTCTCTCTCTCTCTCTCTCTCTCTCTGTGTGTGTGTCTCTGTGCGTGTGCGTGTGCGTGCGCGTGTGCGTGTGCGTGTGCGTGTGCGTGCAAGCGCGTGTGTGTGCGTGTGTGTGCGTGTATGTGCGCGTGTGTGCGCGCGTGTCTGCGTGTGTGCGTGTATGTGTGGAGGGGGGGCCATGTCTATCGATCCATTTTTCAGTGTCAATGAGAAGCTGGCAGGAAGATCACGAAAGGAACAAGAGGAAGGAAACTGCAGCTGAGGAAAAATGCGAAACGTCGGCGAGTGACATGGCCGATATTCGGAGAGGTCATGGGAACGGACAAGAGGAGCCGACAGTCGAACCCACCTCCGCGCCTTTCCTTGCCGCCATCTCCGCGCACTTGAGAAGCTCGTCCGCAGGCACGCTTCCCTGGTTAACTGCGCCAATTTTTTTCGCAGCCCCCGTCACCTGCACATCGTAAGACGCAGCAGCACCAGAGAAGGACGCCATGGCTTTGCACATCGACCCGCCCATGCGCGGCATTTGGTGTTGTCTCTCAAGAACGCCTTGCCCCGCTCGTGCAGCATGTAACCTCCCCGCCCCGGCCCCGAATGGAGGGACGGAGACATCCTCTCCCTCCCGACCTCCCAGCTGCAACGTGGCAGCCAACCCGCCGCAATGAGCTGAGGTCAGCAATGGACGGAACTCGGGCGACACAGTTCGCGCCACGGTCGCCGCGCCATGACACGATAGACCTCGAATACCAAGGGAACGAATTCCCGCCGAGCACGATGCCATGGCGGGTCGAAGTCCTTGGTTCCCTGACCTTCTTCAGCGCGTCCGCACGCACGGGATTACCTTCTTCAGCGCGTGCGCACGCACGGGATCAGGCCACCGTAGCAAGACAGGACAAACGATGCTATATTTGCGCGGGAGCGTGGATCGCGCGGGAGCGCGGAAATCCCAGTGAACGATCAGAATTGTACGACTTCGCCGCCATATTTGGTTTCGTTCATTCGTATCAACCTGGGGCACAGGGGGTCGTTAGACACTCCTTGTGGACCCGAAATCCACAAGGAAGTGCTCGTTCCACCTGTCCTCGGGGACGATTCGCGAAAAAAAATGTGAAAACAGCACAAGGAAATTTCCTTGTGGCTACAGCCAATTTCTCCTAATCCTAATGGCATCCTTGTGGCTACAGCCAATTTTTCCAATTCCCCAAGGGACCTCCCGAGGTCCCTCGGAGCACATGGAAGCACGAAATTCGGAGCGGCCAAGGCATCCCTCCGGTTTGAGGGTGGTCCAGACATGGTCCACCGAACGGGAGCGTGGACATCCCTTCCCTCCACCGTGCGGGTGGCACCCCAACGGCTCCAAAAGGTCACTGTCCGCGTGAGGCCTTCGTCCGTCGAATGGGGCGTCGCCGGCCAATGTCATGTGGTCTGCTGCACTGGGCGATTGTCGACAACAGTCGGAAATTCGAATGCTTATCCGCGTCAGCGCTGTGTTCAACGACGACAGTCTTATTTGGGAAAATCGCCGTTTTCGTCGGTTGTCGTCATACCTTGCACATCAGAGCACAGATCTTCCCTCGCTTTTTCTTTTGTCGACGAAGTTCTTCGCTGGACGGTCGACCACTGATGTGCGGCTGCTGCCCTTTCCACAGCCCTTACATGGCCAACCTGTTGCACAGGCTGCCTCTACTACTCCTTGTCGTCGTGCTGCTTTTCATCGTTGTTTGCTTCCACTTATGTTTCATCGGCCTGCTCCTTGTCGCGGCTCGCAAAAGGAAATCTTCCAAGAACGGCGACAGGATGGATCGACGACTGACCAACGGCAGACCGGCAGGCACGACAACAGGAGCGAGCAATCGGCAACGCACTGCGGGGTGTGTGGCGAAGCAAGCGTATGACCCGACGTTGTATGCTCACCTGCCTTCGCATGAGATTCCTCTGCCGTCGTCAGATGACAAGGGGGAAGACGTCAGGTCGTCGACTGTGCCGTTGGGAAGTGGTTCCACGCAGGATTGGGCGGTGACGCAGTCCTACGGTGGCAGGCGGGCAGAGACCCCGTGGTCTTACACTTCACTGTTGAAGGAGGGGTTGTGCGTTGACGATCTCAATGCAGCGGTCGATCTTAGCTTCCAGTTGTCGAGCAGCAGCGGAGCAGCCGCGACACATACTCGCATCATCAATCCCCACCCAGATGGGGATTGCGTGGAGCACACGATGGTTGGTCTGTGCGGGGCGCGAGAAGGCGGCCTACCTCAATCACTTCGCGAGGGCGAGGGGAATCGAAATGTGTCCTCTAGGCATGGCAGAGGAGGAGACGGCGAGGATCAACGTCCGGAATGGATGCGCTTATCACCAGCGTCGTGAAGCGGATCTGGGACTCCGCGTGGACGGCAGCGATAGGAGGACGCATCCGCGGCAGTTGCGCACGTAGAACGTGACGGCGGGCAGCTGTGGGCAGAGTACAGGCAGCTCTTGTGTCAAGCTGAAACGGACACAATAACGAGAGGGGTGCAAGGGCTCCACGTCGACGAAGGCGACAATGCGGTTGTTCAGGAGCCCCTCGACTTTGACGGTGACGACGATTGCAACTCCGGCGATTTGCCTGAGATTAGGCCGCTTGGGAGGAAGGTGAGGAACGGCGGTGCGAATGCGAGGAAGGGTTCCACTCCGAGAAATCAGAGGAACAAGAAAATGGACGACGACACAGGTGGGAGCGATGGCAAGGGTGCTCGAAATTTCTGATCCGTCGGAGACACGATCGCACTCGTGAGGGCGAAAAGGGATCAAGATTTGTATTTCACAGGCATGGGGCACAATTTCGGCCGCATGAAGACCAGGGAATGGAAGTGGGAGGATGTCCGGTCCAGGTTGCAGAAGATGGGTGTCACGAGGAAGGCCGTCGATTGCGGGAAGAAATGGGACAACTTGATGCAGCAATTCAAGAAGGTTCACAAGTTTCAGCACCTCTCTGGTGGGAAGGACTACTTCAAGCTTGCTTCATTGGCCAAGAGATCGGAGGGCTTCAACTTCGTTATGGACCGGAGCGTGTACGACGAGATGGAGGCCATGACGAAGGGAGATCACAGAATCCACCCGAAGAATTTGGCGGAGACGGGGGCGTCGGGGGGGGTTTAGATGCCGGCAGGCACTGGGGGTGGAATTCATAGGCAGTGAGGGTAGAGGGGAACCCGTCGACAAGGAGCAGGGGTCGACGAAACATTCGACATTCAGCATGGGGAGCCCTGGCGGTTCCGGGAAAAGGAAGAACATACGGCAACAAACCTTTGAGGTCGTCGTCGAGGTCATGGACAAGCATGGTGCGCTCATGGCGAACACGATGGATAGCGCGAGCAAGTGACAATGCTCTATGATGTTACGGCAATGCGAAATCCTTGAGAGCGAAGTAAAAGTGCAGAGGAAACATTATGCTGCGGCGGATGAGGCGAACAGACTGATGTGCAACGCCCTTATGGAGATAGCGAAAGCCATCCGTGAGAGATCATGACGACACTGCTGTTTAATGTCAATTTAGTGTCATGTCTCTCTGTCTACTGCAACTGCGACGATGCCGACCTCTGTGTGTGTGTGTGTGTGTGTGTGTGTGTGT
>BFEA01000028.1:2675648-2685875 GCA_003427395.1 Chara braunii
TTCACTTGACTGTCGGTCCAAGCCCCTGACAAGAACGGCCGTGTGTGTGTGTGTATGCGCGCGCGCGCGTCGTTCTGTTTCAAGGCGCGGCCTTTTCGATGGTACCTTTGTGAGCGTCGCGCTTTCGCGTTTCACCCTACCACGAAGAAAATGCTCTGCCTTTCCCATTCTCACTGTGATTGTTCTACTTAACAAGATCACAGGGGAAACATTTTATAGTTCGAAAATTACCCTTCTTTCTATAGGTCCTATCACCTGTTTAGGCCTCCTGTACGCCTCTCCTAGAGGGGCTACCACCTGTCAATCTCCTATTTTCAACTCGTTCGGCCTTCTGTTCTGCTCTTCATTTCGTGCAACCTGCCTGCGCTTTCCTGACCTGCGTTTCCTGAGTCAGCCCGTGCTCTGCTTTTCCTCCCAAGGGATTGACAAGGTGGCAGTCTTGGGTGCCACCGGTGTTCTCGTATCTTGTTCTTTCGAAACGCGTCGGGAAATGTGCGCGTTAGCTGAGATGAGTACGCGCGGCTATGTATTGAAGAGCTATCGAAGCGTGTACGACAGGCAGTCGGCCCCTGTTTCCACTATTCTTCTTCTTCTTCTTCTTCTCTTTCAGTTTTCCGCAAGCGAGAGAAATTGGGCAATTAAGTAATTTTGACGAAGTAAAACGAATTCCTTTTCGGTATCGATTCAGTGCGGCGTGTGAAATTTGGGTAACTAAGTTAATGATCTTCTGGCTGCGCTGGATTCGGCACCGGTTATCTTTCCAAAAATAGTTAATAAAGGCGGGAAACTGGTGCTCCGCGCGTCACCATGGCCTTTCTATTTCCAAGGAGAACGGTGCTCGCCTGTTTGGAAAGAAAAGCAGGTGAAAGTAATGAAATGGAAGTTAAATTTGCTGGATTCGGTACCCGCTATCTTTTCAAAAACAGTTTTTAAAAAAAATGAAGGTTGAAATGACGAGAACGACGAAAACGTCACACAACGCGGACAGAGACACAACCTGAGCTGGGAAATACAGTTTTTGTTTTTTTTTTCTTGGGAAAAAATACAGTAATTTCAAACTACACGACTAGGGTTCGACGATCCTGAAAGGTTATGGTCATATACATAACCTTTCATCGGAAAAGAAGAGGATGAGAAAAATCGGGAAAGACGCGATGGAACGGAGATCCAGGTAAAACACACTCTCTCTCTCTCACTCTCGCTATGAGAGGATGTAGTCATGGTAACTCGTCATCGGATGAAGCTTCATTATTTTTTTTTGCATTATTTTATTTTCATCTTATTAGAGAAGTACAAGAGACCTCAGTAAAGAGGAATTTAACATTTGATTAAAGAGGAAGACGAGCGATCTCGGGAAAAAAAAAAGGCTGTATGGCGATGAGACACGATTTCGAAAAGTGCCCTAAATATATCGCTGAACAATACCAACGAAGTCTGTCAGTCAGCGTGCTGATCATACATAAATACAGTAATTGAAGAAGTCTAGAGTTATACTGAATAAAGTCCCCGCTTTTGGCTGTTAGTCTTGCAGTAGGATTGGGTGGTAGGCGGGGTTGGGTGGGTCGATGAGTGATTGGCATGAAATGTGGGCCTTGTGCTGCTATTGGAATGCGGCATACGGAGGAGGGAAGTAAGGTTGATTATTTCCCCTCTGTCTTTGTGACAGGAGAAGAGGAAGCCTTGGATGAAGAGCCACAGAATACTGAACGCGAAAGGTCCGTTCGTATGATCTTCAAATAGCGCGAAGCGGCAGAGGCTTCTGCGTTTGTAACGGGCGGTGAAAACTTCGGCTAAAACAAAAATGGAGTTACCGACGTAAAGAAGGCGGAGATGGCGGAGCGAGAAAGTAGGAATAGTTGCGACCAATCGCAGACCAACACGAAGCGAAGAACGAAGTTGATGATGAGTAGCAATAAAGCGCGCACAAGTTTGTGTGATTGTGTGTGTGTGTGTGTGTGTGTGTGTGAGAGAGAGAGAGAGAGAGAGAGAGAGAGAGAGAGAGAGAGAGAGAGAGAGAGAGAGAGAGAGANGAGAGAGAGAGAGAGAGAGAGAGAGAGAGAGAGAGAGAGAGAGAGAGAGAGAGAGAGAGAGAGAGAGAAGGGAAAATGCGATGGAAAGAGCGGAGGGAGGAAACAACGGAGGGTACGAGGAGATGAAAGAGAGACTAAGAAGAAGAAGAATATAAGAAGGGAGACTGCGAAGGAAAGAGTGGAGGAAGGAAGGCAACGGAGGGTACGACGAGATGGGAGCAACAAGTGCAGAAAGGAGAGGGAAATCGAATGAAACCACTAAGAATGCGTTTCATTGCAACGCACGAAATACGAAGACTAGTGGAATCGAGGGCATTAAGAGGTGGCAAGCAATAAATGCGGATAATTGTCAGAAGACAATATAGGAAGATAGATCCGACATTTGAAAGGAGGCAAGAACTACCGTCTTCACCTGAATACAACGTACGGTCATTAAAGCTGTACTGTATTTGGGGTATCTTTCAGCCTAAATATATACAGATAATGACCGTACGTGCTATTCGGGTGAGGAAGAGGGGGAGAATTGAAGGGGGGCAGGAGGGGGAAGAGAGGGAGGTTGGGGATCCCAAAGTAGGTAGTGGGAGAAGGAAGGAAAGGAGGAACGGAAAAGACATAGCTGGGTGTGAAAAGGGGGTAGAAGGACAGCGGAGTTCTCGAGGAGAGAATGGTTAGTGAAAACGAGGACCCGTCTTCAACTGGGCTGGCTCAGTTGGTACACCCTTGAACTGAACTATTGAAATACAGACCCGAGTTCGAACTCCGCTGGAAGCAGATGAGTGAAATACTAGAATTCCACTGGAAGCAGATGAGTGAAATACTAGAATTCCGCTGGAAGCAGACGAGTGAAATACTAGAATTCTGAATTACGTAGGGACGGTCAGTTCGATGATAATATCTCAAGATTGTCGGCGTTCTTTTCTTTTTTTAGAGGGGCAACGAAGTCGTCAAGGAGAGAAAGAGTAGTGAAAGCGAGGAGGTTGCGCAATTTGTGCTGGAAACATGATGGAGAAGAAATAGGTGAAAAAAGCTTAGCTTCAACGAGGGAAAAGGAAAGTTCAGCATAGCTCTTGAAAGCGAGGAGGTTGCGTAATTTGTGCTGGAAACATGATGGAGAAGAAATAGATGAAAAAAGCTTAGCTTCAACGGGGGAAAAGGAAAGTTCAGCATAGCTCAGAGAAGGAGGGTGGGGGGAGAATGTGGGGGCGGGGATGTGAGGGAAGATGTATATGTATATATATGGGCGGATGAACTTGGACCTAATTGCAGTATGTGGGTGGATCAACCCGGACATGATGACAGGTGTCTGGCGAGTGACAGTTAGTGATAGGGATGGCTGGTTCGTGTGTGGAATGACGAGTTTGATTGAGAACAAAATTTGGAATCGGGATCGGCTATGAGATAAACGTACGTTCGGAATTAAATTTCCATTTACACATGTTTAGGACGAGAATGTGAACCGTATTATTATAATCACGTTTCTTTCCCCATTTCTTTCCCTCCCTCACTCCCCTTCCCTCCCCCCACCCCTCCACCCACCCAACACACACATGCCCTATCTAGTCTGGAGGGTAACAGTCCTGTTGCTTAGCGCACCGGCAAGCATTGGACCAGTTTGTGAGATTAATGAAAAAGAGAGGATAGAACGGATCAAAGAAACGAGTGAGGTTGATCGTAATTTATAAAGGATAGAAAAAGTGCAATGATGTATCAAACAGATCACTTTTTTTTTTTTTTTGCAGGATTTCCAGAAGATTGGGTGTTGGGAATGTCATGAAGTGAATATGACGACGTTTTTTTGTGTGAAATAATGAAGTTACAATATTGTGGAATTTTCCTGAAATCACATGGCCACTGAAATTACAATATTGTCAGAATTGTTTTTTGAAATGACGATATATTTGTAACTTTTCTGAAATTACAATGCAAATGAAATCTGTGCTGATCTAGGCTACTGGAGTGACCCAGGCACCCCCCAAAAAAATAATCAAGAAATCATTTTTAATTTGCTAAAGCATTTCGATGTGGTGCTGACTAATAAGGTGTTAGTTTTCTGCATAGCCTTTTTTTTCCGGATTTTTGGATTTTTTTTTCTTTTTCTTTCGCAGGGACCTTCCCTGGCCCTTGCCTTTTTTTCCGGATTTTTGGATTTTTTTTTTTTTTTTGTCTTTCGCAGGGACGTTCCCTGGCCCTTGCCTGTCCAGGCCGCCCGGTCAACCAAGGTGATCCGAGCGGCCTGGTTGGTAGCCCATGTGCTGATTGTGCTTCAGAAGCGTATTTATTTACTATTATTGTAGCTTAGTCTTGACTCTCAGTTGATGGGTTAGTGGAGACCTTGGTAAGCACTTACCTCCCCCCTCCCTCCCCTCACATTGCGTTCGCGTTTTCAATCGCTCCTTTTCTCTTCTTGCTCTGTTCGAACGTGTCTGCTTAGTTTGCTCTCCTTGGCTTCTGAGGGCATACTGCACTACGACTTTTTTCACTCAGCTC
Organism: Chara braunii; assembly: GCA_003427395.1. Classification (NCBI taxonomy): domain Eukaryota; kingdom Viridiplantae; phylum Streptophyta; class Charophyceae; order Charales; family Characeae; genus Chara; species Chara braunii. Next base: position 2,680,166 of record BFEA01000028.1, read on the forward strand.
TGGCCACGATTGTGGTCTGATACATCCGTTGGTGATTGTATTTGCGGCCAGATGCATGATGCATCCAGGAACGTCGTAGTTTGAGTATGCTCTGAAGCTTGGCTTTTCTCTAGTTCTTTGACATTTTTTGTCCCCGTACATTTTGTCTCCGTACGTATTTGTGTCCGTACATTTTTTTTGTCTCCGTACATTTTTTGTGTCCGTACATTTTTTTGTCGCCGTACAATTTCTCCAGGCCGTGCTTGACTCTGTGTATGGACTTTATTTTGGCTGTGTCATGTCAGGTACGAGAGATTGCGAAGAAGACGGGGATGGACTTCTCCACTCAGTTGCTGGATCTGGAGGCTAAATATGAGCAGGTGCGCTCCTCATCCTCCGATGTTACATTATGCTTCCTGTTTTTTTTTCTTCGTTTTATCTTTCTTTCCTTTTCTTTCCCTCTTTTAATGTTTTACTTTTTCACCTCTGTGATGTTGTTTGCAGTTTTTGATGTGTGGCATGTAGTGAGATCTAAACGTGGATCCATCAGGACTAAATGCACTGCAGGACACCAATTTTTTGAGTCTTGCTTTATGTGAGGTAAGTTATTATCTCACACTTGCTCTTTTTTTTTGTGCACCCTCTCAGTATCTGTGTGAAATGTTGGTGGTTGTATGTTACAGCTTCGCAGGGAGATTTATCTGCGTCTGACACCTGTTCAGCGCCTCAGTGTTGCACGCCATCCCAATCGGCCTACGTTCCTCGATCATGTGCTCAACATCACAGACAAGGTGCGTATGTGTGTGTCTTAGACACCATTCCGAAGCATAAGTTCCTTTATTATTAAGTGCTCAACATCACAGATTGTATGGGATGTGTGTGCTTGTGCGTGTGTGTGCAAGTGTGTGTGTACGAGCATGTGTGTGTGTGTGTGTGTGTGTTGTGTAAGAGTGTGTGTGTGCGTGAGTATGTGTGTGCGCGTGCGCGTGTTAATGTGTGCGTGTGCGTGTGTGCATGTGTGTGTGTGTGCGTGTGTGTGTGTGTGTGTGTGTGTGTGTGTGAATATTGGATGTGTGTGAGAGAGAGAGTCCAGTATACAATTCCTGTTGCTGAATGCGTGCCAAGCTTTCCACGGGCTGTTGTTATGTTGAGGTGAGATAGAGAGTGGGGATGGCCACCATGCACCCACCTTTTGAGGGGGTTCGGGTTGCATTGGCAGTAGCAAACCGGGACTGTCCGCAATCAACCTGTTCATGATGGTAGTTGTTGTGCTTATAGACGCTTCTACTGAAGGGTAACGGGAGAGAGAGAGAGAGAGAGAGAGAGAGAGAGAGAGAGAGAGAGAGAGAGAGAGAGAGAGAGAGCACTTAGTTCTTTCAAATAAAATTCCTGTTATTGTGTGTCTAACTTTCCAAGAGACTCTTGTTATCCCGAGGTGAGATGGGGAGTGGTGAGGGGCCGCCATGGACCCACCCTTTCTAGGTGGTTCGGGTTTCATTGGCAGCAGCAAACCGTGACTTCCAGCAGTCAACCTGTGCATGGTGGTAGTTGTTGTGTCATAGTCCTTTCTATGGAAAGGGTAATGGAGGAGTTATTACCGCACGGGTTGTCCCTGTGGATCTGCACCCTTGTAGCGGTGCGTCACCCCAAGCTCTTTGTGACTCCCTCAGCATTGTGTGGGGACCCTTTTGGGCAGTAACCTCGTAGCAGTAGCTACCGTCCGTCTGCACTGCACAGTCATTCTCACTGTATGTAGACTGCAAGTCGCACCAAATACAGCTATAATGACTGCGTGTTCTATTTGGAGGAAGACGGCAGTGGCTACCACTTCAACTCATCGTGGTAGCAGCACATGGACAACGCTGATGCGATATGCTTTGACACACTTGCCTGCCTATCCTCTGCTGCTTGCTGTTATTGCCCACATGCAGATCAATTCGTGCAGGTGGCTGTGACTCTTTTCTCTTGATGGCTTACACAGAGTCATGCGTGCGTGTGTGTTGGCTTGGCGGACTGTGCAGTGGGTTGAATTGCATGGTGACAGGGGTGGATTTGATGACCCAGCACTTGTCTGCGGGATTGGGAAGATGGAAAACATGAGCTTCATGTTCATGGGACACCAGAAAGGAAGGAATACAAAGGAGAACATTCACCGCAACTTTGGGATGCCGACTCCCAATGGGTGAGTTTTATGTGCTTGGAGCAGTTCTGAAACTGCGAATCCATGTGGTTGTCAGTGGTGTTTGTGTTTTTTGTGGAATTGGTAATTGTTTTTCCCCACAAAGTATCTCTAATGTCTGTATGAGCATGTTGCAACATTGGCAATCACTTGATTAGCTCTGCCCTCCTTCCTGCCAAAGCCCGGCCCCACCGTCCTGGGGCCTCTTCATCCCCCTGCCCACTAACCCCCCGAACATGTTTTTTGCTTCCAATCGGTGTCACTCTGGTCAGCTCCCGTTGTATCGATCACTTGAGTATCATATACCAATATAGAAATTCTTAGCTGACGTTGTTGTTTATATGTGTGTACACAGGTACCGGAAGGCGCTGCGTCTGATGAGACATGCTGCCCACCATGGTTTCCCCATCCTGACATTCATTGACACACCTGGGGCTTATGCAGGGGTCTCTGCAGAGGAATTGGGCCAGGTGGGTTTCTCTCCGTCTTTTGTCTTTCGCACAGCTGAAATGAAATGTGCGGGGTTGTCTCTCCTATTTGTCTTCCGTGGATTGACAAGTGTGTGTGTGTGTGTGTGTGTGTGTGTGTGTGTGTGTGTGTGTGTGTGTGTGTGTGTGTGTGTGTGTGTGTGTGTGTGTGCGTGTTGTGTGTGTGTGTGTGTGTGTGTGCGGCGTGCGTGTGTGTGTTGTGTGTACTTCGTGCGTCATGAAATCTTAAACCTGGTCAAGGTTATTATGAGGAAGTTTGAAACATGTCACTGATGTCAGTTATTTGTCAAGTTTTGGAGATGGCATTTGGCCATCTTCATGAAGATGCGCTTTGGTTATGTGGCTGGGTGGCAGGGGAATTTTGATAGTGTCCTTGTTTTGACATGTGTTGTGTAATATCTTACGGGAATGGCAGAGAACGGCTTAGAAGATTTCTTGATGTGTATGGATGATGACTCTGAAAAGCTGTGGACAGATTTTGCTGAATTGCTAATGCTCGCTTTCGCTTCGCGTGGAACATAATGTTGGCTCGCAGTGGTTTCCCTTCAGCTGGGAAGAGCTCTGTGCCTGCAGCTTTCACACAGAACGGAATCTTGGAAGTGGAACTGAACTCAAATTTCGGCCTTACAAAAGTGACAAAAGGAAAACAAAATGAGGATGCATAAGGATTTGAGTCCTTATGATGAACTAGTGTCGTTGCCTTTGCTTCCGGATGTTGCTGTCGCTGAATGTTTGGTGTTTGGTTCTTAGGGCGAGGCGATTGCGCATAACCTGCGCGAGATGTTTGGGCTGAAAGTGCCAGTCATCACAACTGTGATCGGTGAGGGAGGATCAGGCGGTGCACTTGCAATTGGCTGTTGCAACAAAATGCTCATGCTTGAGAATGCTGTTTACTATGTAGCAAGGTAAGGGAAGCTGATGTGTGATGGATGGATGGGTTGTTGGCTGAATGGATGGAGGATATGGGCTGTCTCTTATACACATCTAGATGTGTATAAGAGACAGGAGGATCAGGCGGTGCACTTGCAATTGGCTGTTGCAACAAAATGCTCATGCTTGAGAATGCTGTTTACTATGTAGCAAGGTAAGGGAAGCTGATGTGTGATGGATGGATGGGTTGTTGGCTGAATGGATGGAGGATATGTGTGTGCAAATTAAGTGCAAGAGGGAGGGCTTGCTGGCAATCATGTATAGATTCACACATACTTGCAATAGGTGGAAGCCGTACCGATGTAAAAATTGTGGTTTTGTGATTGGCTTTCACTATTCAGCCTTCACGCATGACGGAGAGGGCAAGTATGTGCATTTTGCAGATATATGTATGTGTGCTCTTCCTGTCCTAGAAGAAGAAAAGCTCGCACTGGCAATGTCCGAGCGTTCACCATTAGTTATGGGCATTCACAAACTTCTGCTCCCAGACACAGACACTTTAATTACATGTCTTCCATCATGAGTGTAAGAGCGAATTAGCTGGACAGATGTGCGGGGTCGTGTTTGCTCTTGCAGACAGACACTTCAAATTCTTTAGTTACATCTTTTCCATTACATCTCGGGTGAAGCTTGTATACTATACGCTTGTATTAGTGATTTCTGCGCTGGGGTTAGATATGACAGCAAAATACACGCACATATCCTTTTTTCATTGGAGTTGCTACATGTAGATCATCAATATAGCAGAGCAATGCGTTTGCAATTGATGACATTATCCCTTAGGATGGACGGGTCCTCGTCTCACTGGCGCACATTGAATTCCTTCATCAGCCGCATCATCATGATCCCACACGCTACCCCAGCCTTTGCGAGTGATTGACAGTCTTATGCAAGATATTGACAATCTCGCCGAAAATTTCAACAAATTGAGCAAAGAGTGTACTGACAATGTTAACAGTGTTCCATCACCACCACCAAAAAACAAATAAATAAATAGAAAGCGAGACTACCAGCATACACTTCCCAGAATGCCTCTGTGACTTTTTACCCCTTGAAGCCTCCGTTATTTCCCTCCAGGTTGGTGGGGTGGATGTGATTGATTCTTTTGTTAATGTGGGGTTCTGAAAACAAACTGCGAAGGCGGGGTCTTGATGTTTGCTTACTAAGCGTGTTGGATGTCTGGGCCGACTTCCCTAACAGCCATCCTGCCTGCTGGGATTGTCCTTCCCAGTGCAGGTTTATGTCTGAAACAAGTAGGACTTGACTCGAAAACAGGTACTGGGGGCTGTGGTGCTGGATTGCTTGATGCTGCTAATTCTGACACACAGATGAATGAATGGACCTGATGATGTGCAGCCCTGAGGCATGCGCGGCTATTCTCTGGAAGGATGCGACTGCAGCACCAAAGGTGAGGTTCTCACTAATCTATAGTATCCCTTTCCTTTGCCTTGTTGAATTCTAGTTGCGTAGGGAATGCGCTTCCCCCCTGTCGACACCCCCCGCCCCCTCCACGCCCTTGAAGCTGCTCATCCAGAGACTGTTATTGCTCAAATCTTTTGGATATGAATGTATCATTTGGCTTCATTTCGCATATGGCGGGTTGGTCACTAGAATGGGAGTGTAAGAGGGTATATCGGGGAAGGACAGGAGACTACACTCACACTCGGACACCCATTGTGGAGTGATTTACTTTGGTTTGATTTTGTGCAGGCGACTGAAGCACTGAGAATCACTGGAAAGGAACTTCAGCAATTGAATGTTGTGGATGAAGTGATACCTGTAAGTTCTCTTCTGTCTCTTCGCTTCCGGGCATTCCTGTTCCCCCATCAGTAAAGGCCCTTCTGTCGGTGCATTTTATGGGCTTGCAGTTGGCAGGTGTTGCCAATTAGGCAGTGCACCACCTCAAAGAATGAGTATTTTTTTTCCACTGAAGTACTATGGTTTGGCTGTCTGTGAAATCACAGTGCAGGTTTTCATGCTGTGGGTTTGCCTGTGCTGCTGTGCTTCATAGTAAGGCTCAAATAAATGAGCCATTTGAGGGTTGAGGGTGGTGTGTGTGTGTGTGTGTGTGTGTGTGTGTGTGTGTGTGTGTGTGTGTGAGAGAGAGAGAGAGAGAGAGAGAGAGAGAGAGAGA
>BFEA01000028.1:2704966-2715251 GCA_003427395.1 Chara braunii
TTTTTTTTTTTTTTTTTTTTTTTTTTTTTTTTTTTTAATGAGAAACATCTATGGCAACCTGCTATTGGAGGTGATACGAGCATCCTCCGATAGCAAGCCCCAATTTATGGATGGCTGCAATCTATTGGTGGGGAGCGTCACCTGCTGGAAACTGGGTCCAGCGTCCCACTGACAAGATCAGAGACAATATACCTGGCAAATCAGCATTGATTGCCCTCTCACGAGGGGATTGACTGTCCGCCTATTTATCAGCCAGGTCACAGCATGTATCTAGGTCTAGCCATGGGGAGGGTGACAAACTGTCCTTCAATCTACCCTAATCCTTCACAGTCATAACCGTGCATAACAAACCCTTCGCCCCCTAGGTGCATAAGGTCGCAGCCCAACTCCATGATTCTCATTTCCAGCAGCGGAGGTCGTCTGCCTACCCTCCCTTATCCTGAGCTGTCCATCAGCGCTCTTAGGGATGCCTCTGAGGCATTAATAAGGACCGTCAGATCATCTGCGAATAGGGATATCACTGACCCTAACCACGGGGGTAATTCCGGGATATGGATGCGTTCAATGTCCTGATTAGCCCGGATCATTGCCGCAAGCGCTTCCATAACTAGCACAAAGAGGAGGGGGGGCACTGGGTCCCCTTGTCTCACCGATCTTTGAAGGGCGAACGGGGGGGAGGGGTGGACGCTGACCATAATGTTCGTTGTGGCGGACCTTTGCATTATAAAGACCCATAGTCTGAAGGAGTCGCCAAAGTTCATTTTCTGCAGTTAGGCCTACATGAAGGCCCACTCCACGTGGTCGTAGGCCTTTTCAAAATCTATGAACAAATTAGCGACCTTTTTTTTGTGCTGTTTGGCGTATTTTATTGTTTCGTTGACAAGGAATACATTATCCTGGATGTTGTGTTGGGGCATAAACCCTGTTTGATCCTGGAAGACCAGATGTTTCATATACGGGAGCAAGCGGTTAGTGAGTGCTTTAGACACCATTTTGTAGGGTAAGGGGAGAAGTGTATTCGGCTTGTAGTTCCGGACATCAACTTTATCCCCTTTTTTGTACAGCAGTGTGGTCACCCCTTGAGAGATTAACCCCCCGAAAGATCCCTCCATCCGGACTGCGTGTACATATGCCACAATGTTGTCTTGGAAGGTGACCCAGTTTTGTAGTTTGAACACTTTGGGAAAAGAGTCCAGACCCGGGGTCTTTTCATTTTCCATTCCCCTCAAGGCTTCTAACAACTCTTCTGTGAACAACGAAACGTTCAACAGTTTACGTTGGGCTGTTGACAACATTGCTGGCAGACGTAACAATGCTGTCAACAGCCCAACGTGAACTGTTGGACGTTCCACTGTCCACAAAAGAGCTGTTAGAAGCCTTGAGGGGAATGGAAGATGAAAAGACCCCGGGCCTGGACTCTTTTCCGAAAGATTTCTGGCTACAAAACTGGGTCACCTTCCAAGACAACATTGTGGCATATGTACACACAGTTCGGATGGAGGGATCTTTCGAAGGCTTAATCTCTCAGGGGGTGACCACATTGCTGTACAAAAAAGGGGATAAAGCTGATGTCAGGAACTACAGGCCGATTGCGCTTCTCCCCTTACCCTACAAAATGGTGTCTAAAGCACTCAGTAACCGCTTGCTCCCGTATATGAAACATCTGTTCTTCCATTAATCATGCAAGGGAAAAAAAGGAAGTCCTTGACAATATGCTGAAAGAATTGGAAAGTTGGGATGTCAAACTGCAGTCCGAACCTTTGGATGACACGACCTACCACTGATTGCAGGACGCCTGAGAACACCTACAAACATATTTGTCAGGTCAAGCTGAGGCGTGGTGTATTTAGGCACGCATATGGAAGCAAGACATAGAGGGAACAATGGCGAAAACCTTCTTTAGGAAGGCTAAAGCCAGGGGTAGGCAAGCAACAGTGTCTTCCCTCCACCACCCCTTCGATCGCTCTCTCCCTGACGCCACTAATGCATACTCCATCGTCGATTACGCAACGCAATATTAGCAAAGGCTTACGCCTCTGAATCGGCCCAATGGGGGACACAAAGGCTGGCAGAAGCAAGATAATCAAAGTGCGCTCTTTTAATTCATAGTTATCGCATATGGTTAATAGGTGGTGTCATTTTCGGTGAAATTTTCACCGAAACTGCCATATTTCCCCGAATTGGTGTTTTTTTTTTTTTTTTTTTTTTTTTTTTTGATATGTATGTGTTTTCAGTCCGGAATACAGGTCAGGAGTATGCAGTGGTTACACACGTTGCATTGTCGATCAACGAATGACTATATAAACACAGAAGCTTGACCTCTCCCGGAAAACCTTAGGGACTACCGTCTTAACCTGAAAATAAGGTAACAGAGCTGACCCGGCCGACGGAGTGCGACCGGGAGCACTCCGCCGCTCGACGTTTTGAAGCGACGGTAGGCTCCTTGGTAAGGGTGGGAAACGAAGAGCGGTTGGGGTGCCATGACGGCAACTTCGACGTGAGGACGAGAGTGCGGGGCGAGAGGACAGCAGGTGGATGATGAGACGGGAGAGGGATCGTAAGGCATGGAGGAGCAGGCTAGTGATGTCCGGGCATTGCTGAAGGCTATCCTGTTTGTTGTTTTTGTCACGTGCTTGCTTGCTTGAGAGGAAGAACACGGGGGCAACGTGTCTCATATCATGGTCTCGTTGGAGAGGAGGAATGCCGTGGGGGGGAGTAAGGGAGGCAGGCAGGGTTTCATGGGCTAGAGGGAGAGTATTACCAGAAGGAATGGGAGGAGGAACGCGGTGTCGGCCCGAATACCCGTACAAGGGTATTTGGGCACATTTTTGCAGCTTACAGGAAGTACGAGCTTTGATGGTATCTAGGAGCGCGTCCCATCTCTGTGAGGCCACAACCAATTCTCCGGGGTTGGGTGCGACACGCCCCTTTTTGATCTGGTTAGAGAGTGTGTGGGCGTGCACTTAGTGGGCACGCATTAGTTAGATAATTTTGATCAAGATATAATTTTGAATAAACGCTGCGTGAGCCGCAACCTCGGACACGCTGACAAAGTCGCAACCAGTGCAGAGTTTAATCATTGAGGTTACAGCCGGAGGAAATTTTGTTTTGGTCGCACCACGCGGAGTTACGCTGACACTAGGTTGGTCGTGCGCTATCGGTAGAAAAAGTCGCCGACGAAGCCGAGTAAGGATGACGTGAGCTAGAGCAACGACTGGGGTTTTCAGGCGAGGAGGCGATAAAAGGACGGTCTTAGATGAGTGCGGCAGGATATGAGAGTCTCGGCCCGCGGCCGCAGCATGGCTGGGCAGTGTGCGTGGCGAGCCAAGCAAAGCCTTGCCCTCTAAGGTGGCAAGCACGCAGCACAGGCTGCAACCAGGCTTGGGCTTAGCCCTATTGGTTACAACACTAGACTTTCAACCAGCGGATCCCGGGATCGAGGCCAGTAGCCAGCATTGGAGGAGAGGAGGAGCATCTCATGGAGGAAACTGAGGGGTTGAGGGTCCCGCGGGACTATCCTCCTTAGTTTTGATGGGGGAATCCAACCGCGGGCCCGTGAGGTAGGACCGAGGCCCAAGTACCAACGGCCTCTCGCCTACTCCGTTTTCTCCTAAGTTCTCTGCATTTTTATTAACTATTATTTTTGTTTTCTTAATTTTTTTATTTAAGTCCCATTATGGGACTTGGTCCTGTACCGATCTCAGGACCGGCCGTGAATCAACGAGCTTTGCTCAGTGGGAACACCTCGAACTGTTGAAGTTCAGACCTAAGCTCGGACCAGATGAGGGGCTAAGTATTGCCTAAGCCCGGTGAGTCTTCCACGGTGATATCTCACGGTCGCCAGTTTGGCCGTGGTCCTTCGGGACATCTGTTAAAATTGGAACGATACAGAAAAGATTAGCATGGCCCCTGCGCAAGGATGACACGCATAAAAGCGAGAGAGCCCCGTCTTCCTCGTTTGAAGGTTGCGTGTGACTTCCGATCGATGAACTACGACCCGACGACCGCTATCTGCGCCACGGGCGCGTAAGAGGTAGTTGACGACCGCAGAGAGGAGGAAGAAGACAGGGGGTCGGCGACAGAGCAGGAGGAGGGAAGTGAAGGAGAGGTATTTCACTCATTTCCTAATGGAATGGGGAGAGGAAAAATGTTATCTGGGAATTTTGGCACGACGTGCATCTGATGGTCGTGCCAGATTTTGAGCTCGAGAAGCAGTTCATCTGGTATGGAGTACAGAGGCCGCACTGTTGAGCCCGTTGTGGAGGAAGGGTATGGACACGGAGTTACGGAGGACAGTGCAGGGAACTTGCGAATACAGAGTGATGCGAAGGAGGAAGGGGGAGTGACGAGCAAAGGCAAAAGTACATACCTCATTGTGATCGCACTTGTTTTAGCCTGCCCGAGACCGGTGCCCTGTTCTAAATGGTGCGCTGAAGTTTCTGGGTCCATTCTCGACTTACACACTTGGAGTCTCGTGGAACAAGGCAGGTTGTCGCGCACTTTCATTCGTCATCTTGTTGGGCTTCGCCATCACGGTTTCAAACCAAGATCATTGTTCCGCGGTTACTCCTCACAGTAACTCCGAGCGAACCTGGCCCAACTGATGGCCAAATGTAGGAGCCTGCTCAAGTAGTGCCGACAACGAACCTTTCCGCGATCTAATGGAGGATTCATTCCGGTTTTGTTTCATCCGACAGGCGGAAGTAGCCTCTCCACTCGTCGGCGCGCTTGGAGGGGGACATATAGGCGAAGTATTCTTCCACATTCGAGTGGAAGATTCATCGTTGATTTGCACAATTTTGTGAGTGGTGGGGCGGGGCCCGTAACTGTTGCCATCACGGTCCCGATGCTCGATATGCCATCTATCTTCGTCGAAATCTTCCTCGTGGTGCTCGTCTTCGACTCCAGGTTGTGGGGCTTGGTTTTGCTCGTAGTTACGTTTCGATCTGTACGTACCTTATCGAGATCTAAGCCAGACTCGGAGTGAGTTGGATCTTGGTAAAGGCGAATAGGTGGTAAGCGCAGTGAGAGGTAAAGAAGGCGACACCAACAAGAAAAAGGGGGGAAGTAGGAGATGGTCGCACATGCCTGGCCGTGGTTTTCTCCCTCTGTGGCCGTGCTGCCCGTTATCGGGATCGCGCCGGTCATCTTCATCAAAGTGTTTGAGGCCACTTTGAGCGGGCGCACGTGCTACTTTGAGGGATGAGGAGCTAGATAGGAGAAGTACTAGGTGGCGGGGAGGAGAAGAGGAAAAGTCGAGACCAAGGGCCGTGAGGAAGAGATGTAGACATGGCAATGTATTTTTTTGGTTTCGACAGAGTGTTTTTTGGATCCACTCGTATCTAGCCGGGGTTCCGGCCAGGTGCCGGAAAGGCCAGGATGCTAGAAAAAGGAAGGGTAAAGATAGGTGTGAGACACGTACCTAAGTAGGACGCCGAGGACGGTGAGAGCGCAGGCCTGCCGAGGAAGCAGCACTGGAGTCTAGAGTAGGAGCTGGTGATCGAGGGGAGGACTGATCTAGAGAGAGAGAAAGAGAGGGAGAAAGAGCTTAACTGATAGGGGTGTATCGTATTCTAGTGACAGATTCACTCTCATTTTGCACTGTTGGTGAGTAGTGCCGTAGAGACAACGACGGGCAAAGCTCCGAAGAAATCTATTTCGCAAGGTTGACTGCGGAATGCCAGCCTGGGGCTACTGCGTTTGTGAGATTTTGACTACAGTTTCTACTGCTATACAGGAGATGTACCTTACTAAAATACATTCTATTGGGTATTCAAGCATTATTGATCGTTGCCCTTGCTGGCGTTGAGAGCCTGAGTTGCTGTGTTTCGGGGCACTAATGCTGAGTTTGTAGGCAGTTGTTTCGATCTGTCATAACTATTGTTGAGCCTTCAGATTGTGCTGCTACTTGTGCCCCTGCACTATGAAGTATCGTTAGTTGAGTTGCTTGTTGGGACCAATATTATGCACTCGGCTGATTGTGGATTGTTGTACTTGCTGGGCATCTTGCCTTAAATTGCATGCTGGCTCTTTTTCTGCTCGGCCCTTGTTTGGGTTTCCTGATCCGCTTGTACCTGGCCACGTTATGGACCTGGTACACTCCTGTGCTTAAATCCGTCACGGAAGATAGAAGGAGAAAACGGGTGCATGCAGCAAGTACTGTGCGGCGCGTATGAACGAGCATGCCATTGCGCAGAGAGAGGGAGAGGGAAGTCGTGAGGAAGACATCAGGCACAGGGGATACAGATCAGGCCGAACTTGCGCAGCAACGGGCGGACGTCGTGGTGAGATAGGTGTGTGCGTGAAGCGGACAGTATGAGAGAGGGAAAAAGGAGCAGTCCGGTGCTTATGCTTCAGGGAGACAGACTTACCTCCCCTCAGCGGCGGCCATCCTGGCGCTTACCGAAAGGCTGCCCTCTCACTACGCCGACTGTGGGGTGGTGTTACATCGACAGCGCAGGCGGCACCCAATGAGCTAAGGCCTGCCGTGCACATTGTGGGGCACACTGCTAAGTTTCAAGCTGTGTATTGCTGTGCGCATCACCAAGTTGCTACTGTGCGCCGGATGCACGCTTTACTGTGCTTCTTGCTGCGCTGACAGGGGGTTGCTGTGATCTCTGTGTACATTGCTGTGCAGACTGTGTTTGTGCTGCACAGTCTGCTGAGCCGCGAACTCGCAGTATTTTTCTGGGTCTGCTGGGCACAGGCGTAGTACACACGCTGTACAATGCGCTGTGCATCCGGTTGCGCTAAGCCACTGCCTCGTGGTGCTACGACTGGGCATTTTTGTGCCTTGTTAGTACACTATTGGTAAAAATACCGTTTCTCTGGAGCTGGTGCAGTGCAGAAGGGGTGGTGGGTAGACCACATAGCTGCTGAGGCTTGTTGCTATTCTTGCTGGCTGTGTTCGCTGCTGTTGGAGGCAGCGGACTGTCGCTGTAAGGGGTCCAAGCTTGCAGCAACACCCATGTGTTACTGAACGTTGGACTCTGATGCCCGAGCGTGTATAAGGCGGTTGGCTGTTTTTTGCCCATACCTTGTTAAACTGTTGTGTTCCTGGTCGCTGTATGGGCCAGTTGAATTCGAATGCGGCTACTGTGTTCCAAACAAAGCACGGGGCGTGTTCTATTTGGACAGTGTGTTCCTAAGACTACGCAGGGCGCCATTTGTCAGAGCGGCGGTTGAGAGAGATTGATCAGGCCTCTGGGGCAGGTTATTGCTGGGACTTTGAGACTCATCAGAGAGTCATTTATTCTGCATACGGACGGTGACTTGACCATCATTGCGGGCCCTCAGGAGACTCAAAGACTACAAGGCCCTCTCCCGTGAGTCTGAGTGCACCTCTCTTGTATCTGAGCGTCTGAACTTTCTACTTCTGCCCTTCTTACTCTAAGTCTAGTTTGAGGTTACGAGAGGAAGGCGGCAGGCGGGATTGCAACCCGTAGGTCCGCATCAAGACCTTGTGGGAGGTCCACCCACCGATTGCGGGAGTTCTGCCTGAGCCCAGGCGAGGTTCTGGAGGCAGGGAACTTCAGGTATAACTTTGTCTGATGCGTGTGATCCCTTCCCCTAGCTATATTACTCCTTTGGGTATCTGAACATAACTATGAAAGGTTATTATTTTTTCTATTTTTGTTATGTCTGTCGGGATATGCATTGTGGAAAGTTAAATAAACAAGTAAACATGAGAGTTCAGATAATCCCCTTGAGAGAATTCAGACAAAAGGAATGAGGGGAAGGTGAGTGAAAGATGTTTTGCATGCTTTGACCGGGTCAACCCAAGACTGAGCCCCTCCGGGTGGATGTGGGCTCAATGCTATGTTTTATTGATGTTTGCTGGGCCGTGTGAATGACTTTTATGGCTGATCCTACCCGGGTAGGATGGATCAGTCGCTGTTTCCTTTGGGGTTTCTGAATAGGAGGACGAACACCCTAGGGTAGGGAAGGCTCAGATTCCTGGTGTTTATTTTAATGAGTGGAGGTGTATGTTTCTTTTCAGGGACCAAATGACATAAGACTAAGCGTAACCTAGGGTAGGGCGGTTTAGCCATAAGCTATGAATCAACTGGGTAACCAGAGTATAAAATTTGATACATAGATTACTCGAACTTATACTTATGACAGACCGGGCACCCTGGTAGGGAAAACTAGTCAATAAGTCAGGTAAAACTAAAGAAGAAAGGAAACAAATGAAGAATAAAAAGAAAGTAACTGGACAGGCTGAACGTACCCTAGGGTAGGGCAGTTCAGTTGTATGCTCATAATAACATTAAGGAGCAGAGAGTTAGTATAAATCTGTTTTTATTTTCCCTTCTAAACAAACAGGGCGGATCGGAAGTTCCATTTGTTGGAAAGGTCCGATCGACTACCTAATGAGAGAAAGAAAAACTTAAAGTCTGTGCATGTGTTCGTATCATATTAACTGTTGTATGGCTAACTAGGCGTACCCTAGGGTTAGGGCGGCCTAGTGATATGCTTTTGTCGTTGATGTGATGTAAGTTGGACGTACCGTAGGGTAGGGCGGTCCAACTTTTTGTCGTTTGCACTTATGTTCAGACAAGTTAGGCCTACCCCTGGGTAGGGATGGTTTAATGTTATGCCATATGTAACTTTGTATAGGGCAGGCTGGGCACACCTTAGGGTTAGGGCCGCCCAATCCTATGCTTCATGTCGTTAGGTTAGCAGAAACTAGACGTACCCTAGGGTAGGGCGGTCTAGTCATCTGTATTATGTATATACAGTCTATGTTACGTTGGACACACCCTAAGGGTTAGGGCAGTCCAGTTGTGCGTACCTTATCTGTTATTTAGGCAGATTAGTTACACCCGTCTATTTTGGGTGAGTCTGATTGTATGCCATAGGCAAGGGGGTCTACTAAGGGAAAATAACTGAGTGATCTAACGAACTACTTGGGTCAAACTAATGTGGGATTGTGAGAGATGTTTGTTTATGCATGCTTGTGGGCTCTCTCTCTGGGGCGTCTCTTTCGATAGGTTAGTTGCTTAGACACTCGCCAAGTGCTGGAGCCATAGATAGATGAGATGGATGGTGGGAGGGAGAACTTGGGATAAAGATAGGACTGTCCCTGCTAGGAGTTAGGATCAGGGCTAGCTCACAATCTCATCTAGAGGTCGTGCGGACTGTCATTGATTCTGAATCATCAAGCAGGTGTCAGAAGATAGTCCCAAGTATAGCTTGCTTTGTTTTTCTGTCTTTCAACTTTGTATAAATCTTGACAGCCTCCTGTTCCTACGGGAAGCGCTGCCGAAATTTCTACAAATCTAAAAGAGATAGTCATTTTTAGGCTCGTAAAAATTATGAAAAGACAATTTTCCTACGAGAAGCGCTACCGAAATTTCGTAGAATTTGAGGAGTTATAATATTTTTCAGCTAGGGGCTACTTAACAGATCTACCCTGAATAGGGGAGATACATAGCGACTTGATACTAGTGAGGAGAACTGACAATGAGGTTAGTAGAGGAGCTAGGCTACGACTTGGGGAATATTCTCCTTTTTGGCATAAACATAGTAGTGGTTCTTTTGGCCTATACTGTGATGCAGGTTTCCTTATTTCACTTGAAGGCTTGATCTGACCTGCCTAACCCTTCGAAAAGATTACTCTTCTCAGTCTTCTGTTATCACTGATAACAGGTCGGTTGCCGATTCGTCGGTTTACGACTCAACTTTCCTGTTCCTTCTGCTTCTCAACCTAAGGCCTTGACTCTTGCTGGTTTTCATGTTTTCTTGGGTTTTCACCCAGATTCTTTACAAATGGTCATTTCTTAAAGACTGAGTATGTTTGTTGAGGAATGATGGGGAAATGGTTGGGCTTGTGTGCATAAGGCAGGGTGTGAGTTGCAGAAGGTTGAAAAGTTGACACCTTTAGCGTGTGTGATGTTGTTTGAATATTGTGTATATGATTGCAGGTATGTATGAGAGAATTTCGATTGAGTTTGGTGACTGATTATGTGTTTGGATCCAAATGGGCAAACCACACAACTGTCGTCTGTGTGTCCGAAATTGGATTTAACGCGGCTTTCGCGTTGAAAAATTCAACGCGCGTTGAATTCGCGTTAAACTCCCGTTCAAACGCGAGTTGAACGGGAATTAACGGGGTCCGGGATAATTTTTTTCGTGGGCTAAAATTTATCCCCCCCCCAAAAAAAAAAATGGGGTTGTAGGTTTTCTTGAGGACTACAACCTTGTATTTTTATTTTTATTTTTTTATGCTGAAATCTATTTTAAAAAAATCAAAAACATAAACACACAATGAAAAAACAAAAAC
>BFEA01000028.1:2716480-2728772 GCA_003427395.1 Chara braunii
AAAAGCGCGGGAGCGGCCCATTTTCGCGTTTAACGCGAATTCAACGGGATTTTTTGGAGTTTAACGGGATTCAACGGGAGTTTAATTCCCCTGTTCTGCGTTAAAAAGATACACAGACTGTCGTGAGAGTGAACTATCTCGCAACTCTTTGTTTTGATTGATTACCTTTTTTTTTCTCGTTCTGATATTATGATAAGTAAAGTATGCGTATGCTCGGATAACCCTCATAGGGTTATGGGACCATGCACTTACGTTATCCTCTCTTCCGTGATGGCTTAATTGGTCGAGCGTTAGTCCTGAGCCTGGAATTTGAGGCCCTTGTCCGGGACGTCCCAGGTTCCAGGCTTAGCCCGGAAAACGTTTTCTCCTGGTAGCGTTAAAAGTTATCTTTCTTTTTCCTTGTTTTAACCTATTTTGGTGGAACGGTAAAGTTCCGGGCAGAAGGGTTAGTGTGTAGCTGGTGATGCGCCAGACAACTCACCACCGCTCTGAATCCCTTCCTGCCCTAGAGACCATCTTACCTCGCATCCTTTGGGACACCTCAGGGTGCTGAAAATGGTAAGGCCCTCAAACCGGTTTTTGCGCTCGCTAAAGGGTTACTCCCCTTAGCGCGCACCTCAGCCGACGCCTGGGCGTCGAGAGCAACCCCATGACTCCAATGAGGCCACTCAGGTATGGGCACCACATAATGCGTCGTCATCATGACTGCTTACGTAAGACTGCATTGTTGGTTGGTATGTGTAGACCCTGCGTCCGCGCGGTTTTATACTAAACCTCGCGCGCAACACTTACCGATTTTCGTACTGGAAAAGTTATGGGTCAGGCGGAAAGGACAAAAGCATGTTGCGGTCAGTAAACCTAGGTTTCGGTAGTACGAAGCGACGTGGGAACGAAGTGCTAGTCCTAGCCGGCCTATGGGACTCCGCACACGACCTCCCAACGTCTCAGATATCGGATCGCTCATGGGTCTGAGTTGGGCATTATCCACGCACCCCTTTCGTGCTAACCTGCCTCTCTTATTTTAGAAAGGCCTATCAAGCTATACGAGTTGGAATATGGGTCAAGAAGAGGGAGAAAAGGGGCGACCCTTTTTCTCTAACTGCGTTTGTTTCCTTTTTTTTGAGTTATCATAGTTGGACGTTTTAGTCCATGGCAACCGTCAAAGTCAAACCCCTTGATCTTTGGCTGCCACGACAGCTTGAAGTTGTCTACTCAACCCCTCTGCACAGGGTGCAGAAGAGGGTGTGGTCTTCAACCGCGCATGGCGGTTGTCTAGTGTCGAGAGATTAACTCCTCAAGGCGCATGTCAGCCGACACTTGAGTGTCGAAGGGGACCCTCAAAACATCTGAAGGGCCACCTGAATTTGGGTACCACATAGTACTCCATCAATGCGAATACTTGCATATGCACGCATGGCTGATCGAAATGAAAAAGCCATGCGCCCGCGCAACTCTTATTTGCCCAGCGCGCGGTGCCTATCTGACTCTAGCTGCAAAAGGTTATGGGCCGGATACTGAAGGGACTAGGAGTGTTGTTGTGTTGTGGTGTTGTTGTGTTACTTGTTTTGTGTCCTTCCATGTGTGTGAGTGTTGTGGTGTAATGCGTGGCATGTAGGATGCGTCCTAGTCGACAGGCGTTGAGTCTCGTTTGGGACCTCAGCCCCCAGTACGTCGATTCCCGTGCGGGTTTGATTTTGGGCGTTGACCGCGCGTACCCCCTATGCTACAGCGAACGAGAAACGCCCTCGGCTGGGCCACCTCTGCGACTGCATACGAAAAACCTTCGCATGTGGTTCAGTAGCTCGGCGGGGATACGCCCACCTAAGGGATGGTGACAACTCCCGCAGGTGGAGGTAAGCGGTGCCTCGCGTGACCTTGTCCTGTCGTAGGGGCTCGCGAGAGGTACGGCTGGCGCACTCGGCCAGAGCGACAAACACTCTCCGCGACAAGTCCTGCCAAATCTTGCGTGACGCGGCCGGGAGGGTCTACGTGCGGGACCGATGCGCTCGACAGCGGGAGTAAGGATGTTGAAGACAAGTCTTCTCTAGTCGGACGACGTCTGCGACGATGACACCCCGTCATCTCTTTGGGCTACCTGCGAGGGGCGACTGACAAGCTCAATGGTTTAGTCTCGTGACATGGTTTGGATTTCTGTGATGGTAATCCTAGCTGCGGTCCTCTAATCTTCATCGTTCGGTCCTTTGGGATGGTTGAATAGTTGTCAACCACAGGCGGTCGAGTTGCTTGAGAGCCGATGAAGGAGAAGGTGAGGTTTGGAGAGAGGAGGGGTGCGTTTAGGGATTGTCGAGGGTAAGTTGTGCTCTTCCTCTTCACGTTTTGTAGTGATGATTCTGTGATGACCCTGATGAGATTCTTAACGATGTGATTCCCAGATCGTTATGTCTGTTTTAATACCTTTTAGTCCTTCTAACCTTGAATTCTAGATATGTAACGAAAATACAACTGATAATTCTGATTCCGAGGTTTGAAAATCAAGATTAAATCAAGATTAATTATGACCTAGTTATTTGCCTAATTCTGACCTAGTTTGGTTTGCCTATTTCTTTCGAATTTCACATCATTAGCCGTGTCGATTGTAGTATGTTTTGTTGCTGAATTACTTCCTGGGCAATACTATTAGCCCGTGATTCGTAAATCAAAGGTTGGGCACCTCTGATTTCTTAAAAGTAATTTTCAAATCTTAACTGAATCTCGTTTGATCTTCTGATTTGTGTCGATGCTGAAATTCATGAGGTAGGTAATCTTGATTTCAAAATTTTAGTCATTATGTGTCACGATTCAATTTCTAATTGTCTGATCTTGATTTGCGATCCTTTTGAGGGCTTACATATTGAAATTTTTTTGAGTGATCGCATCAGGTTCTTAATGCTGGAATTTGCAATAGGGTGGGGGAGGTTTTATGGGGTGAATGTAATGCATCTAGTTGGTGAGGGGGCTAGCCGGCTGGATGGAAATAGGGTATGGCAGCGTTGAGGCGTGGTAAGTCCAGCCGGAGCAGGGTCAACAGGAAGGGGGGGAACTTTGGGGGATGGACCTCACCCAGTTGGCTAAATACGTGATTGGCTAAAATTCATTTCTAAATTTTAATTCAAAACGAGTACTATGTTGTGAATTCAGGGGGGGGGTTAGAACTGGAGGATGAAAGGTAGTAAGGAATCTTGCAACAGGGGAGCGACTGATTGTTCAGGTAAGTAGGTTTTGAAGGACGATGTTGGGACGACACAAACCGATGCTGGAGTTTCTACTCTATGACCTGGGGGGAGCTTGAGGCCTGTGGATTTTTGCCGAGGGTGGAATGAAAGGCATAACGGCATTGTCCGACGTAGCTGACCCCGGGGTATCTATCCTGTAAGGGAGATGTTGAGGGAGGAAGGCATTTCCTGTCCGTCAGAGCTAGGTTGGTCGGTACTGGGGAAGGTTGTGTTGCCCTGTCACCCTAGCAGAAGGGGGTAAGAGACCAGGTGAGTTCTGGTACAAGGACCGAAAAACTGGACCGATGATTCGTCTGTTGAGGGGGGGAGGTTTGGATAGCTGGCAGGTTCAATTTTGACCCTCTGTCTTTATGGTTTTAGGGTTGTTTCTGGTAATTGTCTAAGAGGTTTCTTAGTCGAAGCCGGGTAATGGTCCCGGTATCTCACAGAGTGACTATGCAGAGATCCGCCTATGATTAGGGAGATTGTGGATAGAATGTCGGGGGGGAAGGAGAAGGTTAGAACTGGAAGATGCAAGGAAGCAAGGGGGGTTCAACATGGGAAGGGACGTCTGTCTAAGTAAGTAAGTCAGAAGGACAAAGTTGGACGATGCAGGCCAATGCTGGAGCTTTTGCTCTGTAACCTGGGGGAACAAGAAGTCTGTGGAGTTATGTCGAGGGAGGAAGGCATAACCAGGTTGTCCGATGTAGCTGATGCCGGGGGGTTTTCCCTATAACTTAAGGGCGTGTGGCTAATCGTGAGTGTCGAGGGAGGAAGGCACTCTTTGCCGTTTGAACCAGGCTGGTCGGTACTGGGGAAGTTTGTGTTGCTATGTAATCCTAGCATAGGGGGGTATGAGATCAGCTGAGTTCTGGTACGTGGACTAAACGCTTGGACTGTGGTTGGGTAGATCATAGGCAATTTTTTCAGATAACTGCAGTTGTTCTTAAAGTTGTTTCTCATAGGTTTTCGCAGGTTTGGTAATCGACTGATTGTTTTCTTAGCCGAAGCCGGGTAATGGCCCCAGAACTTCAAATGTGTTACATATTCTCAGTTGTACTTCAAAGGGACGTTGAGCCCGGTTCTCACCACGTGATGCTTCCCACGAATAGATTGGAGCTTTTGTACCCCGCCCAAAAATAAAAATAAAATAAAATCCCAAAAACAAGGTACGTAGTACGCACCTTGTAGAACGAATTTTAGGGTGCAACTTTCCTACTAAGGAAAGGGGGAAATATATATATGTATATGTATATCATCAAACAGAGCTATATTATCACATAACCAGACGTGCCCCCGAGGGGTTGGCCAACGACCCTGGAAGATCAGGCCGATGTGGTCCGCCCATTTGTGCTTAATCGTATTTGTGATGGCTACCGCTCTACAACTGAGTCTGTATTGTAGCGTGGTTGTGTATTGCAGAAGATTGAATCTTTGACATGCCGCACGGGATCAATGCTGGAGCTCCCGTGCCCATTCAGCGGAATCCACCTCGAGATTTTGTATGTCCACCATAAGGGCGAAGATTGCGAGGTCTGTGTTTTCCACGGTGCCGAGTTTGCGCTAATTGCTACCTGCGCTTTGCTGTTTTTTGCGACCACATTTGCCATAACCCCTGGACTTCTTATGCCATGCATCTAAAAAAGGAGCCAGTCCATGTTTGGATGAGACACAAAGGCCAAGGTGATTGTTGGTCCATCTTCTGCTGTCATCGTGGTCAGCGACATGAAGGTTAGGTGATTGTGGTACATCTTTTGCTGTCATCTTGGCCCAGTGACCGTGCTGCCATTTACTGGGTATTTTATCTTGTGAACCGAGTCGTCCGGGATGGAGAGGAGCATGTCGTTGAGGTTTCCCCAGAGGTTGTGGCACCCTCTAAGGATGACCCTCATCTCTGGATGTGTGTTCCGTTGCCTCCGCCCGTCATCCCAGATCTGCCAAATTCCCTTCTCTAGCCGGACTATTGGTTGCAAAACAACAGTCGTCTTAGCAGCTTCTCTTTAGTCCGTGGAGTCCTCAACTTGGCGGGCATGATTTCTCTCCATAGCTTAAGTTGTAGCCAACCGTGCGTGTCATTATATAAGACCCTGACCCAAAAACGAAAGTTCGGACCAACTCCCATTTTTTCCATGCACTGCTACTGGAACCTCCAGTTAACTTGATCATATGCCTTCTCAAAGTCGAAGAAAATAGTCACTCAATTCATTCTTTTCTCTCTTATGTACGTAACCAGCTCGGCTAGGGTCATAACATTGTCAAGAGACCGGGCTTGACTATAGCAGACTGAAATGGCTGGCATGTGATGCTCAACCTCATGCCCTGCACTGCTTCCCGGTTGGAGCGTTTTGATTTGCGGAAGGGCCCCCGGAGGACAACGAAGATGGGTTGTGCCAAGGATTTTTGGAAAAGTTGAGTCTGGGGACACAGACAGAACTGAAATCCCCCTTGTTGGCCCAATTTTAGTAAGAAGGAGGTCCGTCGCCGCGTGGGTTTAAGGGAGAAAAAGGCGCGCGCGGGACTCACGGTTACGGCAAGTTCAATCCAAAAAGTATTGTTGAACTTCCTAGTGAGCCGTCGCTCTTCGTTTCGTGTGAAAGGGGGCGGGTAGACACGTGGTATCCCGTTTACTGATGAGGTCTCGTCGGCGCTCGTTACACAACTCCGAATCCGATGTGGAAGGCTTCAATCTAGCAGCCCTTTCCTTATGCTCGTCTTCGCCACGTGTGCGGTAATGGAAACCCTTGGCCCGGTAACGCTTGAAGCGGCGATGATTGTTGCACAGAGTGTTAGGCCAATGAGGCTCTACTTCCGTCCACGGGACGGCGATCAACTTGTTAAATGACAACAATAACAAATAGGGCAGAAAGTGCGTATCAACAATAACAAAACCCGCACTGACGAACCCAGAACCCCGTGTTTCGGGAGGAAAGTAGTAGCGCCCTCCGATCTTGGCGACGGCTTCCCGTACGTCCCACTTGCATACAGGTATCCTTTCTTCGTTGTATGAGAAGGGGCGTGGGGGGGGTACGGGATGTTGGCGCCCGGTCGGGTTGAGGCCGTCAGTCCACGTGGCAACAAGAGCAGGCACAAAACAAAATTTTCTTAATCATACATCATTCGTTCGACACTAACGACAGCCAGATCATCCAGTCGATCAGCCAATCATCCTCCCAATCATGCTACAACAAACTCTCTAATACGACCCACTGCATGCACATATCAAAGTGAGAGAAGCAAAGCTACCATAATTCATCAATTATAACCAAACACGACCGACAAAGAGAATGAGGGAGAATAAACGCAAATCAGAGGGGCAGAACGAGTAAAAAGCAATCACAAAATGTCTGGTGATCTTGTTCAGGGAAATTCCGACTTAAAAGCCGAGTGACCAGAACTCACGCTCGAAGATACAGATGTTGGGAAAAAACGAGGTACTTCGTCATAAAATTTCACCATAGCCCCAGACCATGCACTCACTCACTTCCGATTCAAACTTCTCACAAGCACTAACGATCCCGGGCATCACGTGCTAGTCCACCATAGCGATCGTCACCCCGCCAACTTAGTCTCTGCACGGCCTGGCCTAGATCCCACAGTCCGTCGGGTGATCCAACGCTCCGCCGCCAAGGCTACAGTCAACTCGTCAGGATTTTTCGACTCGCACCTTCCCACATGCCACCTAGCCACTGCTTCCCGGAAGCTGGCTGATGAGTCGAGAGAGAGATTTTCAGGAGTGTTTGCGGAATTTATAGCTGCGGAAAAGGAGATAGATGCTAGGAAGGGTTAGGACTGAGGTAGGGAGGGGTAGAGGAAGGTTCAGGGACACTCGCCTGACGAAAGCCATGTCGATCCTTTGGATCCCAGTTGAACCAATCAAAATCGTTGTGTATCAGGAATTTCCTTCTTACACGGCGCGTCTCCTTGGCTAGAGAGAGTGAAGAGGGACTCGATAGAGTATTTCGGCGCGAGGATTAGAGCGCGAAGAATAGCGCGAGACGGAACCAAGATTTAGACGATCAAGAAAGAGAAAAGGTGCACAAGGCGAAGGAGAGAAGGAAAACGGTTACAGAGAGAGAGAAGGAGCGTAAGCGCGAAGAAGAGAGTATCGAAGGTAGCGAGGGAAGTGGGGAGAGGAGGTTTACATGCATGGCGCCGACACGGAGGCAAAAAGGGCACCGAAACAGTTACAGCTAATTCAAAATTGAAAAGTACCTGGCTGCACGTAGAGCAAGCGAGGGAAAAAGTCCTATACCTATTCAAATTCCTACGAAAATTCCCAAAGTTTTCCAAGGCGAAGCCGAGAACATTCATGCTCAAGAAAGGACACGTCAAGTTTCGCTCATTTCGGAATTCCTAACCGTCGACCCAAATTCCTAGCGCACTCACTAAGGCGCGCGTAATTCCCATGTATTTCCCGAATTGCAAAAGGTGAAATTCCAGAAACCGATAAAAAATGACGAAGGTCCTGAGAAGGACGGGCCTCCTTGGTTACGAACAACACATATTACATTCATGAAAATACAAAAAGAGGCCTCGTCACCCCGTTTGCAAGGAGTACCAAAATTCGAAAAAAAAGAGGAGAAGGGGGGGGGAGGTTGGAAAATGGCGCTGTGACGCCCAACCTCACGCCCAGCGCGACTTCCTGATCGGAGTGGGGTGTGGGCCTGGAAGTGCAAAAAGGGGTGTGCCAAGGATTTTTGGGAAAGTGGGGATGGAGTCCCAGGTTAGAACTGAGATCTCCTGTGGCAGAGTTTTCGGGGGCACGGGTGCAATTTGGCAGAGAGGGCGGACCACTTCTGGTCATAAGGCAGATGGCATGCGCGGGTTATTTATGGCCGTTCCATCCATCTGTGTAGAGGACGGCGGTTCATCAGAAGATCCCTTCGGGGTGGGTGTGATCCTGATGAGTCCGGTCGTCAGTTGTCGCCATGTGGCGCCGGTCGTCGTACGTTCTGGTTGGGCCCTCGCGGTCCTGAGGCTCTTTGGTTGCCGCGCTGTCGGCAATTTCCGCAGGGCGTGCTGGGCCAGTAGGAGGCTATGGCTTTTTTCCACGGGATGATCCTGAGTTGATGATATGGGAGGGGAAGACGGAAGGGAGGGAAGTTAGTGGAGATAACGACAAAGCTGAGGGAAATAAAGTAGTGAGTGTGGTCCGCGGTGGGGAAATCACAACACCGTGGATCGTTGGTTGTGCCACATTGGAACTCCCTGGGACACAGTCGGTTCTCGGTTCAGCAGGGGAACCTCTGTCGGAGGCACTCCTCAATCCAAGGAGTGAAGTACTCCGGGTCGTACGACGAATCTGAGCTCTCAGAGCGCGTCATTATGTCATCGTAGAGCCGCAAAATTCCTAAGGGCGTGTCTTCATCGATTGTGATCACCGCTTGTGAGTACGTGTAGGCTGTGCGACTCGAGTCGCGCTTACACGTGTTCACACGGGATGATTGCTTCGTTGCTGACGCGGAATGACCACATCCAATCAGGCAATATCCCCGCAATCGTTAACCTTTTTATCTGTGGTGGGTTGCGAATCGGCGCGCGGGGACACGTGTACGTGCGAAGATCAGATCGCACCTACCCGCGCCCCTGCGCGGCGTGCGCTGGTTTCTGGGCAAAACAACTATCCGATTATCTAATCATTCCGTAATTTTCGAGCATGCAAGATGCAACAATCGCAACAACTCAATCAATGGGTAAACAAGAGCGGAAGCAGTATGGATGACTACACAAAATTCCTACCCTACTCATGAAAGCATCCGACGATTAGCGAAGGCAAAGATCATGCATACGGACAGTCAACCATTCATTCACTCATTCATTCAACATAATGCGCATAATATCCGAGAGTGCATCAAGAGGGTAAACAAAGGCAAGGATCAGGCAGAAAGACAAGCAAACAGACACAACATCCATTCATCCATTCGCACACCATATCCGAGATGGGAAACCGCAAAGACAAGGGTGAGGGAAAAACCAAGTCCAGATTCCGAAAACAAAAACGGGCGAATCGCCCTGATCCGAAATCAAAATTTATATACACCAGCAGAGAGGGAGCAAAGACAAAAGAAACAGCAAATCCGTGTCCATCAACCCCAGCTCCCTCTTCCTCTCTCTCTCTCTCTCCGATGCGGACAATCCGTCGTCGCGCACCAACCTACGAAGTCGTCACCCCGCTTAGTCCTCCCGCACCCGTCAAGTTCGCCCGTGCCCACAATCCGTCGTGGCCCGCGTCAACCCCGAGCGTTTGGCACCAGCTCGTGGGGTCGCCCGACTCCCACTTCAACTCACCTTTTACTTCGCTCGTGAGCCGACCCTCACTGATCGCGCTACCCCGAGCTTCCACTTAGCTGGTTAAGAGAGCTAACTAATCGCGCAGCCGAAATTTATAGCGTGCATGCATGCGCGAAGAACACGGAATTACAAGGACTTAGAAAGAAGATTAGAGAGGAAGCGCCTGGGTTTTGCATGACCGGGCCGCGGTGTGGGGGACTTTGCCTCTCTCCACGCATCGATCCGATCATGCATCCCGCGGGCGGGCTAGACATCACAAGAAGAAGCGAAGGCGGGAAAGACGAAGCAGAAGAAGAAAGATACAGTTGCAATGGCGCCCGCCCAAAATTACAGTTACACACACAATTAAAGGCGCCGACTAATGAGAGTTCCGTTGCAGCCGCACGAAGAAGCGCGTAAGCAAAAAGCGTCACGCGATCAAGAAAAATCCTAATTACAGAATTCCTTAATTCCTAACTAATGCGGAAAAGCAAAGAGCACACGCATCGAAAAGGAAGTCCAAAATTCTGAGAGCCATTAGGGCTCGACAAAATCTCAAGAAAAAGAATTCAAAAAGAAATTTAAAAAAGAACGAAGTAAAATTCCCGCGCAATGTCCGCGCCTAAAAAGTCCGAGCCCCAAAAAAAAGTAGCGACATCAATATTTATTAATCGCGCGTATGACAATGCGCCACTCACAGAGCCAATCAACCAATCGATCGTCCCGGGGTCCTCCCGGGCTTGAACCAGCCATCCTAAAGGAACCATCGCAAAAAGACGAAGAAGCGAGGACACCGAGGCAATTTCTCATCCATCCCAATCTCCCATAATTGACCCATCCTTCCCAGCTTAGGACCCCTCATTGCTATCGCGCAGAAAATCGCGTGGTGCAGAAATCGGTTCGTCACATATGTGACGCCCAAGGGGTTCCAATATTAGCAAGCTCCTGCTTGCTTGTTGACACGTGTCGATCTCTCTAATCGATCGATATGTGGAGCTTTTCCTTTTGTGCCACTTACCGGTCGAATGAGTGTGGACGTCGTCCAGTGTGGCAAACACAACTCTTAACTACTAATTCCTCAGGAAGGACCATTGACAATCCAAGGAGGGGATCACACGCGTCATCGCTGCGATACGCGCACCAATCAACTGATCACCAATGTCCAGTGGGGAGAGGGAAGGGAAGACGGTACATGGGGGCATGGCGAGTGGGAGGGTTAATCGGGAGAGGGGGCAGGAAACTATCCAACCTTGCCACCATTTCTGGAAGTTCTTGGTATCGAACGATCCGGTGGAAGCGGGGGAAGCGATTACCATTATGGGGGAGGGAAGCGAGATAGTTCGGATACAGGGTGGTGAAGGTGCAGAAGAGGGCCGCGCGGAAATGGTCGTAGTTTTCGCATGTGGGGATAGTCCCCGTAATCATGCAGTAAACTTTGACCATATTTTGGCCTCGCCACGCGGCTCTCAGGAGAAGGATATGAGGTAGAAGTCGGGGAGGGCGCATCGGGTCGAGGGGTGGGGATGGATTGTGACAATAAGACGGGTGGCATAGAAGAAGTGGAAGGTGTCGAAAGGGAAGGGGTTGCGGGGGAAGACAATGCGGGTAGTAGCCTGGCGGAGGGTGAGATGGTCAAGGGGACGGCGGGATAACAACCGGGGACGAAGCCCGATGCCCCGCATCAGTACGGGCTCGAACTGGCGGAGGGGGAGGGGGATCGGCTCCGTCGTCGCCTTGCCGGTGCGGCCGAAGTCTCGGCAGCTGGGTCCCCATCCTCGGGCTTGGGCGGCTCTGGATCTCGGGCCGGATCGTCGGTGAGCTGCTGATTGGCTTAGTTGGCGAACTCCAGTTGTCGTTTTCCGGCTGCGAACTCTTCTCTCTTGCGTGCCGCCTCGGGGTCTTCCGCCTGTGCGCCCACCTGCTCTCCTTCTTCTGGCACGATCTCCCACTCCGATTCCTCCGACTCTAGCTCTTCCTCTTCGTCGTCTTGTTCTTCTTCCTCCTCCTCCTCCTCACTTTGCTCCCCTTCGCTGTGCTTGTTGTAGTTCCTCTCTTCGCCGTCTCCCTCCTCTTCTTCTTCTTCTTCTACTCCCTCCTCTTCTTCTTCTACTGCCACTCCAAATACTCGCTCCACTCGCGATGGTCTTCGTCCCTTGTCCACGTGATTCGTAGCCCGACCAGGCACACAGAAAGGTCGACGAAGTGCTCGCGCCAAAGTCTCCATTGTCCAGGATCGAGAAGGGGGACTGCGAGCGGCTCTAGGCAAAAAGAGAGACGAGGGTGGAGACTAGATTGCTAGAAGGTGGGAAAGAGAGATGGGAGGGAAAAAGTGGAGAATTGGGAGTGGTTCATCGGGGAGGCTGGAAGGGGATAAGCTCTAGCAGCATCACCGCTGGCTCGTGCTGGAATGCTCGGATCCCTTCGAGCTCGACGCCGTCCGTAGGGAAAAGATTATCCCCTCTGCGCGTAAGAGAGCGGTTCCACTCCGTGACCAGTTGCTGCGTCCACTTCCTTAGTGACGTCCGGATAGCTGTATGCCGGAGCACATTGACCGTGCTGATGTCACCGCTGAAGCCTACAACCGTGGACACGTTGTCGGGCGCATCGGTCCGGCACCGCACGGGGGCAGCGCGGGACCCTCCCGGCCGCGTCACGCAGGAGTTGGTTTTCATAMCCCTTCGTCGCAATATACATGGAGCTTCCACAAGCCGCTCCGGCCGGGTGCGCCAGCCATACCTCTCGCGAGCCCCTACGACAGGATAGGGCCTACGCGAGGCACGACTTACCTACACCTTACGGGAGCTGTCACC
>BFEA01000028.1:2739881-2771325 GCA_003427395.1 Chara braunii
ATGGGGTGGAGTTCGGTCAGCAAATTCTATTCCTTCTATGTTACAATCTCTCCAGGGACGGCCATAGCCATAGGCCCATAGCTAGCAGGATGACAACACAACGATCAAATGCTATTCGCCATAGCCATATCTCGCGTGATGATGACACCACGATCAACATGCTGCGTAAGTATGCTGTCTTCTGCTCATTCCAACATGCCCTCCCCTGCAAGCAGAAGTGCATATTTGACCATTCGCTTTGCAGGCTGGGCCAGGAGCAGTGATCTCCTAAGATTAAAAAGACTTTTTGGACTTTCCGGCTGTACACACACACACACACACACACACACACACACACACACACCACACACACACACACACACACACAAACACACACACACACACACACACACACAGTCACTCACTCACTCACTCACTCACTCACAATCAATCAATCAAACCCCTTTTTTGAAGTTTTTTCTTTATTTATTTTCAAATTTTGCATCTGCATTTTTTTAAAACACCTCATACCCCTGCAAAAAACAGCAATTCATTTCTAAAAAAATACAGGTGAACTCAGGGACCATATATCTCATGATAAAAAATGACAAAAAAAAATCCAGCTTTTCTTTATATATATATATATATATTTCTTTAAATCGAATTTAGTTTTTGATTTTTTTAAAATCCTAAACAAAGTCAGATTCCAAAAAAAAAAAATGGGGTTGTAGGGCTTAAAATTCCCTACTACCCCATATATATATATATATATTTTTTTTTTAAAACTATTATTTAATTCAAGAAAATTCTGGTGAAATCGGGTCCGCGGCGCGGACCGGGCCGGCCTCGGACGCGGCCCCATCTGCGTCCGCCATCCGAGATCGGACGCGTCCGCGGGTGTTTCATAGCCCAGATCCGTACGTCGATCTGCTTCGTATGCGCTTGTTTCCCGACATCAGGTGGTGGCGCCGAGATAAACGAATGGTCCGATCGCTAGGAAAACACCGTGGCCATCATCTGGGCGTCTTCCTCTCGGATGGCCACGTGTCCTTCCGGGGTGATTCCATCACAGATATCTTGCCATGGTAGCTCATCTGATTCAGCCTCGAACCGCTCACGGGGTTCCAAAGAACTGGCTTCCGCCTCTAGGCGTAGTAGTCGTACTTCTTTTGCGGGTGTCAACAGGGACTTCGGGAGATCTGTGATATCGCAGTAGTGTTTTTTGTCGTTATATCGGGCGAGGAGAGGGGAGATTCCTTCGTACAGGGTTTGAGGGGGTTCCAAAGAATCGACCATCCTCGAAATCTGTACGAGGGGTTCACCCAAAATCATCGCTTTGGTCCTTTGTATATTCCGACTGGTTAGATGCATCGTTCTTGCGATCGTTCTGGGCGACGGGTAATAAATGCGGTGTCGTGCTAGTTCCAAAATTTCCAGATCATTTTCGTCACTGCTATCCGCATCCTTCGATGATGGCTCATCGTCTACGGAGTCTTCCCAGGTGATCATGCGAAGAGTTCCCGCTATCATCGGAGAAACTCGCGAGACTGCGTTGATGGTAGTACGAAGAATCAGCCTCATAGGTACAGCATACGATTTTCCTCCCGTATTTCGGAGGATGACTGACCGTGTCGCGAAATCCAAGTTTGCTCGTAACGCCACGAGAGCGGGAAGGTCGAAAAGGACATCATAGGTGTTTACGTCTAATACCACGACATCTCCTAGCGCATGTACCTTTCCTAGCCGAAAAGCGACGTTGGTCATTCTTCCCACTGTCTTGATCTTTTCTTCGTCTGCCGAAACGAGCTGATCCTTTTCCGCAAGCATGATTAGATCATTTTTCCTACCCGCCCTCTCGATTACTCGCAGCGAAATAGCCAAAACAGCAGCTCCTGAATCAATGATCGCATTGTACGGAACTCCCCATATTTCAATGTAGCATTCCGCAGATTTCCAAGGGATGGGTTTAATCCGTAGGAAATGATCGTCTTTCTGGATCAAGCCTGCCCTTATTAGATCCGAAGTGCGTGCTGCATTTTCGTCCTACATGGGGTTTTTAGCTTTCACGTTCGTTGTTCGGGCGAGGGCGAATCGTTTTCGATTTGCCTTACAGTGTTGTAGCATTCACTCATTCGCTTGTTCAGAGATCGAGAGCAGATGGCCGATTGGAAGTGGAATCCGATGGTCCAAGGCTCGGCTGATGTTCTACCCGTCCAGGTCCGTTAGCGATGGGGGCTGCTGCCATTGGCGCAACCCCAACCCGTTGTTGAGGGGGCCGGTGGGGGCAATCACGGGCTAGATGCCCCGGTTGATGGCAAGCATAACAAACATTCAGATTGTTTGCGGCCCCCTCGAGAGCAGGTGTTGGGGCTAGTCCTTGTTGGATTGGAGCGGCACGTACTGCGAAGGGCCGCATGTTCCTCATCATAGCTTCTAGCCGAGCGTTATGTTCTCGCTGTTCCTTTTTGCTTTTCTGGATTAGGCTAATTAAAGTTTTAGTCAGTTCAAAAATAGCAGTGGACTCATTTGACCGTACAGGGCTCTCAATCGCTGGCGGGGGTGCCGTCATGACAGGTGTCAACATCACAGGAACATGGACACTCGTAATTACGCTCGGGGCCTGTCGTTTAGGGGCTATCTGTTCTAGATATGTGAATGGGCCAGACACAAATCTCATATTCTCGAACTTGTTTTGCAACGCGGCCAGCTCATCTTTTGCCCTCGCAAGTTCGGACGAATCCCCTTCTAGGGTCTTCCTTAGGATAGTCTTCCCCTTCCAGGAAGCTCGCCCCGAACTTTCGTTCGATCTCCTCTGCAGCGACCATAATCTGCTGTAGCGTATGATTGATGGGGGAGAACTGCTTCCGCAGCTTCACCCTTATCGTTCGGCTGCGAAGTCCATCGATAAACAAATCTCTCCCGACTTCTTCGCCCCTCTCAGTTTTCAGAAATATTCGATAGAGTCGGTTTCGATATTCCGCGATAGATTCTAGAGGTTTCTGCACCCGGTCTTTAATCATGAAAAATGCTTGTTCTGGATGGACATAGTCGAATCGATTCAAAAAGTCTCGCTCGAAGGTCAGAAGATCCACCCATACATAGGTACTAAGCCAATGATGAGCGTCTCCTCTTAATCGGGCGGGAATATTTACCTGAGTTTCGTTATCATCATACTGTTGTGCCCGGAGCGTGGCCAACCATGCTCCTACGAGATGATGTGCAGGGTTGAACAGATAGAGATCAGGTGGCGTCATGGGAGCCTGTGCTCGTGGGGTGGGTTGATTAGGATTTTGTTGTTGATTCTGCTGCGGATTCGGGTTCTGTGGATTAGCGTTCATGTTGGCTGCCCGTCGATTAGCCGATCTACTTCGGGTGATGACGGGGTCGCGTCTATGCGCGTTCCGGGGTCGAGCTCGCCCTGGGTTAGCCAGATCGCTCAACTATCGTGCTGTCAATCCTAAAACCCGGCCACGTGTCGGGCTCCGATACCAACCTCACGCCCAGCGCGACTTCCTGATCGGAGTGGGGTGTGGGCCTGGAAGTGCGAAAAGGGGTGTGCCAAGGATTTTTGGGAAAGTGGGGGTGGAGTCCCAGGTCAGAACTGAGATCTCCTGTGGCAGAGTTTTCGGGGGCATGGGTGCAATTTGGCAAAGAGGGCGGACCACTTCTGGTCATAAGGCAGATGGCATGCGCGGGTTATTTATGGCCGTTCAATCCATCTGTGTAGAGGACGGCGGTTCATCGAAAGATCCCTTCGAGGTGGGTGGGATCTTGATGAGTCCGGTCGTCGGTTGTCGCCACGTGGCGCTGGTCGTCATACGTTCTGGTTGGGCCCTCGCGGTCCCGAGGCTCTTTGGTTGTTGCGCTGTCGGCAATTTCCGCAGGGCGTGCTGGGCCAGTAGGGGGCTATGGCTTTCCACGGGATGACCCTGAGTTGATGATATGGGAGAAGAAAACGAAAGGGAGGGAAGTTAGTGGAGATAACGACAAAGCCGGGGGAAATAAAGTAGTGAGTGTGTTCCGCGATGGGGAAATCAGAACACCGTGGATCGCTGGTTGTGGCACATTGGAACTCCCTGGGACACAGTCAGTTCTCGGTTAGGCAGGGGCACCTCTGTCGGAGGCACTCCTCAATCCAAGGAGTGAAGTACTCCGGGTTGTACGACGAATCTGAGCTCTCAGAGCGCGTCATTATGTCATCGTAGAGCCGCAAAATTCCTAAGGGCGTGTCTTCCTCGATTGCGATCACCGCTTGTGAGTACGTGTAGGTTGCGCGACTCGAGTCGCGCTTACACGTGTTCACACGGGATGATTGCTTCGTTGCTGACGCGGAATGAACACATCCAAGCAATCGTTAACCTTTTTATATGTGGTGGGTTGCAAATCGGCACGTGGGGACACGTGTACGTGCGAAGATCAGATCGCACCTACCCGCGCCCCTGCGCGGCGTGCGCTGGTTTCTGGGCAAAACTGCTATCCGATTATCTAATCATTCCGTAATTTCCGAGCATGCAAGGTGCAACAATCGCAACAACTCAATCAATGGGTAAACAAGAACGGAAGCAGTATGGATGACTACACAAAATTCCTACCCTACTCATGAAAGCATCCGACGATTAGCGAAGGCAAAGATCATGCATACGGACAGTCAACCRTTCATTCAYTCATTCATTCAACATAATGCGCACAATATCCGAGAGTGCATCAAGAGGGTAAACAAAGGCAAGGATCAGGCAGAAAGACAAGCAAACAGACACAACATCCATTCATCCATTCGCACACCATATCCGAGATGGGAAACTGCAAAGACAAGGGTAAGCGAAAAACCAAGTCCAGATTCCGAAAACAAAAACGGGCGAATCGCCCTGATCCGAAATCAAAATTTATATACACCAGCAAAGAGGGAGCAAAGATAAAAGAAACAACAAATCCGCATCCATCAACCCCAACTCCCTCTTCCTCTCTCTGTCTCTCTCCGAGGCGGACAGTCCGTCGTCGCGCACCAACCTACAAAGTCGTCACCCCGCTTAGTCCTCCCGCACCCGTCAGGTTCGCCTGCGCCCACAGTCCGTCGTGGCCCGCGTCAACCCCGCGTGTTTGGCACCAGCTCGTCGGGTCGCTCGACTCCCACTTCAACTCACCGCTTACTTCACTCGTGAGCCGACCCTCACTGATCACACTACCCCGAGCTTCCACTTAGTTGGTTAAGAGAGCTAACTAATCGCGCAGCCGAAATTTATAGCGTGCATGCATGCGCGAAGAACACAGAATTACAAGGACTTAGAACGAAGATTAGAGAGGGAGCATTTGCGTTTTGCATGACCGGGCCGCGGCATGGGGGACTTTGCCTCTCTCCACGCATCGATCCGATCATGCAGCCCGCGGGCGGGCTAGACATCACAAGAAGAAGTGAAGGCGTGAAAGACGAAGCACAAGAAGAAAGCTACAGTTACAATGGCGCCCGCCCAAAATTACAGTTACACACACGATTAAAGGCGCCGACTAATGAGAGTTCCGTTGCAGCCGCACGAAGAAGCGCGTAAGCAAAAAGCATCGCGCTGCCAAAAAAAATCCTAATTACAGAATTCCTTAATTCCTAACTAATGCGGAAAAGCAAAGAGCACACGCATCGAAAAGGAAGTTCGAAATTCCGAGAGCCATCAGGGCTCGGCAAGATCTGAAGAAAAAGAATTCAAAAAGAAATTTAAAAAAGAACGAAGTAAAATTCCCGCGCAATGTCCGCGCCTAAAAAGTCCGAGCCGCAAAAAAAAGAAGCGACGTCAATATTTATTAATCGCGCGTATGACAGCGCGCCACTCACAGAGCCAATCAACCAATCGATCGTCCAGGGGTCCACCCGGGCCTGAACCAGCCATCCGAAAGGAACCGTCGCAAAAAGACGAAGAAGCGAGGACACCGAGGCAATTTCCCATCCATCCCAATCTCCGATAATTGGCCCATCCTTCCCAGCTTAGGACCCCTCATTGCTATCGCGCAAAAAATCGCGCAGTGCAGAAATCGGTTCGTCTTAGCGCAGGTCCGGAAGCTGGCGCGTCACAGGCAGCATCCGGTAAACCTCGGCCCCACAACGGTTTAGAATGTGAGGGGCAGGGAAATATGTGCAGTGGAACAAAGAGGCTCGGAGATCCTGCTGGTTTTCCGTCTAAGCCTCTTTTTCCCCAATCCAGATTTCTGCCGTGCACCGACAAAAAAAAGCAGACTGAAATGGCTGGGATCATCTGGTTAGCCTCGGCCCCATGACGGTGAATGTGAGGGGCAGGGAAAAATGCGTGTTGGAACATAGAGGCTCAGAGGTCCTGGTGGTTTCAATCACCAGTCCGTCTGAGCCTCTATTTCCCCAAGCCAGATTTTGGCCATGCACCAACAAAAAAACGCTCCGGCATCGGCACAGAATTGTGTTTCTCGTCGGGTTGGCAGCCTTTTCCTCCCATAGGTCCAATCTGCGATTTTGCAGTTGGCTGATTGCTGTGTTGGAACAAAATGGCTGGGAAATGGACTGGTGGTTGAATCAGCAGATGGAGAATCTTGAATACTATGCACCGTGGGTGAATGTCTTATAGACAAATTTTGGAGCACATGATAGCGTCGGTGCCTTAGGGGTAGGCACACTGCTGCTTGGAAAGCATGAACTTGGCTGCGATAGTGCGTAGGTTTGTGCCTTCATAGCACCATTGGGGCCGCCCGTTAGACACAAACATCTTAGGGTTGCTGGCAGTTTCGCATGTGTTTCCTACTGCCTTACCGATCCTTGGTTTGCGCATTCAGCAGATGGCTGGGTGAGCACTGCCTGGTCAACCACATCGGCATGCGAGCCTCTACAGTCTAGTTCAGCTCTCCCAACTCGGAAATCTATAATGTGGGTGAAGTGGTGGTGTATTTGGTGCGTTCTTGACAAGATACAACTCTCGGCGACGTGGCGAGTCCTATCCACCAGGCAAGTGCATCCGGGAAGACAGTCGGGGTTCAATGTCCTGACGAGTCAGTGAAAGTCTGACGAAACAGTCTGGCACAGTCATGGTTTTTCTGTGGGATTGTGTATAGTGCACACTGACATACCGCGAGGATGCGGGCTCACAACCTATAGTGTCGACCAACCCCTTGCTCGAGGACAATGTTTTTGACTCACCTCAGGACATGACTGCAGTCAGATGCATCCCCGGGGTAACAACTGCATACGATTACGTCAGTTGGAAGTTCCAAATTTATTGGTCATGGCCTCGCCACACCACTCTTGAAAACTCTTTTTCAAGAGTTGCTGCATCGCCACACAGCCTCTTGACACTTGGGGCAGTCACAAGCTGTCAGAGTGGCTCTTGAAACCCCTCCAAGACTAGCTCTTGAAAGATTGGAAACCCCAGCCTGCAACTCGTGCGTTTCCAAGCGTCCTTGGCGGAACCCTCGAGGGACTATCGACTTTCAAGAGTCGTTATCCTGACGCCATGTGAAGAAAACAAAGCTGTATGACTGTTGTTTTTCATCCTGTGTCCAAAGGCATCGCCCTTTCGAGAGTGCTGCGAGGGGCCGAAAACTCTTGAAAACCCAACTCTTGAGAACGTATGACAGCTCTTGACATATTTCCCCATTTCAAGAGTGCAGGCTCGCCATAGTTTTAGCAAAGAGGAGCCTGGATAGGCTTTGTTTTGGCTTTTTTTTTTTTTTTTTTTTTTTTTTTTTTTTTTTTTTTTTTTTTTTTTTTTTTTTCTTTTTTTTTTTTTTTTTAAAGCATGGTTATTCTTGTATTATATGTCGGAAACCGGGCCCGGCGTCCCTTACATATAACCCGCAGCCATCCAGGGCTGGGAAAAGCACTTCGGACCAATCCCATCCCCAACTGCAGCCAAAATCCATCAAAGGTCGCTCAAACTGTAACTTCTAAACAGCCATGACCCGAAAGATTCGAATCTATAACTACTAAGCACAATAAACAAAAGATTCCTTCAGAAGTTACTCAAACCCTAATTAGGTTGATGACACCAACTTCGAAAAAATTCAAAAAGTTGCTCGAACTCTAACCAGTACTAAACAACCCTAAAGAACAAGAACGACCCGAAATGTTTTGAATCTATATCCACAACAGGCGGGAAAGTTCGTGAAGGCTAATCACACCGTAGTTACTAATCGTCGGAAATTGCTCAAACCCTAATTACTACTAAAATGGTCGATCTATCAAAGGCTGGTCAAACCTTAGCTACTACTAGACAGCCCTAAGAAGCAAAAACAACTTTGAGAAAATTTGAAACCATATCTACTAATCTCAATAAGCGAGAAGGTTCACGAACAGTCGGTCAGACCCATATTACCCATCAAAACAATGAAATCATAGTTTATACCGTCTGCGAGCAAGATGCGAAATCCACAACTCATGCACAAGGTCCGTACTCCTAACAGAAGAGAAGTGCTGCCTTATTCACTCTCACTCGCGCAACAAAATCCTCGAAGTATGGTGAACACAGTCAACACAACTAAATCTACTAAGTATGACGAACACAATCAACAATCCGTCGAAGATCCAAAGACCCGGAGGCCCTGAGCAACACCACGTCCAAAGCAGGAGTATAGGCAACAGTGGACAACCCCGGTCATGGCTGAAGCCCCGGCTGAAGCGTTTTGTCAGCGTCAATAGGCGATACCAGTCGCAGTGTGAAGTCCATCATCTCTCTCCCGGAAGTCAACGTTTGTCGATGTACTCTCTTCCTTCATCTCTAGCTCTTCTCCCAGATAAAATTGCATCCACCATCTCGACCCAATAGTGTTACATATCTGTAATCAAAAATATCTGTAATCAAAGGGCCAAGCCCCTGATCAGGTGATAATACTGATATGTACGATGCGCAGGTCCTGCCCGTTGACCGACCCCACTTATCTCCCCTTCCTTCCATGGCCAATCTAGGATTACCAACTGTCTTTGACCAAGACAAGGTTATGGCAGGTGCATGGTTGTGCCCCCTCGAAGCGGTCCCCACCTTAGCGCCCTCACGCTCAACAGCCCCTCCGCCTCCGCCATACCCAACAGCAAGTTCTGGCTGAGCGCAGCCTATTCACAGCTACCCCCGTGCGATCCCCCACTGCCCGTGCATCGTAGTAGCGACGCGCTAACGCAGCGTTACCGCTGTGTTAGCGCGGCTTAGTGCCCCATAAACTGAACAACTTTTGCCTACTTTTTTTTTGAACTTCTGGAGAGGGGGACACTTGGGAGACTGATTTTGGAGGTTTCCGAAGTTTAAAATGCCAGCTTTCAAAACAAAAGTTGAATTGGAATTAATCGCTGGAGTAAAATAATTTTTATTTTTTTTAGAAGAGTAAAAGAATTTGAACCTCCCCGGATGCTCCAGGCAGATTTTTTTTTATTTTTTTTTAATTTAATTTAATTTGGACCATTTCTCGATTTATGCGTGTTGCGCACAGGGGTCATGCTAATCTTCTCTGTATACTTCCAATTTTAATAAGGACCCAGGCAGATTGTACCTTCAAGGAGGACTCTACTACGATGGCCGTTGACGTTGATGCCTTCTGCGTTGTGAAATGACGGGTAAGATTTAAAAAAAATAATTAAAAAAATGTCACTCGCAGCGTTAATCTTCCCCAACACCCGAATCTGGACGTGTTTATGAAGATGTGGAGCTGCTAGCCAACACGGACCTGTATGTCCTCTTTGAGGACGACAAGGAGTCAAATCTGAAATGGTTCAACCACAGTGCCCTCATGGATCTCCCTCTGCAGCAAATAAAAGCTAACTCCTTTTGGGCTGAAGAGGATATACATACCTGCCTCTCAAGGATTCTCAGGTACGGGTTGTTATGCACAGTGACTTGGTCCGACCGCCCATGGGAGGGTGTCTGATCCCGGGGAAAGAAATAAGAGGCCTAAATGAACGACATTGATATACTGTACTGCAGGAACCCCCAGTGGAAGAGCTGCCTCCAAAATGCAGACCTTGATCTGAGGATCATAAACGTGAACGGCCTAGCCTCTTTCAACCCATCAAAACAGCAAGCAATATGAGAACAGTTGAGAGGCGTGGGAGGAAGGACATGGCCTGACATCATTTGTGTGCAGAAAACCCACCTGATGGACAAGCCTGAGCACCACAGGGCCCACAAAAGCGTCTGGCCACACCAGGCCTTCAGGGCGCATGCGGTAACCCCGGGATCAGCAGGGGTGGCGATCTGGGTTCCGCCGGGGTCCCGTCTAGAGGTGGTACACTGGGTGGTTGATGAAGAACAGGGGAGGTGGGTATCGATCCTCGGGATGTTGGAGCTAGAACTAATTTGCATTTTCTGTGTTTATGCTCCCAATACAACGGCCGAAAAAGGCCGTCTGTTCACACACCTCAAAGCCCAGGTCCCCCAAGGGGTACCGCTTATTTTTGCAGGAGACTTTAACGCGGCACCTGACAAATGGATGGATAGGTGGAACACCCCAACCCCCTGCCCAAACTACGTGGAGGAGGACGAGACACTGATAGCGGACCTCTGCGGGGCATTGGGATTGGTGGATGCATACCGATATCTGCATCCAACTGAAAAATCCTTCACCTGTTTTCGCACAAATAACCCAACAAAACACTCAAAATCACGCATAGATCGGATTCTAATATCAGAGGAAATTCAGCACGCCCTTCAACGTGCTGTCACTTTCCCACAGAGTCCCCACCCGGGCTTGGATCACTGCGCATGTGGGGCCATCTTTTCCTTTCGGAAACGTCCGGATCAAGGGTCTGGGTACTACAAGCTTAATACGACCTTACTCAAGGATGAGTCCTTCCTAAAATACATTCGGGATGTATGGGAGTACTGGCGAAACCGAAGACTGGACTTCGACTCCGAGGTGAGATGGTTTACCAACGGACTGTTTTTCCTAGCCAAAAAAAGTAAGGATTTTTCGAAATTAGTAGCAGGAAGACGACACTCACAGGAAATAGACATTCATAGACAGCTTCATGATCTGGTCAATCAGGACAATTCGAGTAGCCATACTCTGGAAATTCAAGGACTGAAGGACCAATTTTTGCAGCTCGCATCACACAGATGGCAAGGAATCAGAATCCGAGGCAAACTCAAGAAATGGACCACCGAAGGAACCATGGATTCACAATTTTTTAGCATGGCGTCGATAAGAGTTCACCGCACTACCATTGAGGCCTTCCTTGATCTCGGGACCAATGAATTAGCCACAACAACAGCCCACTGCATGAGGATCGCGAGATCCTTCTATAAGGATCTATTTTCCTCCCATGCCGCCTCGCAACCAGAGCTTGAAAGAGTTATCGAGATGGACGAGTTCTTACGCCCGATGGAACACCGCCTCTCCCCCCAACAGAAGAATAAACTTGACCGCCTTATTACCAAGGATGAAATTTGGACAGCCCTCATGCAAATGGAGGAAGAGAAAACCCCTGGGTTAGATGGTTTCCCAAAAGAATTCTGGGAGACTATGTGGCCCTTCCTCAGTAGGGACCTGATGCAGTTTTACAAGGCGGTTTGGGATTCAGGGGATCTGGGGGAATTGGCGGGTCAAGGGGTGCTAACTCTGTTACATAAAAAGGGGGACAAAATGAACATTAGGAACTACCGACCTATCACCCTCCTGACAGTGGTCTACAAGATGCTGTCAAAAGCATTAGCAAATCGATTGATCGAGGTGATCGAGGACCTTATTCACCTTGCTCAGACTAGGTTCCTCCGCAACAGAAATATTCAAGAAAATATGCTACTGGTCAATGAGATGATTAGCCTGACACAACAATCTAAGAGCAACGCAGCACTCATCTTCATTGACTTTGAAAAAGCCTACGATCATATCGACTGGTTATTTTTGGACAGATGCCTTGCAAAACTAAACTTTGGTCCTATCTTTAGGAGGTGGGTAGGCATCTTACATCAGAACGCAACCACGAGAGTGCAGATAAACGGGTCTCTGGCTCCGGAAGTAAAGCTACATCGTTCGGTAAGACAGGGTGACCCCATTGCTCCCTTCCTATTCATTATCATAATGGAAGCACTAGCAGCCAACCTCCGGCAAAGCAAGGACTTAGCGAGAATCCGCTTAGCGGGCATCCCGGAGGACGCGATTCCAGTATGTTCCCTGTTTGCAGACTATCTCACGATCATGGTTGATGCTACGCAGAAGAATATGGAAGAAATTCAGAGGATAATGGAGCGGTTCAGCTCCCTCTCTGATAAGTCTGTAAACTGGGGACAAAAAACACTGGGATGGTGGCTCCATCATCAGGGGGGTCGCCCCCCGGAGGGACAGCGGGTCACATGGGTCCCCCAGG
The DNA here is from genome assembly GCA_003427395.1 of Chara braunii. Classification (NCBI taxonomy): domain Eukaryota; kingdom Viridiplantae; phylum Streptophyta; class Charophyceae; order Charales; family Characeae; genus Chara; species Chara braunii. The sequence goes on from BFEA01000028.1 coordinate 2,752,159, forward strand.
AGACCCCGATCTGGGTTTTAGGGGTTAAAATGTCCGCAGAAGGGAGGACCGAGGAGAATGATAAATGGATCTCGGTCGCTGCGCTTGCCAAACTCTCCCAATGGAATCACCAGAACACGTCCCTCTTTGGCCGCGCGTTGGTCATAAACAATGCGGTCCTAGCGTCCCTTTGGTATAAGTCGGTTCTCTGACCGCTAAGCGAGGGGTCTCTGAAATCCATGAAGAGGAAAGTGACAGCCTACCTCTGGAGAGGCGACAGCGAGAACCCCCACGCCATCAGCAGAGTCGCTTGGGACTCGGTGACCCAACCTAAAGCGAAAAGGGGGCTAGGTATATTAGACCCCCTTACCCAGTCCTTGGCCCTTAGTTTGCAATGGATAGTGAGGTTGATCTTTGCCAACCCCCTGGTGTGGCAGCCCCTGGCCCTTCAGCAGATTGCCCGGCTTGCCCACGAGCCCCCCCCAACGGTCCACCCGGTGCTATGGATAGATGATCGATATTGGAGAGTGCCACGTCGTCGTAGGGGGGGGGGGAAGCAAAAAGACGCCTTCTGGCCCCGTCTGTTAAAAACCTGGAGGAGACTTCCACCACCGGCTCGTCCGCCCCCAACCAGATGGGATGAAGTGGCAAGACAACCCCTGTTCGGCAACCGCTGGATCACTAACGGACAAAGCCAGATCTACTGCAGCTCAGATACCCCATGGAAGGGATGGGTGAAGAACGGGATAACCCGCGTGCGTGACCTGTGGGACGAGGTGAAGAATGACTGGAAGGGCCCGAAGGAGATGAAGGAGCGTTTGAGGTACTGCCACAATACAGCCTCGGCAGTGGAGGAGATCACGGAAGCCCTTCCGGTGGGGTGGAAGCTCATCTTGCGTAAAGGTCAGTCGTTACAAGAAGGGGACTGGGTGTCCAAGGACGGATGGACGGATAGAGTGGGTACGATCCACTTAGTACGAATGGGGGACGCAATAATAGAATGGTATAGTGTAGGAGCTGGGGAACAGCTTGTGGGAAGCCGGGATCCCTTACAATGGGTACCAAAGGTGACCCTATACAGGATCAGAACGATAGGGGAAGAGGAGAACCGGAGGGCGTTCATGCCGGAGATACCCATTCAGGACCTCCCGCTAGACCCGATGGAGTGGATCTGGACTTATGAAGCACGCCGAAAAACGGGGCAGTCAGGCTCCACAGCGTTGGCAGATCTTACAGTAAAAGCAACGTACAAAAAAATCAGAATCAAACGCTTCCTGAAGGACGTCGTGATCGACAGATGGCATAGGCACCTTAACGTGGGCAGACAGCTCCTCACACCCATTCGTTGGTTTGGGGACACCAAGTGCAGACCCGCGAAGATCACGTCCCTCCAATGGGAGATACAGCACCGATGCTTACCAACTAATGACTGACTCATTGACCATACGCACCTGGAACAGCAAGGTCGGGCCCTACCGTGGTGCCCACGCTGCCTGTCGGGCTTTCCAACAAAGAAGAGAGCGGAAACAATCGAACATATCTTTTTGCAATGCCCGTCAGCGGTTCTAACATGGAGATGGTGGGACAGAGTGTGGAAGCACATTGTTCCAAGACAGCGGTGGCCATGGGATTGGTGGGCCATTCTCTTGGGATACTACCCACCCTTCCAAGGGAACGACTTTGCCTGGAACATGTTCCAATTGGGCAGAAGAACGGTTTTATGGGTCTTATGGTGGCAAMKTTGTGCCCTGGTTTTGGACYAGGTACGTGTCRAGGGCGAGGAAAGGATCGAGCAGTTTAAACACCACATACAGATGGAACTTGAGTACAAATGGAAATCCACCAAGCTCACCCTCGACACCCTCCACAGTGCAAAGGACATCGGGGAGAGGATAGGACAGTTTTCTAGAGAATGGCTGGGAGGCGAGCGAGAGGGGTGGGTAGCAGAGGTGAGCTGGTCAGGGGACGGCAAGGGTGAGGAGGACAAAGAAGATGGACGAGGAGAAAGGACGGTGCCACGGGATTACCGATTAAAGTTCAAGGACTGGTTGTCCATCGACTGCAGTGTACCCTTGAGACCGGCAGAGGACTTCCCGGATCCGTTCCCGCCCCACCCTTTCTCTTTGGATCTGCGCCAGGTGGGATGATTTCACGTTGGCAGCCCTAGAGGAACGATGGACAGGTATGCAAGGTTAACCCATGAGGATAGTAGGTGGAGGGGTACTGTTTTGTAAAGATGTAATCATGGGACGCTGGGCCCGATTCCCAGTACCCCACACAATACTCAGAAATCCTCAGTATTCTTTAGTATTCTTCTGTACGTCTCAAGACTCTCAACCATACAATGCTCAGAAATCTTCAGTATCCCTCAGTATTCTTCTGTATGTCTCAAAAAGATTCATTGCAACCGGTTGCTTCAATGGGCGCCTTGAGGATGGTGGGTGGATGTCAGAGGCTAGGGGATGGAGGGAGACTCCCACCGGTGGCCCCCGGTGGTCCTCCCCCCAATACCCGACCCTGCTGCAGGTTAGGAGGGCAGAGTAGTGGGACGCTGGACCCGGTTTCCAGCACTTTGGCGTCACTCCCAACAAAAGGGCTGTTCAGTCAATCCCCTGAAGAGCAGGGCAGCACTAACCCTGGCGAGAGTGTGTTGGGAAAAAAAAAAAAAAAAAAGATGTGGAGCTGCTGAAACTCGTGCAATTTTCTGCACATCTCCACAAACAAGTCCAGATTCAAGCGATGAGTTTTGCTGCTAGTGGTACTTGGCCCCGGGTGTAACAACCAACCGCATATGATGACCTTACATCACCTCACCAGCAAAAGAAAAAGGAAAAAAAACAATACTTTCGACTCACCTCCGACTGTGACTGCAGCCAGATGCATCCGCCAACTGTGCCAACGACATATGATGGACCTTGCTCCACTACTGACCACTTCCACGAAAGACAGAAAATTGGGCAGTGCATCTGCCTGGGTTCTAGCGGGAAATTCATTCCCGTTTTGCACAGTCCTTGAGTAGAGGAGGGATGCCCAACTACCGTTACATCCACTCCATGAATCCCACAGACGACCTTCGGAAGAAGCCACCGCCACCCAAAAAAAAAAAGGGACGCTGGACCCGGTTTCCAGCAGGTGCAGCTCCCCACCAATAGACCGAGCCTTCAACTGGGGAGCCACTTCGGGGGGCTGCTCTTATCACCTCCTTAAGTGGTATCCAAAAAAAAAAAACAAAAAAAAAACGGAAGCGACAGTGAATCAAAACGAAAAAAAACAGCCCACGAACCCCTCCCAGACCCATCCACACAAGCAACTGGTCGCCAGTGGCCTGCTCTCAAAATTTCCGGTGCTGGCCATAAATTCTGGTCCGAGAGGGATTCCCCACCAGTTTACCCCCTCTCTCTTAAATCACCAGTACTTGGCCCAGCTATCAATGCCGAGCCTCGAAACGTCCTGCGCACTAAGTTTTGCAGAACCGCGAGCGCACCGTTTTTTGTGTTTCGTTTTGGCTGGCACCTCCAGCCTTCGTGGTTGGGTACCCCGAAGCGTGCAGGTCGCGGCGCGTTAACGGATAAGGCCCGCGGCCAATAGCTGGGCCAAGTACTGGTGGTTTAATCCTGCCAGCTTCCTAACTACCATCACGTGCCCCGCCTACCGGTACGCGCCCAACGACCACCAGACTGCACAACACAAAACGACAAAGCCAATGATGATAAACGCAGGCCCTACGGGCTGCGAACACAGGAAGGGGGGGCTGGGGGAGCAGGTAGGAGAAATTCCCTTGCCCACATGACTCTCCTTTTAGTTTCCTCTTCTACATGCCCTTCTCAGCCGCTCATCTATTCATTCGTAATCTAGGCTACCAGACGGGCCGTTCGGGTCACGTTGTTTTCCCGGGCGGCCCGGCCGTGCAAAGACCAGGGAAGGTCCCAGCAAAAAAAAAAAAAGAAGCCGATGTTGTAGAGGCCCTCAGTATGACCAGCACTCAGGACCATCACCCTACCAGTATTGAGGGCAACTTGGACCAGAGCGCAGTGACAAGCACCAAGGCTGGGCAACCCCCCAGCCCTAGTGGAAGTGGAAGCGGGCGAACCTTGCTGTACGGGAAATTCGGACGCCAGGCTCATGCAATCTTCTACAGGGCCACAGGCCCAATATCAAAGAGTCTACCCAGCAGGAGTACCTAGGCAAGGCAAGCTGGCGCCCACAGACACATCCTACTGTCCTTCCCCTAACTCACCCAAGGCTACCGCCTTCCCCCACACATAACGCATCCCGATAATGAACGTATGCAAGCTACCTTTCCGTTCCGGTACAACCGTAATGAGGGTGCATTGTGTTCGGGGAAGACGGTAGGCCGAACTCAGACTAGCCGGAGTGACTTATATGCCTGCCCTACCCTAGAGTCTAAACCATGCATGAGCAGACCCCGTCATGTACCTGATAGAACCCCCCAGCCCGGTATTATAGTTGTATGTCTATGTGTGCCCAGAGGTTATGTATGTATGAGCCTGTAGGCTGTGTATATTCACAAGCCATGTTTTTTGTCTATGCCCGGAGGCTATGTATGCTCTGTCTAGCTGTATAGCAGAATGTATGCTCTGTGTACCTGTATAGCAGAACGTATGTGCCCGAAGGCCAGATATGTGCAGTACTGTGACGAACCACTTTCTGAAACGCGCGATTTTCTGCGTGGTTGTAATGAGGGGTCCTACGTTGGGAAGATTGGGCCAGTTACGGGAGATCGGGATCGGTGGGAAATTGCATCAGTATCCTTGCTTTTTCGTCTTTTTCGTCGCTTCTTCTTCATATGGCTGGGTTCGGAGCTGGGTGTGTCCGGGGACGGCCGGTTGATTGATTGGTCGGCTGATGGCTGGCGCGCCACCGCTCGCGCGATTAATAAATGTTGACGTCGTTTCTTCCGTTTCGGTGTCGGTCTTTTGGGCACGGGCATCGCGCGGGAATTTGCTTCGTTCTTTTTAAATTTTATTTTGAGTCTCTTTTTGAATTTTGTCGAGCCCTGATAGCTCTCGGAATTTCGAACTTTCCCCCTGAAGTTCGTGCTTTTTGCTTTTTCGCATTAGATAGGAATTTAGGATTTTAGTAATTAGGATTTTCTTGCCGCACGGCGCCTTTTGTCTACGCGCTTCTTCATGCGGCTGCAACGGTACTCGGATTAGTGGGCACCCTTAATCGCGTGTGTAACTGTAATTTTGGGCGGGCGTCATCGTAACTGTATCTTTCTTCTTGCACTCTGTCTCTCCCGCCCTCCCTCTCTTTCTTTTGCTGCGATTTTTGTAAGCCGCGGCTTGCATGCTCGGATCGATGCGTGGAGAAGGGCTACGTCCCCCACGCCGCGGCCTGATCATGCAGAACGCAGGCACTCCCTCTCTAATCCCTGTTCTACGTCTTGGTAATTCCGTGTTTTTCGCGCATGCATGCACGCTATAAAATTCGGTTGCGCGACTAGTTAGCTCTCTTAACCCGTTGTTGGAAGCTCGGGGTTGCACGATCAGGAAGGGTCGGCACACGAGCGAGGAAAGAGGTGAGTAGAGTAGGAGTTGGGCGACCCGACGGGCTGGTGCCGAACGCGCGAGATTGACGTGGGCCACGACGGACTGTGGGCACGAGCGAATCCGACTGGTGCGGGAGGACTAAGCGGGGTGACGACTTCGTGGGTTGGTGCGTGACGACAGACTGTCCGCATCAGAGAAGAGAGAGAAGAGGAGGAGAGAGAGTTGAGGTCGATGGACACAGGTTTGTTGTTTCTTTGTCTCTTCCCCCTCTTCATCTGTGTACATACATTTTGATGGCGGCTCCGGGCGGTTGCCCGTTCTTGTTTTTTCGTCTCGACCTTCTGGAATCTGGACTTGGGTTTTTGCTCACACTTGTCTTTGCGATTTCCGTCTCGATTGCATTATGTGTATGATTGCTGAATGTATGGATGTATGGATGCTATGCCTGCTTGCCTATCTTTTGCTGAAAACCCTTGTCCCTGCTTTTGTTTGTGACGAATCATCGCTTGCACCTGATACAGCCGTTGAGAGGATAGGAACTTGGCCCCGATAGCGATTTTGTTCTCGTTGTTGCTTGGGTTGTGGGGTGGTTGCATCTCGCATAACCAAACCTACGGAGCCATTAAACCATCCGATGTCGGGCCCTGCGAACGCCGCGCGAAGACACGTGTAAACACGATCCGAACCACGCGCTTACACGCATCCCCGTGCGTCGATCCGCCCACCCAAAAAGATTCGCGGAGGAACCATCATCCCGCACAAGCACGTTGGGGCACAACTAAATTCGCCCGTCCTACACGTGCTCGTGCGCGGTGACGATAACCCGACCAGAGCTATCCCATACACGATGATACCATGACGCGATCTTGGAGCTCAGACTCATCCTACGACCCGGATTACTTCACCCCTTGGATAAACAAACTCCTAAGGCTGCGATACCCCTGCCACACGGAGAATCGACTGTGTCCGCGGGAATTCCACTGCGCCACCACTAGCGATCCCCGGTGTTCTGATTTCCCTTCCCCCGACCATACCTACTACTTCACCCACYCGGGATTTRTCGTCRTCACCACYAGYTTCCCTCCTTTTCGCCTCCTTCTCCCGTATCATCAACTCAGCGTCGTTCCGTGGCCGGCCATAGCCCCCTATTGGCCCAGCACGCCTTGCGGGAATTGCCGACGTAGCGGCGAGCGGAGAACCCCGGAATCCCGAAGGCCCAATCCAAATACGCAGCGGCCTGTGCCACGTGGCGGCCCCCGACGGCCCAACTTTTCGGGACGGCCTCCTCCGCGGAGGGACTTCCCCGCAAACCGCCGCCCACAGTACCCCGGCCCCATCAGACCTCGAGTCCCACACGCCCCTTGCTCATCTAATTGCATTCCTACCCCTAAGACTCCCCCACTTTTCCCAAAAATCCTTGGCACACCCCTTTTCGCACTTCCAGGCCCACATCCCACTCCGATCAGGAAGTCGTGCTGGGCGTGAGGTTGGGCGTCACAGTACTGTGTAGAGGGAACTATGTGTTCTTGAAGAGATGGAAGGCCAAGCTGGACAAGAACCCCCCCAAAGTTCCGAGCCAGACTCGAGCCCGTGATCTATGACATGTGACTGAAACACTCTACCATATGAGCCATGATCACATGTGACTGGGACACTCTACCATATGAGCAACAATCGCAAAGGACGCCTATGCGTGATATTCCAGACTGAGGAGATCAACAGAACAGCCACGACCAACAGCTATGTTATGCAGAAAAATAAACTGAAGAACTTTTGCCTCAGGGTCACATCGAAATTCTTTGCATCCGGCGGCCTAGCTCAGTTGGTAACGCACGCGAGTGGCATTCAGGAGGTCTTGGGTTCAATTCCAATTGGCCTCATGTACCTTCCTGGGCAAGCTTGGTGCCTGCCACCTAGAGATAGGCCGCTGGTCCCCCCCGAGTGGCATTGAGCAGAGGGGACCGGAGGGGAGGCACAGCGACTGGCCCATCGAAGAAGCTCGGTCCTGATGCTACTGGCTGACCCCTGGCCGTTATCGCCTACCTGCTGTAGCAGGTATCGCACCTGCTGGTGGTGCAGCGCCCGCATGTTCCCTCATCGGAGACTTGAGCACAGATGTGGCTGCTACAGGGTTCCCGTAATACTATAATGACAATAAAAAAGGCCTGAAAACTTTGAAAAGGCCACGGATGTGGCTGCTATGGGGTTCCCCATAATACTATAATGACAATAAAAAAAGCCTGAAAAGGCCGTCCTGTCCAGATTCAACAGGTAATTGAATTGGTTGGGCTCAAAAGACTTAGCCTTAAATAAAAAATAAAAAAAAAATAGTCAATTACGGTTGAATGACCTCCTTTTTTTTTTGGCCCGGCCCGGCAAGTGGTTCCTAGCCACTCTGGTAGCCTGGTTGGTAACCGTCGTTGAAGCTGCTGTTGATGGCTGTTGTCATGTGTTTTGCTTGAAGTACCAAAGCCCTACAGTAGCTGTGCAGGGTGGAAGGCTGTTTACAACATTAATTTTATGATTTTTTTTTTCCTTTTTTTTTTTTTTTTTTTATAAGAGGACCCCAGCAGTACAAATGCAAGGGGCCCAACATCTCAAGAGATGTTCAGCAAATTTCGTAACATTAATTTTATAACAATGCACACCTGTACTTGCATGGGCATAGAGTCATAGACCCCGTGTGGCTAGGAAACCACGTGCGGCAAGATTGGTGATTTGTGACATTTTTAGGCAGTTGCATTATGTCTGGCTGCATCCAGAGATTCATGTAAACCGTCTGTGCCCTGTGCCCTTTTTTTTTTTTTTTTTTTTTTTTTTTTAAAGAAAAGTTCCATCGATTGGTGGGGAGCTGCACCTGCTGGAATGCCCTGCCGTCGTCACCTGAAGACAACACAGTGAACACACCCTGATCATGAATGCATAGAAGGCTAGAAGCTGCTTTCTTTCCAGTCCAATGCAGTTCACGATGAGTGTGTGTTGTGTTAGGAGGAAGACGGAGGGAGTGTGTCTGCAAGCAGGGGTAGCAGGGTCTGCCCAAATTGTCACTGTCGGATTGAAAATTAGACACATATTGTTTCAGGTTTTCAGCGGATTTCACCCATGGCGACATTGTAACAAAGCAGCCTTCTCTGCCAGTGGGAGATTGGTGATTTTATATACAGTCTCACATCATCAGAACTACTACATCATGCTGCTTCATTATGGCATGGGGGGGGGAAGCTCGAGTCGATACATGGATAACGGGAGGGTGTAGAGAGGGCAAGCTGGATCTCTAACACCACGGGTCTTAAAGGCTCCACTTCCATGGTTCTCATGTGGATACCCCCCCTTGGAGGGCTGTCTAGCAAAAGTCTGGCCTGAATTCTGAAGGGGGGAAGTAGTGGGGAAGGTGGGGGGAGGGGAGGGGAGGGGAGGGAGGGGTTGACACTGGGGGTTGGACGTGTAGGGTTGTTATGAAAGGGGGCGTTATTTTTGTTTTCCCTTTTTGAAAGTTATTTTTCCCCCCTTTTTGAAAGAAGTACATGAGGGCCTGCTGAGATTTGGGAATGCAGAAATAAGCCTGGTTGGAATGCACCTGGACGTGCAGCTGCCCAAGTGCATGCTCTACACCTGGATGTGCAGATGCCCAGGTGCATTATGATGCTCTAATTCTTGCCTGGTACTTGAGTTTCAGAAAAAGGGCTTTCCGCCGTGTGTCCCATCAGCCTGTGATCTCGTAGAGCATGTGTGATGGCCCATTCAGGGTCAGGCCCCACTGGCTGTGCTCGTGCTCGGAAACTGGCCAGGTTCTTGGTTTCCTAGCATGGACATAGCACCACAGGGGCCTGGCCCTTGCTCAATTTTCCATTTCTGCCTGGTGCCCTTCGCAATCTAGAGAAAAAGAAGAGGTCCTGAGAGCTATCAAGAGGGGGACCTAAAATCCAAAACAGGTAAAACCATAAAAGGGAAAGACAAAAAAAAACGAACAAAACGTGAACAGTTGAACGCTATGTAATATTGGGTGGGTGGCGTAGTCCGAATTTGCGAAACCCACGTGTCTTCTGATGGAGGAAGATTCTGAAACCATTTTTTCCCGGCTTTCTTCTTGGTAAATAATCTCTCTCTCTCTCTCTCTCTCTCTCTCTCTCTCTCTCTCTCTCTCTCTCTCTCTCTCTCTCTCTCTCTCTCTGTGTGTGTGTGTGTGGGTATGGGCAATGCCTCTTTTCTGCACACGTATGTGCAGACAAGATGGTGTAGATAAAAAGCAGCCACTGGTGTGGTCTTTCTGTCATCTGAACCCAATCTCTGATCTGCCCCTATATCTGTTACCCCATCTTCTTCTTTACCCCCTCCCCTTGTTCAGGGCCCACACTAATCTTCTGTGTCTCATTTCATTTATTATTATTATTTTTTCTCTGTGGAAAGGGCCACAGCCCGAGATACAATCTTTGAACTGGCCATCCCCCGGTGAATTCAGAGTTGTTTTACTCACTTGGTTCTGTACGGATTCGAACTCAGGTCTGTATTTCAACAGTTCGTGGTGTACCAACTGCTTTTTGAAGGCAATTTATCTGCTGTTCCCCCCCCCAACACACACACAAACGAAGACAGCCACTGTCTAGCAGGAGGCGTGGTACGAGCGCCTCCCCCTGCTAGAGGCAGCAGTCGCTCCGATCTATTGGTAGGGAGCCGCACCTGCTGGAAACAGGGTCCAGCGTCGTTGATACAACAAGACCACACTCGTCGTACGGTTGTATAGTGACCGGGGCCATTACCCGGATTCGGCTAAAGAACACAAAAACTTCTCTTGCACTCAGAAGGCGACGTCCTGGCTGTCCTCTAGTTCCCCAGCAGCCCCTGCCCCTGTAACAGGGGACCGCACTTGTGATACAGCCGGTCACACCCATCATACAGCTGTGTACTGACCGGGTCTATTACCCCGGATGCTGTAACAGTGCCTGAGAAGTGTGGAAGTTGAGGGCATCGTCATTCCACTGGACCAGAACTGCATGCTCCCTCGAAATCCCCGTCATTACATGTGCGACCCAGCACCACAACCTGTTAGGATGTCATTGTTTTCCTGATGTAAGATTGACATCTGCCAGGTTTGTCAGGCCTGAGGCTATTGTGTGTTAAACCACCAGTGGTCCAGTACCTTTGTCGGTTCGGAAAATAGTGGGCCTCCGATCTTTCAGGAGGCTGAAACGAAACAACTGCCGCCGATCAACGGCAGCTGTTGTCGGGCCCGGCCTCCTAAAAGTTCGGGACTGGGCTAAAACTTGTCGAAACTGGACGGCAAAGGTACTAGTGGTTTAAACCACCAGTACACACAAGGATAAGTCGATGAATGTAACTTCCAACGCTCGTGAGCCTGCAACTGCGGATTTTCGAAGTAGCCTGCCCTGAGGATTTTCGAAGTAGCCTGCCGAGTTGACTACCGGCCCAGGCCCGAATCGAAAAGCTCTTACGTTGTAGACCAGTAAGATCCCTATTCTGCGATGAATGTAACTTCCAACGCTCGTGAGCCTGCAACTGCGGATTTTCAAAGTAGCCTGCCCTGCGGATTTTCGAAGTAGCCTGCCGAGTTGACTACCGGCCCAGGCCCGAATCGAAAAGCTCTTACGTTGTAGACCAGTAAGATCCCTACTCTGCTTTGGGTGAACTGGTGGCGTAAAGGATTGTTTGTTTATGTCAGGGGATGGTAGTCCCGATTTCCAGCAGGTGCAGCTCCCCCCGTCAATAGATGGAGCCTTAGCACAGTAGAGAGTCGACGTGAAACCCGCGGGTCATTCTCCAGTGATATGCAGGCTGCCGACGGCTGCATGTGTCTTCATGCATGCACAAAAAAAAACAGGAATAGGAATGCAGTCCCAGCCTCCATTTTAGAACTGTCTGCTACGTAGAGCTGCGATGCTAAGTAGAACCGGCTGCTATGTAAAGGTATGCTGCTATGCTCCCCCGGCTGGTACTATGTGCATTGTCTGTGTTATGTGTGGTGGTGGGTGGTACTAGGTGGGCTGGGTGATATCTGCAGTCTGCAGTACTATGTGCAGTAGATGCCTTGTGCAGCAGGTGCTATTTGCAGTGGGTGGTACCATGTGGGCTGGGTGCAGTGAGTGATGCTATGTACAGTGGTGATTCTATGTGAGCTTGGTGCTATCTGTCATGCACAGCACTACATGGGCGGGGTGCTATGTGCAGTGGGCAGCACTACCCTGGCTGGGTGCTATGTGCATAGGCGGTGCTATGCAGGCTGGTGCCTTGTACAGCACATAGTACTTGGTGGGTGCATGCTATGTGCAAAGGGTAGCACTATGCCGGAGATGTGCTATGTGCAGGTGGTAATAGTTTGCACAATGAAGACAGCTACATGCGGGGTGGTTTGGGTGCTGCACACAGCAGGTAGCAATGTCCGGACTGCATGGGTGTGCGCTATGTGCAGAGGTTATTACTATGCGGGGTGGTCCAGGTGCTTTGTGCAGCTGGTAGTACTATGCGGGGTGCATGCTATGTGAAGCAGGCAGTACTATGCGGGGTGTGTTATATGTGCAGAGGGTATTGCTATGCAGAGGACGTGCTATGTGCAGCATTCGGTACTATGCGGGGTGTATGCTATGTGCAGGGGGTAGTGCTATGCGGGGTGTGTACTAGGTGCAAGGGGTAGTACTATGCAGGGTGTGTGCTATGTGCAGAGGGTAGTACTGTGCTAGGTGCATGCTATGTGCAGGGGGTACTACCGTGCAGGTTGCATGCTTCATGGGGGGGGATGAAATATGTGAAGTGTGTGATTTGTGCAGGGGTAGTACTACGTTCGCACAGTGGACACAGCTGACTCAAGTGCTATCTGTTGGATGGCTTTGTAAAAATTACCTGCCAAACACGGACTGAGACACACAGCTGATTTCTGAGTTTTCGTCATGGAATGTATGCCTTGCGGAGCTCCCAGCTTGTTGCTGAGTTTTCTAAGTCTGTGTGTGTGCGTGCTTGCTGGTCTGCATGCCTGTCTGAGTGCTTGTCGGTTTGAGGTGTGTGCGACCCACAAGGGCACTTGTTCGCTCAGAAGGCCCAAAGGGCCGGTACTTACCTGTGGCCATGACATTGAGGTTTGCAGCGGGGAAAAACTCAAATGGCGGGGAAAGAGGCCCGCGACACTTAGAGCAGTGGAAAACACTCAACTAGCAGGTAGGCCGATGCCACACCAAGTAGAGGTAGATGTGCCGGGTGCTCGAGGCCGAGCAGAAGAAGGCAAAAGTTGGCATTTTTACAGGCCCAGTAGTTGTAGGCTAGGTCTAGGCGGGTACCAGTCCAACCAGTCTGAGTCTAGGGCCTGTATGGGCAATATCAAAGTCTGCAATTATGTTTCCCTCCGAAAGGGAGGAGGTACCGGTTGCTTGGAGGCCGCAAGGCCTAGGAAGTCACTCGCCAAGAGGCAAGCAGGCCGCTATATCTGCAGCAGGAGCAAGGTGCTGCTCCTCATTGTCGGTGTGCAAGTTTGGCGACACACTGGTTGGAGCGCTGGCTGGAGCAGCGCTGCTGGGGAGGAGCAAAGTCAACAGCAGGCAGAAGACGAGGACTAGGAGGGAGGAGCACCAGAGGTACTTACCTGGCTATGGTGGATACCATCTTCATCACCTAGGTGGGCGCTGCATCTGGAAGGCCCCCGTTGGGGTAGAGCTGCACCAAGAAGCTTCGAGGCAGAGTCAGGCATGGCGGCCTGAGCTAGAGCAGCCATAGCTGCTTTGTGTTGTCCCATTCCATATTCATAGAGTTACATTCTCATCTTGTTGTTGTTGTTGTTGTTGTTGTTCTTCTTCTTCTTCTTCTTCTTCTTGACTCGATTCCATCTGGGGAACATCAATCCGTTTTATAATGTTACTGTCCATTGATTTTTGACGAGTCATGGTGAATCTAATTGTTGGTTCGGCGAGGAGACTAGTCGCTGGCAGAGTTGTGTCCCTTCGTGCTCTGTCCTTTATGTTCACAGAAAGTGGATGACACAAACATTGTTGCCATTTTTTTTTTTTTTTTTGGAAGGGGCTAGCCCCTAAGGTTACACTATCCATAGGCTTTGAACTCCTGACCTGTTTGTCACCAGTTACATGTGTATACCATTCAGCCACATGGGTTACGCACTGGCCTTCTTTCCAATTCCAAGAAAGTCTGGAAAATAGCTGATGGCTCTCAAGTTGCTGAACCTCAGAAACATCTGAGAGGTCTGGGGATCATTCAAGGCCTGCCAATTAACAGCTGCTGATTCAAATCGTCACCAGTTTGTGCTGCTGTTGAGTCGTATAAGACATGGCAGTTCTTTTTCCTTTTTCTTTTCTTTCTTTCTTTCTTTCTTTCTTTTCTTTTTCTTTTTTTTTTTCTTTTTTTTTTTTTTTCTTTTTTTTTTGCGGGCCACTCCATCTATTTGTGGGGAGCATCACCTGCTGGAAACCGGGTCCAGCGTCCCTTGAATACATCTTTACAAAATTTTACATCATTGAACATGATGCGAGGATCAGTGTCCTCGGTAGGCCTACGGGGCCCTGTCTGCAGCCTTACCCGCCCTAAGTGAAGGCGGGCCTGGCTTTTTGCAAGAGGCCCTCGACTGTCAATTTCATATTTGGGGTCCAGGCAGTTGCGACGTGCCAGTTGGTTGAAAGAAACACAGGCTGAGTACCGAAGACATTTCCACGGCCTACCGGGCCTTTCCAAAGAATGCAGGCCCTGGGCGTGATTCACAGCCTCATACAGAGACAGTTGGGCGCCCAACCGAACGAGGCCCAGCAGCCCAGTAGCTGCTGCATCCAGACAGCATCCTGGGGCCTTCCGGAAGCTGCTGGGCCCAGGCCAGCCCAGCCAGGCTGTGAGAGCTGGCCAGCTCTTTTCCATAAAGGAAAGAGCTCTGGCCAGGCAGCCCATTCGGTCACTTGCTGGCTGGGCGGCAGCGCTGCTGGAGCAAAAGCTCGCAGGCTGACTGCCGGCAGAGGAGCAAGGGGCAACACACGTGCGGTCATGTAGGGGAACAGGGCGCTGCTGAGGGCAGCGCCATAGCCAGCCTCCATAGCGGGCTTGGCTTGGACAGAGTGAGGCGCAGGGGTGGTTCTTCGGGTGTCAGAGAGGACAGGTGTGGGTGAAGTCAGGGGATAGGTGAAGGATGATGATGATGATGATGATGTGAGGGCACGTACCTTGTATTGGCGATGGTCTGCATGGGCGGCACCTTCAAGTACTTTGGGCTGCTGCTGATGTCAACAGTTGCATTGTCTTTTTGTAGTCTGTAGTAGCTGTGTAGTAGGCTGGGCGCTGAGCCCCAAGTGTGAGTGTAAGGGAACTGGATACTTGTGTTGAAGAGGAGAGAGTGTGCTCTCCATAAACATTGGTTTTCAGTGCTACGAAACTCCATTGGTGTATTATTGGTGCAATGCTGCTATCTGGACACGGTGTGACTATTTGACTTGCAATGTGATGGTGTGATCTGGGATTGTCATCTCGCTGTTGCTTATTTTCCTTGCAATGACACCACTGTGCTGGAAACAGGGTCCAGCGTCCCATATCCAAACTTAACCTCCCTTCCTATCCCGTGGCACGGTCGGGTATTGGGGGGAGGGCCACCGGGGGCACCAGTGGAGTCTCCCTCCTTCACCCAGGCCCTGCCCACCATCTACTCTCCTCGTGGCGTCCATTGGGATAAACTGACATGAAATAAACTGAAATGAACTGAGAAAACACAGGGGACCCCTTTTTCTTTTTTTTGATTTGGACCATTTCTTGATTTTGCGTGTCATCGTTTTTTTTTTTTTTTTTTTTTTTTTTTAAAGGCTCCATCTTTTGGTGGGAAGCTTCACCTGCTGGAAAGCGGAGGGGCCATGCTAATCTTCTCTGTGTTGTTCCAATTTGAATGGATGTCCTGAAGAAATGGCGCATTTGCAGCTGCGGAACCAAGCTTTAATGGCAGAATGTTCCACATGTACTTTATGATTTGATCTGATTGCCTCTGTCTGATTGAATTAGCTGTTTTGAGTTCTGTTTTTTTTTTTCCCTTTTTTTTGCCCTCTCTCTCTCTCTCTCTCTCTCTCTCTCTCTCTCTCTCTCTCTCTCTCTCTCTCTCTCTCTCTCTCTCTCTCTCTCCCCCCCCTTCTTTCTTTTTTCAAAAAGGGCAGCGTCTTTAGATATCATCGTGGAACTGGGGTCCCCAAGAATTTCAATCTTTAGTTCCCCTAACTGAGCTAGGCGGCAGGCAGCCTAGGCGCGGTGGTGCTGTGGAGTCCTTGCTTTGCGACTGCTGTTGTCTAATTCTGTCAGATTTAATCAAGTTCCAGGAGGCTTCTGGACTGGAAATTCAAGGCGCCAAGCACATGAGGCGATCTCTTCTTCAGCTCTGTGAGCACCTGCCTGTAGGGCTGATGAGTCAATCGGATGATGAGCTGGCGATCAGAGTCTCGGTAGGAGGCGTGCGCCGTTGAGTGGACAACATGGAAAGGCAGGCTGAGACGTAGGGGTGGGTTTTCTCCAGCCATTTCAATCTCTACTCCAGGACCAGGATTATGGTCTGTTAGGAAGACCTTCGTATGCTCATCTAGCTTGGGCAAGAATACCTGGATCTCAATGGTATGAATGGGTTTCCCTTCATAAGTGATTGTATACTTAGGTAGCAGTGGGAGTGGCATGGGGTTCTTTGGCTCAACTGGTTCTTTGATTACCGTGTCCTTTCTTTCACCGTCTTCGCGATTTGCAGCAGCTGATTGGGGACCACTTGAGTGATTTGCCGCAAGTGGACTGCTTAAAGATCCCACATTATGTTCTTGTGATGAATCAGCATCTAGCAACATGGTGGCTGGCACGGGCGTCACAGTCGTACAACTGGTGAAGGATGGAGGGGCCAGTTCTGTGCCAGCGTTCCGATGTGAACCGAGGACGTGCTCGTTAGAGGCCATGTCTTCGGAAGTAGTGGTCTGCAGAGAATGGGCAGTGGCCGTCCCCTCCCCCGAGAACGAACAAGTAGTGTCTTCTGGAAGTGGAGGCTTTGCCATGCCTTTGTATGATTGACTATTAGTACCCTGATAACTTGCTAAATTGCCTGAAGAATCTAGAGTTGACGGCAAAGAGGAACATCTCCGAGGTGGTTGCTGAGGGTCACGAGCTTCTGCTTTGACTCCTTTTGCAGCAGAGCCTTCCCGTTGATCCTTTTTGTTTGGAGGTCTGAGGAAGAGCGGAAACGCTGGCTGCTGATCACTACTGTCTTGCAGGTCGGGAAGCTCGCTGATAAGCTTCTTGGGGGCCACCCTAATGCGATGATGCCGGATGACACCCCCCTTATAAGTGGCCTTGATGACCTTGAAGTTCTCATCAAGCTCTGTCTTGTATTTCTGCTTGATCCATTCCAAGCATATGTTGGCAAGAAAATTCCTAAGCCGAGAAAAAGCCTTGGCCTGCTTTACTACGCTGTCATTTAGCAGGACATCATAGACCAGACATGGAGTCCCGTCCTTGCTAGTGCTCAGAATGGGCTCCGAGGCACTCAGCGGAAAACGCACATTCTCTGTCAAGTTGGGCTCATTGCCTGCCTCCATCTTCTCTAGTGCCTCGTCAACCTCCGGGGGAATCCCTTTCTCCCAGTTCCCTGGGGCATCCAGCTTCAGAGACATGCATACATTCACAAACACCTTGATGCTGTGCTCATTCTTTGTCTTTATGACAAAACCAGGCTGTGGAACAACTTCCTCAGAATTCCCATGCAAGGGGTCAGCTCCACTTGGCAATGACGCTGAGCTTGGTATTATCATGTCCATCTCACTTCCATGGTCACCTTCTTGATGCAGCGCAGGGGTTGGGATCACAACACCATCTCCTGCTCCCAAAGCAGGAGTGCAGGGCTCTGCATGGCTGTGCATGTTGCTGTCCCAATTTCTCTCTTGGCGGATTAATAAACAAACAAGTTAATCGCCCGACCTACCCAATAAGCAAGGGAGCAACCCATGAGTCAATTTGCTGAATTTTGCAGCAATTTTTGCTAATATTTTAGAGAATCCAATAGCCAACTATTATGATACAAGCACTGGTGTAGGTAGCATGAAATGTTATGCAGTGTGGCAGTAAATCTCTATCAATACTTTGTGTTTCTGTTGCCAGGTTCTGAGCAAAGGGAGCAGGGTTCCGGTCACAGTATACAGTAGAAAAGGCTATGATGGGCAACCTCATGCCCAAAGCTGCTCTCCGATCGGTGTGGAGTGTAGGCCCGGGAAAGTGCTAAGAAGGGGGTGTTCCGAGAATTTTAGGAAAGATGGGGTTTGGAGTTCTCGGTTGGAACTGGAATACTCTGTGTATCGGCTTCGTACGAGTGTTGAGGGAATGGAGAGAAAGAAAGAGACGACAGAGATCAATAAATGGCAAGGTCATCAACCAAAAATCATTTTCGAAGCGAAAGGAAAATCATGTCACACCAGGGCTGTGCCGGCAACCGACCGACTGGGACGGTTAAACCCGCGGTGGTCCAACCGGAACTCCGGTTGGGCCCAAAAGTGGGTCAATTTTATTTTATTCTATTTTTTTGAAAACACGGTTGGACTACACTTGCCGAGATCTCCCCAAATCCACAAAGAAAACTTCGAACAGAGAAGTTTCGTTTGGGAGGTTGGGGGGGTTGGTTGCAGAGGGGGGGGGGGGGGAAGGGGTAGTATTTCAGGGCTTTGGGGTCGGGGGTTGGGGGGTTTATGGTGAGGGTGTTAGTGGTGGGATTTCAGCAAGCACGGGCTTCAGCAGACATTGACAACAACGTACCTGGCTTTCTCCAAACGTTAACCTCCGCCCAAAACTTTGAAAAGGAGGCTGGGGGTGTTAGTGGCAGGGTAGGGACGGTACTTCCCACCCAAAAATCTTGAAAAGGGGGGTAGGGGTGATAGTGTTAGGGGGTGCTTGTCACTGCTGTCTGGTCCAAGTTGCCTTCGATACTGGTAGGGTGATGGTCCTGAGTGCTGGTCACACTGAGGTAAGATAGCAGGGATAGGGGGTGTGCTGGGAGCATTAACGTGGGGAAGGGTAGGGAAGGTGGCCTATCTTGTCAGGACAACCACTGGCTGCCGCTCCCAGCGATCACCGTGGGTCTAGTCCTTGGCCTCTACAACACCCTGGGCTTACAAAAAACAATAAAAAATGATACGCTACGGCCAACGGGGGGGGAACTGGCCTGGTCGACCGGCCGGTAGGACCGGTCCGGTTCTGGTTGGGGGAGGGCCCCCTGGTCCTACTGGGCTTACAGCACTGTGTCACACCACATATCCCTATACTACTAAAGGAAAACGCGGTCCTCGCGTGGGGCCCAGCAGAAACCGGGTGCCCCCCCGCGGGACCAGTAACAGCCAGCGGGCAAGAGGGAACCGGTGGAGCCAACTACGGGACAGGCGCGGTGCAGGGGAAAAAAAGGGCAGGGCCGGTGACAGGCAGTGCCGAAGGGAAAACCGGTAGAAGAGGTGCCGACAGCCGGACCCCGCGCGGGACCAGTAACAGCCAGCGGCCAGTTAGTGCCGAAGGGAAAACCGGTAGAACAGGTGCCGACGGCCGGAGAAGAGCAAGGGGACGGGCCGATGAGGTCGCAGTCGTGGACGTGGAGCGTCGCGAGCACGCAGCAGAAACGACGGCACGACAACTCTCTCTCTCTCTCTCTCTCTCTCTCTCTCTCTCTCTCTCTCTCTCTCTCTCTCTCTCTCTC
>BFEA01000028.1:2795946-2813335 GCA_003427395.1 Chara braunii
ACTGGGTTACCGGCGGCCATAGCCGCCTGAGGTACCGGGAGTCGGAGGCTTCTCTCCTCCCTCCCCTCGTCAGTCCCCTCTCTCTCCCTCTCCTCCTCGACTCTCTTCTTCTTCTTCTTCTTCCTCTTCCTCTTCTTCTTCTTCTTCTTCTTCTTCTTCTTCAGACTTATGCTAGTTGGACAGAGAACAGAGTTGGACTTCGGAGATATGAGACTGTGGTACTTACCGGATTGGAGACTTGGAGATCGTTGGGGTTGATACTTGGCGACATCACAGTTCGGACACCGGTTACATTTGGACTCTGTATCTCCGACATTGGTGACCTATGGTCCTCGACATTTTGATCTTGTGGGATGACATTTTGGACTACCATATCGGTGACCTATCAGATTTCTATCCCGGTGACTTTCAGTGCTGTCTAACCGCCCCACCTCCTTCGTCTCTCCTCCCCCATTCATTTGTGTATGTTGTGTACGGGGCTGAGCATCCTCTCTGTATGGCTCAGACCCCACCATCTCACGATTGTATGTGTGTGGAGTGATGCTATGTGAGTCAGTCTATGTGAGTCAGTCTATGTGAGTCAGTCCGTTTATCAGACTTCCGTTGCATCTATACTCATCCTACATTGGTTGATTCTTGGTTCTGCCCATACTCATTGGAGTATGCAACACCCCCCCTTGCCACCTCTCCAGTGGCGACCTATCACATCAATCCAACCTCCACCCCTTCCTCGTCTGTCCGCGGGGAAGTTGCACCCAGCCCCCCATTGGTCAAGAGTACCTACTTCGATATTTCCCCCTAGCCATTTTATCATTTGCTAACCCCACCCCGTTCGTATCTCCACCTTACCTTCACAAATCACATCCCATCCACACGACATCACCCACCATACGTCTATAACCCCAAAAATAAATAAATAAATAAATTTGCGGCTTCTCAGAACGCAGACTCCAACTCCTCCCGAGTATATCCTGTCCCCTTCGACGCTCTCCTAACAAAATTTTTCCAGATCTCACATCACAGTATACCCTACCTTACTCAATCTTACCACTGACCCCTGCTCCCCCCGCTTCCCCCATCCCCCCCCTTCCCTACATTCCATTCTCTCATCCCTCCCACCCCCTCATACCTGGCTCTTTTCTACCCATGTCCCTCCTCCCCCCCCCCTGCTTTCCCCCTCTCCCTCTCTTTGGGAGCCACTCTCGCACCTCAAAGGCAAACCAAGGTTATCATAATGCAGAGCCAGGGACTTCGATGCAATGCTGCATCTTACTCATCTGTGGCAATGCGGGGCTCGCAGGCAACAAAAACATCCACGAGTGTGATTGATAATGAAGCACTCAAATTTCTCATCGAAAGGACAAAAGTTGAAGGTGTTCAAGTGACTGAAAAGATTCCCAACCCTCAGGGTAAAGAAGAAGAGATTGTGATATGTTATGACCCTGGCACATCCACCGGAAAGTACAATGCCATCCAATTGCAGAAAGAAATGAATGAACTTGAGAGGAGACAGAGAGGATTAGAAGAAGAAGAAGAAGATGTACACCAGCAAAGACAATGACTAGGCTCTTCTTCTTCGCCCAACAATCTCCTCCTCCTTATCTCCCCCTTCTCTTATTCATACAAGAAATAATAATACAATGTTGAATGACTGGTCCAGAATCAATGTGCGAGTCCCTCTTCTACTGCAGGTATCACTCAAGGTCCACCATAGGCATGGCCGCCTCTCCCACTCTTCACTCTCATAGGCCGAGGCTATGGCGGACTACTGGGCTCTGCTCAGATGCCCAAAGGACAACCCAAAGCAGCTATGGCTGCTCCAGCTCAGGCCGCCATGCCTGACCCTGCCTCGAAGCTTCTTGGTGTGGCTCTCCCCGATTGGGAACTCCTTGCTGCAGCGCCCACCAAGGTGATGAAGATGGCTGCCACCATAGCCAGGTAAGTACCCCTGGCGCTCCTCCCCCTTCCTTCCTCCTTCCTCCTTCTTCCTCCCTCATGTCCTTCTCCTTCCTCCCCATCAGCGCTGCTCCAGCTCTGCTCCAGCTTAGCGCTGCTCCAGCCAGCGCTCCACCAGTGTGTCGCCAAACTTGCACACCGAAAAAGAGGCCGGGTCTTCCGCCCGGCCTGAAGATATAGCGGCCTGCTTTGCCTCTTGGGCGGTGACTTCCAGGCCGCTGGCCTTCCCAAGCAACCAGTACCTCCTCCTCTTTTGGAGGGAAACATCATTGCAGACTCTGATATTGCCCCTACAGGCCCTAGATGCAGACTGGTACCCGCTAGACCTAGCCTACACTACCGGCCTCTRAAAATGCCACTTTTGTCTTCTTCTGCTCGGCCTCCGGTACCTGCATATTTACCCCCCTGCCGGGTGCGGTACCGGCCTACCCGCTACTTGAGTGCTTTTCCCCGCTGCAACCCTTCAAAGCCACGACCACAGGTAAGTACCGGCCCTGAGGGCCCAACGAACAAACAAGTGCCCTGGCAGGCTACACACACACCCATGCCAACCAGCACACAGACAGGCACAGTCACACGCACGCAAGCCAACCAGTACTTAGACAGACATGCAGTCCAGCAAGCACACACACACGCAGACTAGCAGGCGTGAACTCAGTAGGGCATTCAGTCTATGAGCAAAACTCAGAAATCAGCTGTGTGTTTCAGTCCGTGTTTGGACGGGTTATCATAGATATAGAAATACCCCGAAGAGAAAGTGGCGGAACTGAATGAGTTCCATGAAAAGCATGGAGTCATCTTCAATTTTGCAAGAAATGGTGCCGACCTCATGCCAGCAGGAAAACGAAAATGGGTGATTCCAGCGATAAACAAAGAAGAAAAACTGAAAAATCTCAAGGAAGCTTTCTCGTTGCAGAGCCTGGGTCGTAACACGCTATTGGTCGTGTTCAACCACGAGCACCATGCGTGTGCTGCAGCGGAAATGAAGTCAAGGAACTGTAATGGCTCTGTTTGTACACGACATGGAAAAAGCAAACGAACCAGCGACCGAACCCAACCTTCAGAGTTTCGTACAAACAAACGCCGATGGAAGAAAATTTCTGGGTGCAATTCGATAGAATTCAACCAGGGTTTCACGGATTGGTAGTGGACAGACTGGAGACGCAATACCCAACGAACAAAATCCTTAAGTGGATTCTGCCAACACTGGATTTCCTTGCTCCCCACTGTGGATCAATAACGGCAATATTGGAAGTGAAAATAGACAATCCTCTGGTGTTCCCACTAACATGGACACTCACGATCGAGGAAAGGGAACTAGTGATTGAAATCTCCACAAAGACCTCACTGATCTGCCTCAGATGCGGAAGACGAGGCCACATGGGTACCGACCTAAATTGTCCCAAATTTCCCACGAACCAGAAAGAGAGGAAACTTATGCCCAATATGCTGGTTGAGATTGAAGAAGCCCCGGGTACGTGGTTCATTGTGGATCCTACCTACAACGCGTGGGTCTTTGACGACAATCTTGAAGACCTGGATTGGATCTGGCACTACTCGGACAAGGAACCAGCAACAAAGAAGCCGGTTATCTTTCCCCCTGCCGACATCAGATGGCAAAAGATGGCAACGGGGAAAGAAGTTGGCAACCCCACAAAGATCAATACCATCCCCTTGAATGATTCGCGGGTTATAAGGGAGGAGAAGGCAAGGGAAAACTTGTTATGGGTCTTGGAGTCAGTGAGAGAACAGGCAGAACAGGAATACTCCAAGGACCGAGAAAGTTAAAAAAAAAACACAGGAAATAATTGAAAGCAGAAAGAATGATGAAAAACGAAAAGTGGAAGAGCAAGAACGGACCATCCAACAACCTGAGAGCAAAATAACTCTGGATATTAGCCCCAGTCAAGAAAGAGGGCAATCGGACTCCAAAAGGAGGAAAGCGATCAGGGCTGAAGGGGCTCAAATGGAAGAGGAGGATGTAACAGACCCGCACATCACCGCAGCCCAATTCATGGATAAGGACGCAGACTCGACTATGGAGGAAGAAGACACTGGCGATAGCAAGAGCTCAAGTGGCTCGGCTACCATCAATGATCAGGCGCCCCCTCCCAACAGGTCTCTTCAATGGCTACGGGAGTACATTGAAAAGGTCAAAAGGGAGAGGGAACACCTCTTCAACATTCGGACAGCCTGCCTGAAACACATAGAGAGGAATAAGAAGCAAAACACAGTAGCCGGTATCCAAAAATCAGCAAACAATTTTGAATTGCTTTATCAAGAGTTCTCAAAGTACGCTGCCTTCAGGTACGCAGAGAAAAAAAGAACCAGAGAACGGTGTCGCATACCATCAAGGTGCAGACCAGAACAAGAACCGACCTCTCTCACAAAGTACAAGATAGCACAGCGGAAGGCTTAAATACCAATGATCTGAACAATCAATGTCGCAACGTAGCCCAAACATACATCATCATCATTACATGGTGTGAAGGGGCCTACCGCTCACACAGGAAGAATGCGCCAGTCCCCAACCATACACAGACGAAGAAGAGGGGGGTTAGACGAAGAAGTGGGGAAAATGGGAATGTCGTCACCACCAAGTCTTCAGCACAGGTCCCAAATAATCCCTCGTCAAATGTTTGAATCCCAATGTCGAGTCTGGATCCAATGTCGTCAAGTCCCAAAGTCACCAATCTCTCTCTCTCGTAGTTTGCAGGTACTGAGAAGTTAGGTAGCGAGATGGGGAGGAGGAGATGGTGGACTTCGAAGAGGAAGAAGAAGAACTCTCTCTCTCTCAGTCCAGTACTAACCTGTGAAGGTGGCGATTGTTGCAGGTACATCGAAGGCGAAGCTGGAGCTATGGCACCACAGGTAAGTCTCCCTGGCCTCCGCCAACCATCTCTCTCTCTCCACTACTACTCTAGCTCCTGATAGCCCCCAACGTTGAAGACTACTGCTAACGCTACTACTACTACTGCAGCGCTCCTCCAAAGTGCTGTTGCCGAATCCGGAAGACTGCCTCCTGCCTCCTGCACATGAAGTGTCTGGGAAGTTCCTATGAACCACCTCGTGACCGTCTCCTGACTGCCTGCAGCCTGCAGGGTGGGCCAGTCTTATATAGTACTGGCCCGTCCAAGAGGCTGCTCTTGTCAATGCCAAAACGTGCCAGACCCTGGTGTTGAAGTTCAAACAAAGGTTATCTTGAAAACAGGCCAAAAATGGTTTGTGCTAAAAACCCTGGTGTTTAAGCTAAGAGCGACGACTTCCCGGGCCGACGATCGCAAGAATGATGATGATGTATGTTTGGGCTACGTTGCGACATTGATTGTTTGGATCATTGGTATTTAAGCCTTCCGCTGTGCTATCTTGTACTTTGTGAGAGAGGTCGGTTCTTGTTCTGGTCTGCACCTTGACGGTATGCGACAACAGGGGAAGTCGGACACTAAGGAAACAATCAAGGATTCAGAAGAACAGTTCCAAGACCTGCGCCCAAAGAAATGGAAAACCATCAAAGCACACAAAAACGATGACCAGAAGTCTGGCCAGAATGAGAACACAAGGAAGACAGAGCGCATTGAGCTTGAAATGGATATTGTTGTCATTGAGGCGCAAACAGAAAAGTTGAAGAAACGCAATGCTGCGTATGAGCCAGAATTCACATCTCTGCGGCACATAGCTGATGGCAAAGCCCCACACGTGCTGCAACAAGCCAAATCCAGACTCACCATGATGGGTCTACAACCCCTATTAGCTACAAGATATGTTGAGGAGACAGGTGAGTGGCAGGTGGCCACTCCCACACTTCTAGGAAGGACAAAACTTGATGGCAGTAAATCGTGAAAAAATGACTGCTGCTTGCCCGCTCGGTGTTTTTGTAACAGAGGGGTCAGACAATTTCACCGGGCCCCACGAGACGCAACTCGAAGATATGCAAAGGGCCACGTCTGATCCAGCTGAATCCAGACTGACTTATTTCACGCCTCTGATTGCCAAGATGTCGGAGAACGCAAGACTCAACAGGGGTATGATGTGGAGGTCCTAGCGTACGGTATCTGCAATCTCGTACAGCGTGCTTTCAGGCTTGGGAATCCCAGTGGAGCTATCGGCTGCTTCGCTGGCAAACATCCTCAGGGAGGGTACACTGGACAGCGATGTAGACCTGGATTCTAGAGCTCTTGCCCTGAATTTGGACTGCTTCTATAGGGACGACTTCCAGGAGGATGACATGGAAGCCTGGGCCGGCGATGAGCACACAGATCAAGACCCCATGGGGTCCCCAGGGAGACAGGTTAGCGAGAGCATAGGGGAATATAAGTTAGATGACCCTGCAAAGGTGTCCCCAGTGGCAAAAATTGACAAAGATAAGTCCCCTACCTAGGATTTTGGGGCCAGACACCCCAATGTTACCCAGTAGGGGTACTGGATGGAGGACTTCAGGAACAAAGCCAATCAGGAGGCCCCCAAGCTGAATTGGAGAGCACAAGGTATAGTCATCCGAAGTTGGAATGTGAATGGCTTAGGCAACATCCTCAACAAGGAAGATAAATTTAATGATATAATTAAGGGTCTTAAGCAGGAAAATAACAAAATCACGGACGTCATAATGTTTCAAGAAACGCACCTGACAAACAATACAGAACATGAGAAACTAAAAAAAATATTTATGAGAAGATTAGGTGGGATCAAAGACGCAGTCTGGGTGTCAGACAGCGCAACAAGTAGCAAAGGCATAGCCATTCTAATACCGAAAAACTCTCAACTCTACAAGGTTGGCACAATAATCAATACAGGGAAGGATGATAATGAGGGAAGGTAGTGCCTCATGGACTTAAGGTGGAAGGAGGAAAACTTCGGACTGATCAATATATATGCTCCTAACGACAGGGCCGACAGATCTTCATTCATCCACTCCCTAGGGCAGCTCATCCTGCCTCTACAAGCCTGCATAATAGGAGGAGACTGGAATGCCACACTAGACCCCATTAATGACCTTATTTCAAGAACGGGCTCATCTCATTCTTCCCAGGAAGCGGCGCCCATCCAGTAACTAATTATGGACCATAGTCTGGTGGACCCGTTCCGTACCCTACACCCGTCAACAAGAGGTTTCTCACTATTAAAGAAAAACCACGCCCACCATACGGCCTTCTCTCGCATAAACTTCTTTCTGGTGTCTGGCCATCTCATGGGAACAGTCAAGGAAGCTGACATTTTGCCATCGGCACCCTACTCGGGTCTGGACCACAAACCAATTGAGCTGATCGTTAGCTTCGACCAATTCATCTAGAAAGGTCGGAGCTTCCACAAATTGAACAACTCCCTCCTACTGAGTCGCGAATTCATAGGGTGTATGGAGGAGAACTAGAAGAACCTAAAAGGAAGCTTCATCTTGGGGGGGACAGGTGGCAATGGTTCCAGGATAGCTACTTGACGCTAGCCAAAACAGCCGCTAAAATATCGAGGAAAATGGCCAACGACAGGAAAAGACGAAAGGTTATGCTCGAAACTGCCTTGAAAGTAGTGGAGAGTAATTTACTCACCAATCCGTGTTCTCATATGTATGCGGGTGTACTACAAAGAACGAGAGAAGAACTTGGGATATGGCGCCTGTGGGAACTCAGAGGGCTCCAAATCAGAGCCAGAATGACGGATCTTGAGCTCAACGAACAAATGTCCAAATATTTTTTTGCTAGAATAAAGGCAAATAACCACTCTAGCTCAATAAAGGGCCTTAAGGAATTAAGGGGCCAACACTTCACCCGTACAGACAGCGAAGTGATGCTTGAGGTAGCAAAGGATTTCTATGCAGAGCTCTACAGTTCTAAGACCCCTTCAGATACTCCTACAAATATCCGCACTGCTAGGGCCAAAATGCTACAATACCTGGACAGAACAATATTGGATGATCAAGCCAAAAAATTGGATAAATCGCTATCCCTGGAAGAGTTGGAATTCGCCATTCAGACATGAACAATAACAAAACTCCGGGCTTAGATGGTTTAACAAAGGAATTATGGGAAAAATGTTGGCCTCTAATGGGCCCAGACCTCATGAACTTTTATGAGGACAGTTGGGAAAGAGAAGGGATGGGCGAAGTCCTCAGTACCAGTGTGGTCACACTACTCTATAAAAAAGGCGACCGGGAAGACATTAAGAGCTATAGACCAATTTCTCTTCTCACACTCCCCTACAAAATTCTGGCCAAGGCACTGGCTTACCGCATATTGGCCTTAACAGACAAGTGTTTTTCACATAAACCAGTCCGCATTCATACCAGGAAGATACATCCTAAACAGCGTAATGACCCTCAACGAAGCCTCTAGGAAAGATGTAGAGAAGAAAATTACGACAACGATTCTCTTCTTCGACTTCAAAAAGGCCTACGACCAGGTCAACTGGGACTTCCTAGATGAGAGTATGGAAAGGATGGGAGTAGGTCCCAACTTCAGGAAATGGGTACGTGTTTTGTATAACAATGCCTCCGGCTGTGTTTAGATTAACGGACCGCTCTCCAAAGGCTATCCAATCTCCCGATCAGTAAGACAAGGCGACCCATTAGCTCCACCTATCTTCCTCTTTGTAATGGAAGCCATAACCTCCTTTCTCTGTAAGGACCCTGCTATCCGAAGGCTGCCGGAAATGAATGTGGGGTCGGCGCACAACATACATTTTCCTACAGTAATCATGTTCGCGGATGATTTGACAGTCTTAATCAGAGCCTCCAACTCATCAATAGTCGCCCTGGTCAGGGCAATGGAAGCCTTCGGACTAGCCTCATAAATGAAGATAAATTGGGGCAAGACGATAAGTTGGTGGCTTTCAGATGAACCGGTGCCACATCTCCAAAGCCCAGAGAGCCAGATGTCATGGGAGAGGCCAGAGCTGCCAACGAGATATCTAGGAATCCAAGTAACGAGAGAAGGCCCAACACCCCAAATGACACATAACCTTCCAACCAGCCAAATTAATAAAATGGGGAAATGGATTCAAGCGTTCACCTCAATAATGGGCAGAGCACTAACCATCAACACTTCCATATTCTCAATGATGTGGTACATTGCCTCGATCTGGATTATACCAGATCAGACAATCAAAGACCTGAACAGGAAAGCTAGAGCCTACCTGTGGGCAGGTGACCCAAACAAAGAAAATTACATCCCTAAGATAGCCTGGCACTTTATCACAAGGAAACCATCCCAGGGAGGTCTGGGTATCATAGGTCCCAGGCAAGAGACGAAAGCCCTCCAAATCAAGTGGGTAGTCAAGTTGTTGTCTAAACAGTCTTTGCCCTGGAACAAGCTTGCACAAGACAGTATTAGAAGTATGGCCCCGATTGAGTCCCCTCCAAACATGTCCGGACTGTTCTGGGTGATGAACAAAGATTGGATTCCTAAGGGTCAAAGAAGCTAGAGGAGACTAACCCCCACCCAGTCCTCTCACCCGTACTGGGCTGCTCTGGTACAGATCTGGAGAGAGATCATGCCAGAAAAGCGAGGCAAACCAAGGTCCAAAGAAGAAGTGCTCAGGCAGCCTCTCTTTGGTAATCCGTGGATTAGAGATGAGGGGGACCACCCATGGACCTTGTCCAGCAGAGGCAACAGATGGCTATCCTGGATCAAACGGGGTGTTTGGCGAGTAGGTGACATATGGAATGAGGATAAGAAAAGCTGGCTGGACGAGACGGACCTCAAGACCCGCTTGAAAGGTTGCCATCACAGGGACGAAAAACTCCAAAAGATAATACAGAGCATCCCGTGTAGCTGGATATATATTCTAAAAGAAGAGTTCACATGGAAGCCAGGCGAGTGGGAAGTCCTGGTCCAAGAATCCTCCCCAGTCAGAGCATATCAATTCTCCCACCGACAGTCCACACGTGGTCCAAGGGATGTATTCACTTCCTTCCCAATTTTGAAGACTAAGCCAGATGAACTATACATTCAGAACATCAATCCTGAAAAGCAGTGCTGAATGCATTCACATTGCGGATAATAAGGACGCTAGGTCTCTGGCCTAAAATGATCTTCCAAATAAACACAGCAATCCAAGACCTTGAGTTCAACCCATCAGAATGGGCATGGCGCCCAGAAAGAAATAGAACGGCCAAACCACCAATTCCAATATATGATTATACAGTTAACCTGGGTTATAAGATGCTGTTAAAAACAAAGGACCCTGACCCAACAATCAAGGGAAGATGGAGCAAGTTAATTGGACCAGAGGCAGACCAGATGGCAAAAATCTCATGGAAGAAGTACAAAACGATCAGACCTATAAAAATCAGAAGCATGCAATGGCTCATAACCTATGTGGCTCTACCGATTAACCAGTGGCTACATGTCAGAAGAAGAAAGAACGACCCAACCAGCTCTGATGTCTGTGTGTACAGTGCCTAATTAAGTGTAAAGAAGCCACAGAGTATTGGGCAAGAGCATCAGCACTTTGGGATAGTCTATTCTCATCTTCCCTCCCAGAGCACCCCCTTCTCCTATGGACTAACTTACCCTCTAACTTCCGCAAATCAGAGAAAATCTGGTTCGGATGGCGCGCAAGATCACGCTTTGGGCCATTTGGAAGGAGCGGTGCAGCAGAACACTGGAAGGCACGAAGAACCCACGGGAGAAAGTGTGGGCGGCAACCAAAGAGATGATTGAAGCGGAAATCCTATGTCAATGGATGAAGGTGAAACTGCGGGTGCAAAACAGTCCAGAGACAGAACAGGTGACACTTGCCAAATTGAGACGGGTCTGGTTGGTTGATGACAAAGTGGCTTGCCTAAATGGGCACGCTTTAAGATGGAAAGAGTGGCACAACTCTGTCAAGTCCGTAGACCAGATGATTACTCAGGTACACGAAGATTCCTCTCCAATCTGGACCTGGATGAACATCCGAGAGACACTTATGGCAGGCGACAGCAGAGTTTTCACAAGGAATAGATGGAAAAATAGATTAAGGTGGTCTAGGGTTTACGGGCAGGCTAGGAGCAGAAACAAGATAAGCAGGGAGCAGAAGGATAGAGATTAAAAAAAGGGGGGGTTAGGGTTCAAAGATTCAAGGGATTTAGATAGGGTTTGGGGTTCAAAGTGTGGCTTATTAAAAGCATGAGTAGGAGAGCAACAATGGTAGTCCTGAAATAGAGCCTTCATAATTAGGAAAAGATACACAAGATTACCTAGGTTCTAGGGTTTATGAATTAGGAGTCTCGTTAAAACTATAGCTGAGGGTTTAGGGTTTAGGGTTTTAGACAATCAAGGCAAATAGGATGCAGACTGGTAGGGATCTAATGAGGCACATGGACGGGGATCAGAGTTTAGACAGAATTGGCAGCCTTTGTAGCGTCCAGGCTCTTTCTTGCCATTTATGTTCTATCTGACAGGCCATTATAGTGGACCTGAGAGGAAAGGGAAAA
The DNA here is from genome assembly GCA_003427395.1 of Chara braunii. Lineage (NCBI taxonomy): Eukaryota > Viridiplantae > Streptophyta > Charophyceae > Charales > Characeae > Chara > Chara braunii. The sequence goes on from BFEA01000028.1 coordinate 2,807,309, forward strand.
GCACGGCAAGCTGACAGTCAATCCTCCACGATGCTGGAGTAATCGATGCTGGTCAGGGTTCCCTCAACCAGATGGAAGGAAGCGTATGTGGGTTCATGATGCAATATTTATTCTGACTTGCCGGTGGAATTGGAACCGGACTGATGCTCCCCAGAATGGAAATGGAGCCAGGACCATAAGGACCTGTTTTTTGTGTAAAAAAAAAAAGAAAGAAAGAAAAAAAAAAACAAAAAAAAAAACTGTGCCTGTTGAGATGAATTTTGGCGTATTTCGCATGAAAGGCCACTTTTGCTGTAGTCTTATGGTGATTTTTTGTTGTTGTTCTTTTTGCTGTTAGTTAGTTTGGTGTCCACTCCATTGACTGGTGGCAAGTTTGGTTAAAAAGCCCTTCAGCTTTTCTTATAAATGAACATGAAAAATTGCTGAAAAGTCAGACCTTCGTTCACCAGCTCTCAAAACTAGCATAAATTTTTAATGGCAGAGACAGAAGTCTGTTTTCTGATTTTCTTAGAATTTGATTTCAAAAAAAAATTCCGACAATCCAAAAAAAAAGGTTGCACAACATTGCAGTACATACAACTTCTGCTTAATGTGCTCATCCAGATTTGCAAGTTCAAGTTGCAAACTTGCAACCAAATTCGAGAAAAAAATAAATGAAAACGAGGGCATAGAGGAGTGGCACTGAAAAGTTGCAACTTGGAATTCGTTGTATGAGTAAGGTATGTACGTTGTATTTGAATACAACATACCCTGTATGTTCTATTGATATACAACAGACGTACTTTTCCTTCCGGTTAAACCGCTAGTACACAGCCCCAGCCTTGCAGAAAGTTTTTGTCGCCACAAGCAAAACTCGGAGGCGCCCCACGGCCAGGCCCGCCGTTGAAAAAAAAATCGGCGGCCTCCGAAGTGGTGTGGGTTTCATGCTGACACCAGCGGGCCGATATGTGGTGTACTGGTGCTTTAACAGGGTAGGCCATCCATGAGAGAGAAACATAACACTTCTGGAGGGTACAAATAGCATGTTGATTTAAACAGAACAATTGGAAGATTCGCCCACAGATGCAACTATGGGCCAAAACCTTCTCGGACGTCTGTTGTCAGTGCCTACTTCGACTTGCACTTTGCACGTGCTGTTTGCTCCATCTGCCCGCGTCTCATTGTCCATACACCCCATACTCCTACCAGACATGCTCCATTTGTGCTCCTCTCTCAACTGCCCAAAGTCTGTGTACACTGCTCTGATTGTGCTGTCGTTGTCCTCAGCTCTCCTTGTGCTGACATTCGCTTGTTGCTCTTGTTGTCCATGAACTGTGATCGTATGCTGTCGTATGTACACTCTGTCCGCGTGCTGTTGTCCGTGCACTGTGTTCATACACTTTTGTCTGTGCATTGCGTTCATACACGTGTCTATGCAGTGTGTTTGTTGTCGGTGCACTGTGTTCATACACTGCCCGTCTGTGCACTGTGTTTGTACACTGTTGCCTATGCACTGTGTTGGTCTGCCATTGCCCATGTATTCTACTGCATCCGAGTGTTGGCGTGTGCAGTCCAACTGTCTGTGCCATGCCTGTGTGCAGCTCCCCTCTGTTGTATACCTTTGTGTTCCTTGCGTGAGGTCCCACTACCCACAGTGCACCGTTGCAGTGTTGCCAAGCTTCTGGTTGCACATGCGCAAATGACTTCACGGTGCAAAGATTTATACCATATGTGCACATACATAAATGCCTTCAGGGCGCAATAATTTATATGACTCGAAACGATCCCCAGGTGCAAGGGAGAAGTGGGTAAGACCTCTGGCACTGCCAAGGATTTTCAGTTTGATGACGAGCAACCTCAGGCCCAATGTGACTTTCTGATCGGATGCGAACAGGGCCAGAAAGCGTGCAAAAGGGGGTGCGCCTAGGATTTTCGGGAAGAAGGGGGTTGGAGTCCCAGATCAGAACTGGGAGCTCCTAGGGGGGAGGGACAAAATTGCAAGGGTTCTGGGGTTCCAACAGAAACCAGGCTCAATAGAGAAGGGGAATAGATGGTTGAAGGTCCCTGCTCCAACTGCCACCCGGGCAGGGACTGGTTGAAGCATCACCGCCGCCTTTCTCCATAGGCAAAGGGTTTGGGGGTGTACACAGGAATGTGCTGTTATTTCACCTGGTGCCTATGGGGTTTGTCGAGCTTGGAGTACGCGGCAGACGACGTTAGTTGAGTGCGTCCACTGTGTTGGACCGTGTAATCTGCTTCGCTGTGTGCCTTAGGGTTTGTCGAGCTCGGAGTACGAGGCAGACGACGTTAGTTGAGTGCGTCCACTGTGTTGGACCGTGTAATCTGCTTCGCTGCGTGCCTCAGGGTTTGTCGAGCTCGGAGTACAAGGCAGACGACGTTAGTTGACTGCATCCACTGTGTTGGACCGTGTAATCTGCTTCGCTGCGTGCCTTATAGACAAACCCACAATGGCAGTAAAGTGGCACTCCGAACACAGTGTGTGTGGCCGGAAGGGGGCAATGGCAACCCAGGGGATCACCTTTAGCTCTTGATAGAGAGGGAGGATGGAATAGGGAGGAAATGTGGTGTCAATCATCACAAATAGATTCTAGAACGGCAGAACAGTTGGCTTCATCCAGGAAAGAGTATGGACGGTTGGTCTAAGCTGTTGCTTCTCTAACGACCCACTCACAGCCCCGTCGCCCCTGTTTGGAAATGGTGGCAGTCTCCTTTCCTGTTTTTCCCTGTTTTTGGGTGCAGTCTTTTTTTCCTCTCGTTTTTCGCCTTGAGATACGGTCTTCAAACTGACCAGCCCCAGACAAATTTAGAGTTCCCTGTCAAGCGAACCGGGAATAGCCCAGATTGATCTCAGGTCGGACAGGAGCACCCGCCCAATGTGAAGCACCAGTATGTTTCCCAACTTTAAAATCAAAGTCGCAGCGTGCATGCTGCTTCGGTTCTTAGGAAATACCGGGGCGGTGTTTTCTTTCTTTTTTTTTTTCCCAAGGGGAAGGGCCGCGCCGCGCTTCGCTGCAGTGCTTCGCTGCAGTGCAATACGAAGGCGACGCTGGAGCGACTCCGTAGCCCTGAAAATTTAATTTAATATCATGTGGGCCCATGGACCACGGATCAGATATTAAACTGACCAGAACAGATACTACACTTGATCTATTTTTAGCCAAAAGGCCGAGAAAGGTATTGGGGCGCTGTTTTGCGGCACAGCCATCCAGACAAAACAGGTCTTCCACGCAAAACGGGTGTCACGCATGGGAGGCCCGTTTTGCCTGCTCGCCTGGATGGATGTCCAGGGCAAGGACGCCCCAGTACTTCGTGGCAGCGTGGTGGTTTCAGCATATAACTGAACGGAGGAAGAGAAACCAACGAAGTTGGTTGAGAGTCGAACCGAGGTTTGTATTTCAACAGGCAACGGGTGTATCAATATCAATTGAGACAGGCCCGTTGGGTGCAGTCTCGATTTTGCTATGATAGCCGCAATTTGACTGGGACGACCCCGGTTCGCGCCCCCGACGTTCCCTGCAATCGGCTTTGTCCCAAACTCCCATTTTCCGCAAGCTTACGGAACCCGGAAGACGGCAAGGACGGTGCCGACCACTGCTGGTTGGCTGCGACGACTTGCCTTGAGTGGCCGTCTCTCACAAGCGGCTTTGTCCCAAACTCCCATTTTCCGCAAGCTTACGGAACCCGGAAGACGGCAAGGACGGTGCCGACCACTACTGGTTGGCTGCGACGACTTGCCTTGAGTGGCCGTCTCTCACAAGCGGCTTTGTCCCAAACTCCCATTTTCCGCAAGCGGCTTTGTCCCAAACTCCCATTTTCCGCTAGCTTACGGAACCCAGAAGACGGCAAGGACGGTGCCGACCACTACTGGTTGGCTGCGACGACTTGCCTCGAGTGGCCGTCTCCCACGGCGGTCGTGCGGACTGGAACTTGAGTGGATGGAAGGTGCAGGCGTGGTACTACCTTTGTGCTCAGAAGCACGAACCTGACCGGTAAAATGGCCAGTTCGAGCTAGCACAGCACAAAAATAGCACAAGCGCGCGCAGAGACCATTTTGTTCGTTACTTCACCTAATAAGTTAACGTTGAGGGGGAGAGTGGCGGGTTATCACGATATTTGTTTTTTGGCGGGTCATCACAAAACTTTCGATTTTTGCATTACACATTACCTGTCGCGTTTCGCTGTCTTCTTCACCGTTGCGAGCGCCAAGATCTGTCGCGTTGGCCGTGAATTTGATTTGGCCGTCGCCATACAACGTCCGATTTTCCGAACACGAGAGAGCGGGAAAGCGATGGCTTGAGATGCCGGCAACCTTGCGATAGCCAAGATCTGTGGCTTTGGCCGAGAATTCGATTGGATTTGGCGGTCGCCATAGATTACCCAAAGTTTCTTTTTAAAATATACGATTTTCTGAGCAGAAGAGCGGGAAAGCGATGGCTTGAGATGGCGGGAGCCAGAGTTTTGGGCGCGTGGTTTGCTTCTTCGCGGCTTTCACGAACACATTTGTCCCCATCGTGCTGCTGCTACCACCCGCCCCCGAACACAACGCACCCTCACTCATCATGAATGCATATACGTTGTTCTGACTGTATCACTCGAGACAGTCATGATGAGCGTGAGTTGTGTTCGCGGAAGAGGGTAGGAGTGTCGGGGAACATTTGGCCAGATCAATAGAGTAGGAGCAGCCGTTTTGAACGAGGCCAGAGTAGGGAGAAGCGCTATGGTAGAGCTCACAACTCCATCGATACCTCTGACTGGCATTCACTGGGGGCAAGGTCCCACTTGCACAAATTAGGAGATTTCGGCCGTTGATCTTTGCCATCTACGGTCAGTATCTCTTAATTCGTGCAAGTGGGACCTAGCCCCGGGATTCACCTTGGTGCCTGACTGCCTGCCTCCCTCGCTATGGTGGCGCTGAGCGATCCATCTATACCTCTGACTGGAATTCACCGGAATTCACCTTGGTGCCTGATTGCCTGCCTCCCGCCCTCATGTGCGCCCCTTCGTTTCAAGTTCATTGACAGCACATTCGAAATCTGGCACGCCTCACGTTTACTCGTCCTCTCCTGCATGTCTGGCGATGAAGACAATGGCTCCTATGTAGTAGACACATGCAGTAAGGTAGCATGCAATTGTGATGAGGTAGCGTGCAATCCTCCCGTGCTGGGGAGCGAGGCCCTATCTACTCCTACTTATTCGTCCCGCGCCCCCCTTGTTTGTCTTCCCTCCCTGTCTTTCTCCGAGGCCCAGTGGTCACGACGAACAGAGAGTTAAGGAGGGGAGTGCTACCGTCTTCCCCCGAACACAACGCACCCTCACTATGACGCTGTCGGACTGGAAAGATGGTTTGTACACATTCATGATCAGAGGGCGTTGCTAGTAGCATGATGTCATCGTGGCCGCGCGAAGCGCTCACTAACTGGAGGAGGACAGGGCTTAGAGAGTTAAGGGGTGTTTTGGGTGTTAGGCTACGCGTGTTGGTTCTGCCGTAGGAAGTTGAATTGGCGCCGGCTGCCGTTAGGCGCCGCCTACTGGGTTGTCAGCAGGGAAGAATGGTGGCAGTAGCTGCCCAGGACTTGCAAACAACGGAGTCACAATTTCGTGTCCGGGAGGGAGGGGGAGAAGAGGACGTGGGAGGAAGAAGGGTGAAGAAGGCTCCTCTTGATCTGAGGGGGGAGGAGGCGGACTGGCACGCAATCGCGTGGAGCAACTCTGGTCTGCTGAATGGTATTCACCGGGAGATGAATCGAGGGAGGCATCTCTCTATGGTCGGCGCCGCCATTGCCGTCGGCTATCGTCATCGCCATCGTTATCGCTATGGGGATGATGCGCGCATTGAGCATAATCGTCGTATCCCGCGCTCTGTCTTCACGCATCGGGTAGCGGCGAGGCTAGACAAGCGGGCGCGCATCTGTGAGAGAGTGATCGCCAGCACAGCCCAGTTCGTGAAAAACCGCTGAGGAGAATCGTTTCCATTTCCTCTGTTTGTCTGCGTGTGTGTGTGTGTGTGTGTGTGTGTGTGTGTGTGTG